>VXBI01014689.1:0-21976 GCA_013397375.1 Toxostoma redivivum | reverse complement strand
CACACACACACACCCCCCCACACTTGGATCTTACTGGATAAAAACATGAGATGTATTAAAGCAAGTTTTTTTGCCTGAAGTTTAGCAGGAAGGCAAAAAGAAAACCATTTTTTATAAGCTCATATCAAGGGAAGGGCTGGCAATAGTTAGTGCAAGGAGTCTGTAAGTAGTCTCTGCTCCCTGGCTGTCTTTGTTCAGTTGCTCAGAAAGTAATTTTTAATTTTGATGAAAGATTAAAAAGGTAACATCCCTTTTTGAATATGTTACTAATCAAAGATTTGATGACAAAAAAAAATAATATTAGATCAGTTTAGAGGAAGACAAGAGATGAGGGGAAGAAGAGACCACAAGCAGTATATTAATACAGCACTTGTGGCTTTCCTCTCTATTTCTACCTCTAACTGGATGGTACTTTGAAGCTATCAGAGATGTGATGCCACATTCCTAGAGTAGTAAGAAGCAAGAGCCTGTAATCTTGACTTTTTCTGACTTGAAAAGATAAATTAAATGTAGGTTTTACTGGACTGCTTCAATAGAGGGTGTTGGCTGAATATTTGCTGTTTATTTTATAGTCAACTTTATATTCTGTTTTTATTGAAGAGGGAAGAATAATGGTGATGCTTTATGGAAACAGTTATGACTTATGTGGAAAAGTTGTAAGAAATAAAAAGTGGTAGAAAGTAAAAAGGAGGAAGTGACTCTGAGAAACTGACTTAGGGACAGAAAATAAATAGTCTCTGTGGCAGAGGGCTGAAGGAGGAAGTACTGATTTTCAGTAATATTAGGGTAGTGTTGCCAGTTTGAACATCAATCAAGAAAGGAAAAGATGTACCCTTTCTCTGCAAGCCTGATAACAACAAGGGTAAATTTAAACTTGTGTTTTAGGGGGCTGACTTTCTAGACTTGCAGAAAGTTGTGTGTGTGAGCATGTGTGCCAAGAAGTAGACTTTGCTATTTGTTAGATGCCTGAGATATGAGAAGGCTCTGCTTTCTTATATTATGACCAGAGAAAAGAACCCTTTAGTATGAAAAATTGATATATTTGCCATTACTAAGGTGTTTCAGTTACACTCCTTGGCTTCAGCCTCAGACACAGATGTTTCACTACTTAGTAATTTGAGATAGAAGGATTATCACAGAATCACTAATCAATTAAGAGGGAAAAGACCTCTGAGATCACCAAGTCCTATTTATGACTCATCACTGTCTGGTCAACTAGATCATGGCACTGAGTGCCACATCCAGTCTTTTCTTAAACACCTCTAGGGACAGTGACTTCACCACCCTCCTGAGCAGCCCATTCCAATGCCCAGTCACTTTCTGTGAATATCTTCTTCCTACTCTCCAGTTTAAATTATGTAGAATTCCCAAAGACACTGGGACTTTTATTTTTGTTAAAGAATTTATTCCTATTGAATGATCTTTCCCCAGCACTTTTGCATCCAGATGGGATACAGAGAGCCCATTGTTAACGGAGTAATATGCCCTTGGGTCTAGTATGTATTATGAATGTGTGGTTTCAGAACTACAACTAGGCTCTGTGCAAGGCTTTCTGTACAACAAAATACAGCAGATGAAGGAGGATGAGATAAGGACAGAGCTTGGGGATTCTCCACTGCATTCCTCTTTATTCTGTAGCCACTACCTATCACAGATCCATACTTTTTTTTTTTTACACCAGTGATCTTTTTGCTATCAGCTGTCTCATGTGCTGGCTTGCAGGAGACTATTCCCTGGGATAATGCATAACAAGGCTTAAAAGCCCATATTTATTTCATCCGTAACATGAAAACTCCAATTAATTTGGAGTTTTTCACTTATATAACCCACATAATTATAATTGTTTACCCTGAAATAGCTGATAATTAAATTTTCTGTGACATAATGATGTCTTCTGTGTCATTGTGGAACCATTATGTTTCTGAGACATATCACTAAGATTTGAATTTCTGCTGGAATGTGGAACAACAAAAAATAAAATACTTTCCTAATGTTCTATTTCTACATGAATTTATTTGGATGCTTTATTCTTACAAATCACTACTGATGCAGAACTTAATTATATTTCTGAGAAGTTTCACCGGCTGAAGTTTTGACTGTTTCTTTAATAGTGAAACATTTCTAGTAACTTGAGCAAAACCCAATGCTGCCAAATTTTGCCCTCCCCTGACCTCTACTCCTTCTGAGCCTGGCTGTGTTTTTACTAAAGAATGCTGAGATCTGGATTTCATTGTCAAGGAATGCCTTGGAAGGTAAATTTTTCCACATGACAGAGGTGTTTGGCTTTCAAGGCCTCTCTATTATAATTCTTAAACTTTTATTTCCAAATGTGGAACAGAAGAAGTAATAAAAATATGCAAAATGTATGTTCTGAGGGAGAGGTGAGTAGGTAATATATCACAAATTTTAATGTGCTTACAGTTACGAGGTAACCACATTTTGGAAGATCTGACACAGTTCACTTGTTAGTGTTTTCTTTTTACTTTATTCCCTCACACTTCTAAGAAAGAAGCACATATTGTAATTCAAAACAGACAAAGGTGACGGACTGAGGCTTTATATTAGTAGGATATGGACTTATTCACTCATGGGTCAGTCATAGGGACAGTCAGTAATGGTACCCACCTGAAGTCACTTCTCTCTAGTGAATGCTAGGATAGGGCATATGAATGAACTAAGAAATTTTTTATTCTTGAGGAGGAAGCCCACTGCTTACTTTCAAGCTTTCCTGACAGATGCAACAGATGCTAAAATTGAATAGTGACTTACAAAAATGTATAAGAAAATGTAAGTCCTTGTACCTTGGGTGAAGTCCTTGGATCTTGGGTGATGTAGCATGCCTCTGAGGCATTTTGATGGAGAGATTAGTGGAAGACAAGGGCTCAGCAACTGACATATTTGTCAAGCTAATGAAAAACTGAGACAGTTGAAACTGATCGAAGAGTACGGCTAGGGCTCATGAATGTGGTATGGGACCTAAATAAAAGGAAAAAAAAGACAAAAGGAGCAGCAAAGCACACGGACTCCTTTTGGGAAAAGAAGCTGATTTTATTGAACCGAGAGTCCATATTTAAAGCATGTTCCGATGCACGGAACAGAACCGTAGTTCATTGGTCCACTGGGACAAACATCTCCCAGGATGTGTCCCATGGAAAAAACACCAGGTGTCTGTCCTTGTTGTGAATTCCTTCTTATTTTTCCAACTTGTTTTTCACGAATTCCAACCTGTTTTTGACCATGTTATCACCTTGGGAATTTTCTCCTTATCACCCTGAGAACAGGGCAAAACTCAGACTTGTGAGAAATACTTCTCCAAGCTAATTCACTAGATGTCTCTCTGACCACACATGAAGATTTCTTGAGGTCTCTAAGAGGAAACAGGGTAGTTTTCTAAACTTGATGTTCTAGAGGGCATCACAATGGACATAGTATTTTCAGTATACTGAAGAGTAGGCTGTGAGCTACACTTACCTGAATGGGCCTAAATGAGATGCTCAACTCCAATCTCAGGATATCCTGCTCAAGGACTCATGACTAGTCATTTTGCTTACTTCTAGATGATAACAGATAGTTTAGACCTCAAAGGAGAAAGTAATACCTAGAAGGTAATTCTCTTTTCCTATTTACCTAACTTCCCATCCCACGTAGGGGTATTTTTGTTAGAATACTGTACAGCACACATAACACAGAACTTGGAAAAATGGCCAATGGTTATCAAAAGATCCCCAAAACCATCTGAGGGAATTTTTGAAGAAGGAAGTAAAGCTACATTATCTAGAGTTTCATAATTGTAGCACACTTGATTTTTTTTTCTGATCACATAAATAGTTGTGCTCCTCTAAAAAAAAATTTTTAAAAATATTTTAAGTAAAGGTATTTAGGAGGTCTAAGCTATTTATATGAACAGTTGTTAGAAATCTGTGTGAAATCAGAACACAGACGAGAATTTAAATTTGAACCATCTTGTTTGGAAGACTGCAGTCAAAATCAAAGCATTAAATCAATCTACATATGTAATAGTACTGAAAATTCTTCTTTCAAAAGTGTATCCAACTTTCTGCTTTAAAAATAATATATGAGTTTTGCTACACTTGTTAAATTCTGCCAGCTCTATTCAGACAAAGTGCTAAGATTAATTTTTTCTTCTACCATTGCTTCATTTCAAAACTTTTTCAAAGATTGTATTTTGTTGCTCTTACTGCAAAATTTAACGTGCCATTTGCCCATCATAAAAAGAAAAGGGAAGCATTACACCTTAGCTCCACAATGATTTTGGACATAAAAAATTGGCATTTACCCAAATAACTTTGACTGTCCTTTGTGACCTTCACAAAGGTGAGATGATTTTGAAAGCAAATAGGTCAAACTTCTGGTTTTAGAAGGAAAGAAACTAACTAATTTCCTGTTTGTTAGTTTAACTATTCGGTTATGGAAGTGTTTTGCTGAAGTACTGGTCTTCAATTGCATAAAGACCGATAAGGTATCATCAAGTCCAACTCTCTGCTCTTCTCTAAAGACAACAAACTAAAACTAAATCATATAGCAGTATCCAGATGCTCCTTGAACTCTGACAGCCGTCTCAGACTACTTGTCCAAGCCGAACAAGCCAAGTAACCTCAGTTGCTATGTAGAATTCCTTCTCTTGAGGCCTTTTCAGCATCTTCATCACCATCCTCTGGACACATTCTAATGCTTTGACATCTTTCTTATATTGCAGCCCTCAAAACTTCACACAGAACTCATTGTAAGGGAGATCCAGCACAGAATAGCGAGGGACAATCCTCTCCCTCAACTGTCCAGCAATGCTGTGCCTGATGCACCCCAGGACATGGTTGACCATCCAGGCTGCCAGGGCACTGCTGACTCACATTCAACTTCCTGTCGACCCAAAATTCCAGAAGTCTTTCTTTGGGACTCTTTTTTCCCAATTTGCAGGTATAGCAAGGATTCCCCCAGTACAGGTAGAGAATTCTGCACCTATTAAAATGCATTCAGGATTGCCCAGCCCTTTAGTCTATCCAAATCTCTCCACAAGGCCTCTGTACCCTGAAAGAAATCCAAAGTTCCCCCCATCTTTGTATCATTGACAACCTTTCTTAATGTATACTTGATTCCTGCATCCCTGTAATTTTTAAAACCATTAAAGAACACTGACACTAAAACTGAGCCTTCAAATTTGAGTCTCTCGAATGATTTGTTATCAAATAGTATGCACTTTCAGACATTTACATATACAGCTGCAAGTCAAACCATATAGGTAAGTCTAAGGTGCATACAAGATACATAGGAATTGAAACATTTTGACTGTGTGGATAATGAACTCAGCTTTTTCAAGGGCTGAAAAATAGGACATTGAATTAGTTCTCTTAATACAACTTCTTTTTCAGTAAATGTAATAAGGGATAATGTCTCTCTAATCTTTTAAATCTGGATAAGATAATAGTCAGAAACAAACACTGGTTTGCACATTGCAGCAGAATGTAAGAAAAATATAAACAAGTTTGTAAAAGAGCACTAAAAAGCAATAAGAATTCTAATAAATGTTTTAAGTTTGCTCTCTTTTATATGTTGTGGCTAGTTAATGTCATCAACTGCAAAACACTTTATCAAGTAAAGTATGTTTTTAATTTGTCCCTCTTTTATGAATCATTTGCTTACTTGCCATTTGTTTATCTTTCAAAAAGTCTGCTAGTTTCCGGTTTTTGCCTCTATCACTATCAATACCAGAATTGTATTTCTTTTGAGAAAACAGGTATTTATAAGTTCATTTTTCATTGTCTTTTATCCCTGAAGTTCAGACACCCTAAACTTTTTAAATACTGTAGGGCATTCAGATTTCCTTTATTCTTTTACTGTTTCTTTGTGTAATTCAACCATTAGTTTTCTTAGTGTCTCTTCATTAAATCATCAGTTATGCCTATTTTGCAAGGAGTTCCTAAAAAAAAAGTGTGTGTAGGGCATCTGATGCATCTTGGTAAACTTTCTGTGTGGCAAGTTTTCAGAAGATATGATGGATGCCATGTATATAATCTTTATTGTGAAGGTATTACGTATTTTATCTGTTTATTGTGCTCACACAGTATTCAAAATATCATTAAAAAAAAAGAAAAAGAAAGTTGCCGAAGGGTTTGTTTTTCCATTAGAGGAGGATTTTTCCATACAGAACTGTGGAAAATACAGTTGTGGTATTTTCAGTACCTGATGGAATCAGTGTGAACCTAGAAATTTAGAGTGAAATCATTCATACTGAGAACCTGGTGTTTGTACTGCAGCATTTCATAGTATTTTTAATTCAGGTGATTGGAATGCTGGGTTTTCATCCATATGTTCCAGGAGTGCTCCATGATATGAACCAAAATACAAATGGAGACAAACAGAATATTTGTTTCAAGGTCATACTCCTCATCCAAACAAAACACTGAAGTAGATACATCCATAAATTGTTGGTACTGCTTATCTGATTTCCTATTTCTTGCAAATATTTTCCAAATCACAGTTCTCCTCTGCATATCTGAAGCTGCTCCTATAATTATTGATTGCTTTCTTTGGTGGAATATTTTGAAGTAAGTTTACCTGAAATCTGATGAGTCATGCTTAGAGGTTTATAGAGGTATGTTTGGGAAAAAAGGCACAATGTCACAGGGAATCATAGAAGAGTTTGGGTTGCAGGGGACCTTTTAAAGGTCATCTGCAGGGAGATCTACTACTAGATCTGGTTGCTCAGAGTCTCATTCAACTTGATCTTGAATATTTCCAGCTATGGTGCATCCATCACCTCTCTGAGTAACTTTTTTCATTGTCTCACCACACATATGGTGAAAATGTTCTTTGTTACAGCTAATTTAAATTGACTCCCTTTCAGTATAAAGCCTTTCCCCCTTGTCCTATCACTCCATGCTCTTATAAAAAGTATGTCTTCTATTGTGTAGACCCCTTCTACGTACTGAAATCCTGCTATCAAGTCTTCCTGGACCCTTCTCATCACTAGGCTGAACAGTTCCAGCTCTCTGTCTTCATAGGAGATGTGCTCCAGCCCTCAGATCATCCTCATGGCTTCCTCTGGACTAATTCTAGCACATGATGTACTTCTTGTGTTTGGAACTCCAGAGCTGGATGCAGCACTGCACGTGGGGTCTTGCCAGAGCAGAGCAGAGGGACAGAATCCTTTCCTGCTGGCCATGCTGCTTTGGATGCAGCCCAGGGTGTGTTTGATTTTNTGGTTGCTCAGAGTCTCATTCAACTTGATCTTGAATATTTCCAGCTATGGTGCATCCATCACCTCTCTGAGTAACTTTTTTCATTGTCTCACCACACATATGGTGAAAATGTTCTTTGTTACAGCTAATTTAAATTGACTCCCTTTCAGTATAAAGCCTTTCCCCCTTGTCCTATCACTCCATGCTCTTATAAAAAGTATGTCTTCTATTGTGTAGACCCCTTCTACGTACTGAAATCCTGCTATCAAGTCTTCCTGGACCCTTCTCATCACTAGGCTGAACAGTTCCAGCTCTCTGTCTTCATAGGAGATGTGCTCCAGCCCTCAGATCATCCTCATGGCTTCCTCTGGACTAATTCTAGCACATGATGTACTTCTTGTGTTTGGAACTCCAGAGCTGGATGCAGCACTGCACGTGGGGTCTTGCCAGAGCAGAGCAGAGGGACAGAATCCTTTCCTGCTGGCCATGCTGCTTTGGATGCAGCCCAGGGTGTGTTTGATTTTCCGGACTACAAGTGCAAATTGTCAGGTTATACCAAGCTTTTTGTCCACCAGCACCCCCAAGTCCAGCAGTACTTCTTGTAAGCCTTTCAACCCCTAGCCTGTGTTGATACCAGGGGTTGCCCTGACCCAGGTGCACACCTTGCACTTGGCCTTGTTAAACCTCCTGAGATTCCCATGAGCCCAGTTCTCAAGCTTGTCCTGGTCCCTCTAGATGGCATTTTGTTCTTCAGGAGTGTCAACAGCATCACTCAGCTTGGTGTCATCAGCAAATTTGCTTAGGGGGCACTTAATCCCTTTGTCTATGTCAAAGATGAAGTCTTCAAACAGTACTGGTCCCAAAATAGACAGCTGAGGGACACCCTCTGTCACCAGTGTCCATTGAGATACAGAGTCATTGACCTCTACACTCTGGATAAGATTGTCCAAACCACATATTCATTGAATGGTCTATCCATCAAATCCATCTCTTTCCAGTTTAGAGAACAGGATGTTCTGGGTTCCGGGACTGTGTCAGAGGCTTTACAGAAGTCCAGACAAATGACATCTTTAACTCTTCCTTGTAAATGACATCAGTAACTGCCCATAGATGTAGTCAATCCATCATAGAAGACCACTGGGTTGGTTGGGCAGGACTTGCCCTTGGTGGAACTGCACTGACTATCTCTGAGCACTTCCCTGTCCTCCCTTGTGCCTTAGCACAGCTTCTAGGAGGATCTGTTCCATGATTTCCCAGGAAGAGAGGGGAGGCTAACAGGTTAATGGTTCCCAGGGTCCTCCTTTCTATCCTTTAGAAAGATGAGTACAATGTTTACCCTTTTCCAGTTCCTTGGGACTTCACCTGACTGCTATGACTTTTCAAGTATCATGGAGAATTGCATGGAAACTACATCACTGAATTCCCTCAGGACTCTGAGATTAATCCCATCAGGTTTCACAGATTTATATATATATTGAGGTTTCTCAGGTAGTCATTGACCTATCCTTACTTACAGTGGGACTTTGCTCCTCTAGTTCTTGTCTTGCATTACATCCAGTTGATAGGTGTAAGAAGATGGATTGCCATGGAAGACTATGGCAAAATTTGTTTAGTATCCCTTTTGTTCTTGGAATAATGTTATTTTTCTTTACAAAATATCTTACGGCTGATGAATTTAGGAGCAATAAGAAATTGTGATATCTTTTTAATTTTATATCAGAAGAAATTACAGTTTTTACCTGAATGTCAAGGAACAAGCAGCTTGGACAGTCACATATTATTTCTTTGCACAAGTGACAGGACATAAAATAGTGTTGCCAGCAGAAACTGAGCAGAACAAAATGAACTAAAAGGTAAAATCTGAAACTTAGCAGTGGGTAAAAAAGTCACAGAATACATGGTGTTCAGTCAGTAGCTTCCAAGAAATTTCATGTTTCTGAAGTCCCTGTGTCTCTGAACAGAGTAAAAGCAAAAATGTCATCATGAAAGTTTTGACAGATGGCTTTTATGAACTGTAGAGTAAGTTTGACACATAATGCTTTTGAAGAACACTGTATGGAATAAACTAGGCTGCAATATTTTTTAGATTAATTATTGTGACTGTGATCTTTCACTATGGTTATAAACATTCTTTATATAATTTGGGGTTATGTGTTTTCCTTTTGAACTTTCCCTTTGACAATAACACTTTATTCTTAGCATGCAATTTAGACAGCTTACGCTTAATGAAATGTGGCACACTTTTTCTGGATCTGACATGTTTTGTATTGTGTGGTCTGTTTCTTGTGTTTCAAGATGTCTGTAAAAATAAAAAGTAAGAAAAAGAGCTTGTGAGGCTTTTTTCTTGCCTTTAAAGCATAATCTTATGCATTGCTGGAAATATAATTTTAAAAATATACTGTAATCTATCACCTAAGTTTCCTTTTTCATTAATTGAGGCTAAAATATATTTTCAAACACTGTGACATGATCCATACCCTTGTGCATAATATCCTTAGAAAGTAAATTAAAGGTAAAGATGCTTTGGACATTTTGTGTCTCTTTAAGCTGTTGTTATCCATTGATCGCAGTTTGCAGTATAAAATAGAAGACTAACATGTTAGAAGAAAATTTAATTTAGTCATATTTCAGAGATTGTGGGAATGGTTTTCTTTTCTTGCTCCTAATATGTACAACCTCTCTGCTAGTACTGAAAAATGATGGGTAATTGCCGCTTAGAATTTCATAAGTACAAACTGAAAAACTTCAAATTAAAAAAAACACTTAAAATTCTCAATATCAAATCCCAAAGTGCTCAGCTTTATTCTGTATTGATTCTGTGATTTTATTAAATTTATCACGGAATATAAGTTTAAGGAAGATTGAAATAATTGCTGTTAGAGATTCAAATTAATATTAAATATTATTCCTTGTTTGCCTGCCTCACTGGGATCAGATTTTTCAGTATTTCACCTTTTTCCAAGAGCCATCTTTATGCTAGTGGGGATATGTCCTCTCTGGTGTGTTTGTGTTTCATTTTGGTCTGCATCTTCACATTGTTTAGTGTAACAAATAAATGAAAGGACTCTATTTTTTTACATACTGATATATGTGGTTTATACTTTGTATGTTTTCAATTTAATAGGGCAGTACTTTCCATTATGAGATGTCTCTCATTACAAGGAATGCTGTTATGAAACTGTGTGCATTAAGCCTGATTCTCACTCAATTTAAAATACTTTGGAAACAAATACATCAAAGCACAGGAAAATGGTTAGTAGGCATTCTGTTTTTTAAACAGATGAGCAAATTCATGTGCTGAGTGGGGCCTCTGGGTCAAATAAAGCACCCAAATAATCTTAAATGGGATGGCAGAATTTGTGTAAATGACTCTACTGATCTATATGCAGCTTTCTGGCTTTTCTTTAATATCCATTAGTCCTTTCCCTGCTACTGAAGAAATTATGTGCTTTTAAAATTATTTTTCTAAAGCTGACCCTTTACATGGATAAACTGTTTCATTTTTCCTCTGTAAAATGCAGTAGTTAGCAAGTGATATTCTAACTGTCCAATTAAAATCCTATATGTGTCTCCTACTGCCAAAACCCTGCTTATACTAGTTTCATCTTTAGGAATTAAATTTTATGATCTCGGTCTGGTTCCTGGTGAATAGCTAGCTGCTCATATTGCAAGGAAACTTCTTAGCAGATACTACAGACTTTCAGATATGTAGAAAAACTTTCGTAATGGTACAACAAGCTGAAAGGACAAAAATACAGAGCTATTCACTCATTCTTCAAAGTTACATCTTCTAAGAAAAATGCAGTAAGTTTCTCATAAATTTAATGTGATTTTTTGCTAATGTTTCAATTAACTTGTCAAGTTACATTTCTATTATAAGAAAATTGTTATTAATTATATTACAAATTTAGCACTCTCCTAAGTTCAATATGCACATAGAAAGTAAGAAAAAACACAATTATTACTTTCTCTAAAATCCCTGGGAGAAAGATCTGAATTTCTAATCATTTTACTTATCTTTCTTTGAATACTCCCACATCTGTATCTGGAGCAAATCATCACTTCCAGGCTTAGTTCCTGATTTTACAACTAATTCAAATAATCAACCCCCTGGACCCATGAGGAAATAACTGCTCCCAATTGAGGTTTTTAAGGGAACACAAAAGACACAGAACTCATACCTGTGTGGATAATGTTGTTAGACACTCTAGTCTAAACTTCTTTTAAAAGATGAATCTTTGCTTTTCATATCTCCTGAAAATGGGGGTGGAGGGGGTGTGTTTTTGTTTGTTTGTATTGGCTATTTTTATTTACATAAAGAGATATTTCAGGATTTTAATTAGTTGAAATTTTGTGGCTACAAGGAAATGTTTTGTTTCTTAATATAAATTTTCTAATGTTGCTTTGAAATTTAAAGCTCTCGTATAATGGCATATTGCTTATGGCAGTAGGTAGTATGTTTAATTTTTGTTTGTTTTATTTTTTTAATCAAGAAATAATAATTAAATTTAGATTAATAAATCTAAAATGAACAAGAGTCTTCTGGAGGCAGTGGGGTATAAATTCTCAAGTATGATGTGGATTTAGAGGTGGTTTAAAAAATAAGCCGTTTACTCAGCAGTTCATAAGGATATTCATTAATCAAACCTAAGGAGTTGCTGTTCAATACGGTAATTTAAAGTGAAATACACCTTGAAACCCTATTATTCTTATTTCTGGTTAAATATCTGTTTCTGGGTCGAGGGGTTTGTTATTAGATCCTGCAGAATTACAAATTTTGTAGGTTACATAATTTCTGACCCTGTAGTATTGATGCATCAATCTTTGGGTTACTGACTTTTTAAACTTGGTGGCAGTTTTTAGACTTTTGTCTGTTTTGCCAAACTCAGTAATTATTGTTCGAGCCAGTTGGACAAAAAAAGCAGGTCTGTCTGGTTGTTCTGGCAGGCATTTCTTCCCAGCTGGTCTGTCTATAGCTGATTTCTGCTAGATCTCCAAGTAATTAGCAATTTGGCCTTAGTGAAAGGCTTTTACAGCCTTTAATGTGTGAGAGGTGAGCCTTTAATGTGAGAGGAGGTGTTCTAACCAGTCAGTAAATCACTGGTCCTTTCCCACTGTTGGACTGAATAAATATAATGCAGTAGATGGCACGTACTTGTTCCCTGACTGCTTAATGTTCTGCTTTTATCTCTTCTGATTCCTATGGGAGATTTTTTTAGAGAGCTGACCAATGTCCTGACAGAACTTAATGGCACAAATTACACATTAGATATTTTGTCTTTAAAGAAATTGTACTAATAAATAAATAAGGAAATCATCAAATGCCAAATAAAACAAAGCAACCAAAAAACTTCCAAACCAAAACCAACATTTCCCTCAAAGACTCCATGTCAACAACCCCCAAAAAACAATTATTTTTCTCCTTTTCATGGATATTGAGTAGATTTGCAAAGGAAATTTGGTATGCATAGCTGTTCTTGTAATCCCTACCTAAAGTTAAAAGTTTAGCTTTCCTATCCAAATAGTGGATAGAACAAACAGAACAGTATCTCTGATACTTTAATACAATGATAATCCATCTCCCTCACACTATGCAGATATTTTTTCAGTAGAGAAGCAGATTCCATAGCGTATGAATGGTGCTTTCCTAAAGCCACCTTTGGAGAACGGATAAAACACTTTATGAATGCTCAGGCATCTATGGGTTGTAATGTGTACATTTTTTTAGTGTGATAAAAAGCAAGGTTTATAGGGAGATTTGATAGCTTTTATCTGACTGGATCTTTATATTGATGGAAAAACAGCATGCTTATATAAGCATGCTAAGCTCATCTTCAGGGGAAAATTATGCTCAAAAATAGGATTTTCAAAAGTGAATTTGGTATGAACAAGTCAGTGGAAATCTTGAGGAAAATTATATGTTTAAGGGAATTCAAGTGCACAGAATTTATTTTTTNAATTTCATTTTATAGCATGTGTTTTACATCTAATATAAACATAGTAGGACACAGGTGAAAATATCTACTAACGACAGAGAAATGAGTCATTAAAAAGGTGACAGTTGCATTGGGATGTGAGCTTTTCATGTCCTAAGGTCTAAGTCAGTCTGAATTTCAGTGCAGTGTAGCTGACACAATGGGCCATATTTTTTCCATTAGCTATATAATGCTAGAAAACCTTTTGACGTCAATGAAAGTTTTGTATATGCCTATGAAGGGAGAATTTGTCGTGCTGTGGTTTTCTATATTATCGTGCATTTTCCAACAATAATAAAGGACAGCCTCTGTTTGTCTTTCAAAGTACAACTTTGCCACCCGGATTTCAGAGATTTTGGCTGTGTTGTTAGTCAGTGTGGAACTTGGGATAGAGAAGGTAAGATTCACATGTGCACAATAGAGCTACAGTTTTTTAATTTAAAAAATGCTGTTCACACACTGGGGGCGGGCTGAGGAGGAGGGACAGGATATGCTGATCCAATACTTAAGAATCTTTCTCACATAACCATATGACACCACGTCACAAGTGGTGTCATATATCCCCACATCACAAGTCTTTGAGAAATTATGGCATACATTGATACCTAGCACTTGAAGCGAAAGAAAGATAGCAAATATATTGACCTTATACTGACCAACAGAAAGGTTACTTTACAGAGACTGTGGCCTGCAGACTCATTAAAACTTCTTAGTTTGAGTGTAAAGTCATTGTTTTTAAATGTCCTGCTTTACAGTCTGTCAAAATAAGCTGTAAAGAATATCTGGTCTCATTCCATACACCAGAGTTTGGAAGGCCTTCAAATGTATAATTTTATTTAATTAAAGTGTTATAATTAGCCTACTAATATAGTCATTCACTCATCATGTAACTGAATTCCAAGATGCTTTACATGCACGTTTCTAATTAATTATGTTGTATGTTTTTGTAGACCTTATCTCTTTTTCTTAATGGATGTTTATTTTTGTCATAAACAAGAATGTTTATTATTGTCATTTACCTTCTCCTCTTATGATTTGAGTACACATCAGTATGTTGGACTATCTGAAGCCTTTAGAAAACAGTATTAGTTCAGAAGAAAATTTTATTTTCTTCTCACAAAGATAGAAGTCTACATCATATTTTGATCAGTGGATTGGGGTACAACAGAGCAAAAAAAAGTATATAATTAAAGCTATTCAAGACAGAATACGTACTTGAGCTAAGAAAAATTATAGCATTTATCATATTTTCAAACAAAATTGCAAATTTTAAAAAGCTGAAGATGTACTTTGTTTTGTTTGTGGAGTATAAGTTTGGGGAGTTCAAGCCATGAAGTTATGTAAGACTCCCCTTTTTTCTTTTTCCAGCGATGGTTGTTTTCACACTTACGTCTATTTACTCCTTTCATTTAGACCTGTATATACCATTAGGACCACGTATCTCCTTGTTTTCTTCACCAATGACTAGGAGAGGACTAGAAGTGGAAGTGTTCATATAGTCACAAGTTTTGGTTGGAAACACAATGATATGTTTGAAATACTTCCTCATTCTTTTGTTGGTTTGTTCTTTCTTTGGTTTTTTGAGTTGGTTTATTTGGTTTTGTTTTGTTTTTTTTACTGATTCCAGTAAATTTATGATTGTACAAATAAATAAATATTCATGTATTATCCTGAGTGCAAAGGAGTTTATATGCCCGTGTGATGCTGAAAAACTTGCAGTAACAAAAGGAGGGCAGGCTTATGACTTACTAAAATAATTAGCTAAAGTTCCTGTTGACTTTTATTACAGTTTCTTTCATACTTGAATACTTTATTTATGTAAATATCATTTATATTCTTCAAATGCAAATGGAATTTAATTTCTATTCATAGCAGAATTTTATCTGATACCTTTTTTTTACCCCCACAGGTTTTGGATTATGTTTAGGAGTATGACTCAGTCAAATGTTGGATTGTGGATGTCTGACCCACAGACAGCTCTTCGTAAATACATACTGTGCCATATAGTATCTTCAGTGCAAGGAGTTTGTTTTGATTAGAACCCAGAGTAAAAGAATGGCTGATTAGCTTGACATATGGAAAAGTTATATGAATGGTATGATGAACATAACTAGGGAATGCTTTCATATTGTTACTTGTAAAATAAGTAGGAAAAAAACCTATCAAAAATAACAGGCATCAGTTTGTAAATCAAAGTATATTTTCTATGGCACATATAACTGAACTGTGGAACTGAATAGCATAAGATTTCCTGCACTTCAGAAACACAAGTAAGTTCAAATAATGAGTAGTAGGTACGCTATGGAATAAAACTCCCACATGAAGGCTATTAATCCAAGTATTTCTAAATAATCATTATCTCAGAAAGAGTAACAGTTCCGACTGTCAGAAAGTAAACCAGTGACAGTATTCATGGCATCCTTTCTTGTTCATAAATTCTTTTCTTAGATATATACTCTTGGCTACTATTAGAACCACCATTTTCAAATTAGATTGCATTTTGATCTCACATGTTGCTGGACATGTATGAACTGCAGAGAGTTGCCCTTAAGCCTGGAGCATTGGTTAAAATAGCAACCAACTTAATCCCATTGGAAACTTCCAGAAAGCAATGATGTATTTATGGGTGTATGCAAGCAACACAATGATGAAAAGAAGACTGTTATGAGAATAAAATCAGAAAGAACATATCTAGTTCACCCACTAAATTAATATAAAATCATTGGTGGGATTCTCTGAACTTTGAGGCAGGCAGCGGAGAAGTAACTCCAGAGAGCACGTTGAGTTTTTATCTTACTGAAGTCCATGCCTAATTAACATGCACATCCTTCTCTGTTTGTGCCCCTGTTTGCTCTGTGTAAACAACTTGATATAGCTGGTTTCCCCTTGTGTTCAAACAGCAAAAACCTTTGATACTATGAAGAAAATTAGTAACAGGTGAAAGATGTTTAACAATGTTGGGACAAAACAGCTGGTTGCTTTAAAATATTAGTCCTCTAATCTTCTTTAATTCCTAACAGATAATAACTGTAGTCTGTCAGCAAAACTCACATATATCAGTATCTCTGAAGCCTTATGTAGTAAGAATACAAATGTAAATAAACACTTTAGCAATTTTCATCATATACAATAAAGAAGTGTAAGAGAACGTGAAATTATTGAGATTTACATAGGCACATTTGGCTTCCTTTCCATATTTACTTGAAGTGCACAAGAAAAACTGAATTGGATTATCTCATTCTAAGGATAAACTATTATCAGAATACACATGTGCTGTGATCAAATGCAGTTAAAGTGTTTGTGGTGTAGAAAGAGATTGTAAATTACAATGCTCTTTATAGATTTCAATTTTGGATTATTCAATTTGTGTCTTTGTGCTTCATCACCATTGCCTGTGCTTTTTTTGATGTTTGTTTTCTCACACACAAAGAAGGTGGAGTGTTTGAGGTTTTTTTGAGGTACTCTAAATAAGTTCCTATCCATTCCAAAAAGTCATCTAAAAGGGACATATTCTCTTCAGATTCAAATTTCCCTTAAGAGCCACATTTGCCTTCTTTTGTATTCTAAATATAGAAAATATTCACTAAATTTTTCCCACAAAGAATACATTTATTTTCCTATTGTTAAAATAAAAGAGACCTGATAAAACAGATTAGATCATTCATAGCCAACTTAAGTTGGAAATCTCAGTCACCGTGACACCATTATGTTAGTTTTCAGAAACAGAGCTTTCTACTGAAAATTGTTAGCAATATTTTAGCAGTTGTTCCTAGCTGCTGAGCTCCACCAAAACAAGGAAGTTAAATCACATCATCATGTATTCTAAAAGGACTTTTAAAGACTAGCATTTCAACCTAATTCACTGTACTAAGAAATGACACAGAAACTCAACACAAAATCAGCTTTAAGATGGCCTTTCATTTTAAGATACCACTTCATAGATCGTTTCATTTTAAGATACCTTTCATTTTCATTTTAAGGTATCATTTCATAGATCTTGCTTAGTGAAAATCAAGGAAGGAGGAGAGCTGTTTAAAAGAAAATGGAAAAAAAGGGAAAAAAAAAGCAATTGCTTGTCAACTTCTTTTGAATAAGTTTAAAGCTTTGTAGACAGTCTTCTGGAGACTTTCTGAGCTGCTTGTTGAAGACTTTGACACCCAACTACTACTTCAATTGGACTGCAAAACTGAAGTTTCTAGTACATACCAGAAATTGATTTGCAGTAATTTAGCCACTTAGCCAATTTAGTAATTTAGTTCAGTAAGTGGCTGGGAGTGGCATTGTGACTTTAACGAATTCAGCATACTTTGCAAAAAATATGAGAATACTGGTTTTAGGTCTGAAATTCTACTGTGCAGTAGTTTCCTACACAGTGTTTGTCCTTACCAGTGGATAATCCCCCCACCAAAACCCCAAACAACCAAAAGAACAAACAACTCACCTCCCCAAAACACATTCAATCAACCAGCCAACCAAGAAAGCAAGCAAGAAAACCCCAAACAAACAACAATATAACCCAAATTGCTTTTTTTCCTATTATTTACATGAAAAATATTGAAACCATTACTGAATTTTAACAGAATTGTGTATGGTCAACATTGACAGAAAAAAGATTGCTGGTGAGAGCATCAGTCTGACAGAAAGAATGTTTATCTAGTGTTTCTCCATCAGTAAACAAAGACACTTTTTACATAGAAATTAAGTACTATTCTGTGTATGATAGATTGTGAGACAAGCATATGTCCGGATCTGAAAATGAGATGGCATATTGCTCTAGTATGTAACATAAAAGAACTTCATTTTGGCCTGTGGAATGTTCAACTTTTTCTTACCAACAGACTTCTGTGAAATATTTCATAAGGTTTAACTTAAACGTGTTTATTTATACAACACATGCTATTTTCCAAAAATGTTCCCTAAATTAAAAATGTACTGCAAATGCACCTGAGATCAGAAATCTATAGTCCAGGGTTGTGAAGAGGAATCAACTTTTATGGAGAGAAATGAACTTGTCTACTTGCTTACTTAATTTCCAAAATACCGCTCAACATTCTGACTGACAGACTCTGAGATCTAAATATGAGGATTCTCAGGAAGGAAGCTGCTGTTTTTTTCTCCTTGTCTTTACATCTCTCTACTATGGGCACACTGCATGCTACATCAGAAACATGAGCAGACTAGGGTTTTATCTTTAGATTTTTTAGCTTTGGATTGTTTAGCTTTTTGATGCAGGCTCATTTGGGGTAAATGTTTTATTTCCTGCTTTGCACTAGCATAAAAACAGCTGGTCTTTAAAAAACAGAAGAAAAAAAGAAATAAAGGCTTTCTGTGTTAACTAAGATATTAAATTAAAAATGAAACCATTTTCTGCATGACAGAATAGAAAATAATTTTTTATGTGATCTTGATATGAAAAACCAACTAAAAATCATTAGAGTTCTTTGTCATTTCACTTACCCACTTCTCTTCTGTCCCTTCCTACCATCTTTCTTCCCCTCATCTTTCTCTCTCTCTCCCTTTTCCTTGAGCTCCCCTTTTTGTTCCTGGAACATTCTGTTTCTCTTATGAGCTAACAAGTTTGCTGTGGCCTTGTGTCTCATTCCCTTCCAGGCTTGCAGCTGTTTTGGCAACAGAAGAAAAAATCCCCATAACAAATTAAATAAAAGCCCATTCTGTGAAGAGGAATTGAAAACAGCAAGCCTCAAAGAGGACTGCACATGAGATGCCTTGTTCTGGCTTTCAACACGACTCAAATCAGAAACACATTACCATAATCTGAAACAGCCCACTGCTAACACAAGACAGATGGTGGGTAATAACCCATGCATCATTAATAAATAAATTCCAGCATTAAAGGCTTTACAAAGTATGACAACATTATCTGGGCAAAATTACTGCCCCTTTTCCACCCCCAGCATAATTTCACTCTCTTGTGGGTCTCTTTCACTCCCTCTCCCCTTTTAAAATGATTGTTCTTTTGAAGAAAGTTAAACATGGTGCAAGTTTTAATCACATGAAAGCTATCTTAGTGTATAAGTCTGAAACTCCATAAGGGAAAAATAAAATAGCTGCCAAAGTGTAATTACTCCCATGTACTTTCTATTGGATCAGCAAATGATGATTTATTGCATTGCACTCCACTAGCTGTCTTTGCCCTCTCTCATATTCTACTATTTTATTTCACTTTATTTCAGGCAAGAATTTTGCATTGTGTTTTCTACTAAATCATAGGATATATGTTATTGTTTCTCAGATTTCCTTTTACAAACTGTGCTGTCTTCTCCCTTTTCTTTCTCACTTATTTCAAAAACAATTTTGAGTAACAGATATACCTTTAACAAAGGTTGGAGAGTACTTATATAATAAGATGGACCTATCACAACACTTTTTTGCCTGACCAACATGAGTTATCACTTGGAAAGGGAAGATAGAGCAGATGACATTTTTACAGTTTGTTTCACAGTTATAAGTACAGAGCTTGAATCCCAGGTAATTCTGAAATCTGTTTCCAGAGTTCATACTGTTGCACTTACTATGGGACTACGAGTCTGTCCTAAAGACTGAAGAAGACCTGAAAGTCCGTTTATGTTTGTGTGGTGGGTTAATCTTTACTGGACACCAAATGCCACCAAACCATTCTTGTCATTTCACCTCAAAAGGACAGTGACACCTCTTCAAAAACAATTGAAAGATCATGGGTTGAGATAAGGAAAGAAGATCACTCATGTTTACATGGAATCACAGAATATTCTGAGTTGGAAGGGACTCACAAGGATCACCAAGACCAAATAGTGAATGAATGAAGTGAATTAATCACTATATGGTTATTGAACCAGCAACCTTGGTGATATTAGCACCATGCTATAACCAGCTGAGCTAATCTCAGGGTTGTGGACAAAACAGCTTTGGTTAGAGGAAATTAATTGAATTTATCACAAATTTACAGTAGTAGAGGAGGAAGGTGAGAAATAATAACAAAAGTAAAAACATCTTTCCCCAACCCCTCCCTTCTCACAGGCTCAGTTTCACTTCTAACTCCTCTACCCTTTGCTCCCTAATTGAATCTCCCAAAGGGATTGGAAATTTGGACTAAAATCAGTTCACAGCCGTTCATCTCTGTCTCCTTTTCCTTCTCACTCTCTTTGCTCCAGCACCAAGTCCCTCCCATGGGAGAAAGCTCTTCATGAACTTTTCCTATATGGGTCTTTCCTGGGAACTACTGTTCAAGAACTGCTTCAGCATGGATTCTTTCCATGGGGAAAAGAATCTCTTCATCAACAGACTGCTTCTATATGGGCCTCCCATGAGATCATTAATCCTGATGGCAGGCCTGAATCGAGAGGTGCTCCCCTCCATGGGCTGCAGCTCTGCTCAGGCACCTGTCCCTGCCTGGGCTCCCCCAGGCTGCAGCTTTCAGCAGGACGTAGCCTGCTGTAGCAGGGTCCTCTGTGTGCTGCAGGAGAATTTCTACTGTGGTGTCCAGAGCACCTCCTCCCCCTCCCTTTCCACTGACCTGGTGTCTAGATGGCCATTTCTCTGACATATTCTCACTCTTTTCTCCCAACTGCTGTTTCACAGCTGATTTTTTTATACTTTCTTAAATACATTATCACAGAGTGACTACACACCTCACTGAGATGTTCAGTTTTGGCCAACAGTGAGACAGTCTTGGAGCTGGCTGGCAGTGGCTCTTTCTAGCCTAAGGGCAACTGCTGGTGTCTGCTCACAGAAGCATCTCTCGTAGTCCCTTCTTGCTGCCAAAATCAGCAAGCAAAACCAGTGAAATATAAAAACTATGACTGTCTGTGAATTTTAGACATTTTAGTCTAAACATTATCCTGATTTCTGGATTTTTCCATTGCTTGCTTTGACAATTCACTAACGAAAAAATGCCTGTGAACAGAGCTGAGCAAGCACCATAGTTGAGAGTATTGGATTGGCTAAGATTCTACCCAAATAAACTCCAGAATGAATATCTAAATTTAGAATCTCATGAATAATTTAGATACTTTCTATACACATACTATATTTTTAAACTCCTGTAAATAGTCCTTTTACAATCAGTACAACCAACTGTTATTTCCCGTACTAATAATGACTGGTTTTTTTCACAAGACACATTAGATAGATGCAATTTTTTTTATTTAATGAAATATCCCAAATGACTTTTTTTCTCCACTTGATTGATGGAATTGTATAACTTTCTTCCAAAAGGACTTTTAGAGGGTGCAAAAACATTTTGGCTTTGCATGTATGCTGCAGCTATATGATGATGAGTGTTTTTGGTCATAATTGTCCTTGTGACTTGCTATCTTAGTTCCTACAAAGAAGCTCTACAAAGAGCTACGTGGGTAGCTTTAAAATACCTACAGAAAACTTGTGCACAATACTATGTTATGCTTACTAATTCACATGGGATTTAATTAACATTACACTGTTGAACTGAAGTTCACCAGAAAATCTCATATTCTTCATCTCATCAGCATACATTTCTAAGGTCAGTAACGGAATTATATTTATTCTCATCTTTTTTTTTTTTTTTTAAATAAAATTTGCTTTAACAGTTAGATGTAACTATCTGAGAAATCTTCCTTACACAGGAGTAATAAATAGAGTCCAGAAATCAACAAGAGTAACCCCCAGATTCTAAGGGCTCTGATGAACAGGTCTCAGTTAAATAAGTACTACACTGTTCACTTACTTGTTGGCTTGGTTTTCTGGGTTTGTTTACTTTTAGGGTTCATGCCGCATTAATCTGCAAAACCAGAGCTTTTCCTATATCTTTACTTAACTCAAAGCAATAGG
>VXBI01014688.1:55329-68110 GCA_013397375.1 Toxostoma redivivum | reverse complement strand
GGAGTGGTCTGAAAATCTTATTCAGACTTTGTTTTTTTTCTTCTTGCTTTATGTAGTTAATAAATTTTTTTATACCCCTTTTAAGTTTTAAGCCTGCTTTGCTTCTGCTCCTGGTTCTGTCTCACAACAAAAAAAAATAAGTATATTTAAATTACTAAATCTAAACCATAACAAAGTCTTTCATCTGACTTCTGAAAGAAACAAAGTCTGCAAAATGTGGGATAGAGGGATTTGAAAGATAGGGTTGATAATGGCGAAGATTTTCACATCACATGTGATTTTTAATGTCTGAATTATTTTAATGCATAACAAAAGATAATATGTCATATTTTCTGAAATCTCAGTATACTCATCTAGTCAAAATACTGGTGTCACTTCATGAAATCTAGCTAAGAGCCAACATACACAATTTTTACTTAACAAGTACAAAGAAAACAAAGTAAATGATTGTTTCCAGAATATGAGAGCAACTTAGGTGATGAAGGCCTTCTCACTAGATGTTATGGCTGATCATAGGTTTACCCTGCTGCAAAGCAAGACTGAAAAGAGTTACTGAAAAGAAATCTACTATTGCTAAAAAATAAGGAATATCTCCAACTCATAGTCTTCCTAACGTGCAGCCTCATAGAGACTGAACAAATATATCAGGGAAGCACTGTATATAGTTGTTTAGACTCTATATTCTTCTTGAAAAAAATTGTTTTTACTTATCAGTAAATTGAAATAGTAGATTATCAGTACTTATCAGTAGATTGGAATGCTGGGACAGGGGGCCTTCAATTTGACTTTGTATATCTGTTCTTACAGTCTCACATTTGCTTCCATTTCCTGGATTTTTCAGCATTGAAATTCCATTCTTCCTTTATCAGATCCTTCACAAGATTAATCTGGTGATCAGAGGCACATCATATGACACTGCTGTTGACCTTTATTTGAAATGAAAGCAACAGGGTGCATAATTGTTTGTATGACATAGAGACATTGCCTGTTCTGCATTATGTGCTGTGTGGAGGAATCTGAGTCCTATCCTGTCGTGGAAGTGATCTCATTGTGGCCATGAAGTTGACAAGGTAATCATTGTCACTGGAATGCAACAATAGCTGCTATTGCAACCTATGTGCTTCACTAGCAATTAGGCTCCTCTCAAGCAAATTTTTTTTTTTTGCAAATTGTGTAAATATATTGCACGTGCTGTTTTATTTCTCAAGATAGTGTATTATGAACAATGAATTTCCTTTCCCTCCAACAGCTCATTACCAATCCTAGGAAAAGTTTGAAATAATGGAAAGCAACCTGCACATGCAGGCCCACATGTAGAATTCTCAAAAAAATGTGCAATTTTATCTGCCAGTCCAAATATAAACACATACAGTTGTCTCTGTATTTTGATTTATACTTCTTCAAATAATTTCTGTTGAATGATTGCTAATATTTACTTCATCCTGCATCATGACATAAGCATAAAACCAGAATATGACATGACATTTTTTCATTACTACTGAGAATATTCTCCCACAGGCGAAAGGAGTTTTCCTTGCTCCTCCAACACCACTTCCACATAACACAGGCATAGATACTAGTAAAACATTGCATTCATACTTCATAGTTGCATTTTTAATTTTTAGATTTTTTTTGTCTCTTTCTAATAAAGAGTACAATTCTAAATTTTGGGTCAAATAAATGATTTTATTCTTGTGTTTTGTTTTGGTTTTCCTATGAATGTAATAAAAGTTGAAAAATCAAACTTATCTTAAATTGATAGGGAAGTTGCCAAGCATGTAAGTTAGTCATAAGAAAGATAATATGAAATAACTGGCCTCTTCAAATTTGTAAACTGTGAAACTCTACATGAATAGATAAAATAAATAACTGCTTGAAGAACATCTACTTAAAGAGGATTTTTAACAACCTATGGGGTGTGTCAATTTATTCCAGGAGAATAAATTTTCTCTTGGAAAATGGCTAAATTTAAAGAAAATATTTGGTTTTCACCAAGTAAGCACCACATGAAAAGAAAATGAAGGCAGACATTGAAGACTGATGAACTGGAAAACTTATTTTAATATCTAGGTGGCTAAATTTGTTTTAGGTTCCATTAAGACAAATCCCTGTCTAATAGTCTATTCCTTGCCTGTAGTTCTTTTGACTACTATCCAAAAAAGAACAGCATTACTCTGCATTGACCTGGTTTATAATACAGTTGAAAGAGGCACAAAATTTCCTCATCTCTAAGAGAATTTTCCACATGAAATGCTTCATATCTGCATATATTTAAATAGATAATTAGAGTATGTTGAGCTTGTATAGTTTTGGCTTTCCACATATCTTCTTTGTATGGAACATTTAACCACCTCAGAAAGAAGCAACTCTGGTTTGGTGTTATTAATTATACAAATGAGGCACAGCTGTGAATAAAAGACCTAAAAGTGGACAGGTGATCAGCAGAACTGTTTTAGCATGTGAAGGGTCTGCTTAGGATCCTGGCTTAGGAGCAATCTGTGAAACCTGTTGCCAGCATTTGATTCATCATGATGGCATGCTGATGTTCTCAGGGCCTGGGAAGGAGCCCAGGTAGTCTAGGAGGTTTGTTTTACATCACAGGGAACCAAACATTAAGAGTTATCTTACAGAGAAGACCTTACGCACTGATGTGTAGAGCTACCTTGTACATGTCAATTTATGAGGCAAGAGGCACTTATCCTCCTCTCATTAACCTACAAAAACAATCAGTAATCAATTACGATAGAAATATTGAAATAATTAAAGTTCCTGTCTGTTGCCTTTGTGTTCTAGCCTTCTGATTGTTGATAGACTCTTTGTACAATTTCTCACACTTTTTCTTATAAATGATTGTTTTGTATTCCTCTTTGGACAAAGAGAGATTGATGCACCGGTGATGGAACCTATGAGGTCAGGAGGTCTTACCATCACTGTCCAATCCATGGGCATTGTTGGAATCCTATAAATAGACATGTAATGTAAATAAAGTAGCCTTTTTCCTGCATGAATCCTTGGAGTCAAAGTGAGTCTCTCTCTGTATCACAACCACATCTTGTGACCTTGAGTGAAGGATAAGCGTGAGTGAAATTTCTTCTCTCTCCCTTTCCTCTGATTTGTTTTTTTATTTTTCAGCCATGAAGGCTTTTTTTGTTTCTTCGGAGGACAAGCTAGTTTTCGGCCTCTGGGGAGATCTCTTGAACAGATATCAGGCTTCCATTTCCCTGGTGGAGTTTCAGCCGCTCTTTTGTGGGCTCAGGCCAGGGGCTTTTTCTCTAGACCAGAGGAAGCCTTCTCTAGGGAGGCTTGGTCTCCCGTGGGTGAACATTTCTGGAGTATTCTCTCTGCTTATGGAGCAGATGGAGTACAATTTCTGTTGCTATGGAAAAGGATTGACAGCCTTTTGGACGATGTTTTTAGTCCCCGAGGGTCCATGGAGAACCTTCATGGCAAGACCCCGTCTCCTCCTCTGGAGACGGGAAGTGAATCTGATGAGGCTGTTAAATTTTTGCCCCAACCGAAGCTTTCCCGTTCTCTCCAGGCTGGGGGCTGGAGGACCACCCTTGGCCAGTTGCTTCCCAGTGGCCAGGAGGTGGGTGGAGCCCTGCGAGGCTCTGAAACCCCAGTGGGGCAGGCGGGACTGGCCCCACCCCTCCGCGAACCGCGGGAGCGCTCAGTGGGGGATGGCTGACCCCCCTCTATGCTTTCCCAGCACTTGGGGGATGCAGGGCGCTGCCGGCCCAGCCGCCGCCTTTGCTGGGCTCAAAATTGGTCACAACACTGTGTCTGAACTGCAGAGTCTCATCGCATCAGTGACTGGACACGCCGGGGCTGGACTTGTCCGTCCTGCCGCCTCTGGCTGTGGGAGTAGCCGGAGCAGCTGAGCCGGCGATGAAGCAATCCGCTGGGCATGTGCAGGTGCGTGGGGGTGCCAGGTCCCGGGCGGCCCCTCCCCAGTGGAGGGGCGGGTGGCCCTGCCCTGCCCGGAGGGGGTGATGCGCCCCTGGGCCAGCTGGCCGCAGGGACTGTCCTCCTGGGGGCGTTCCCAGACGCCCCTGCTCCCCGCCGCCTCCACCTGAAATGGGGGGGGCTGCCGCGAGCTGTGGGAATGCGGGCCCGGCTGTGGGCGACAACGCACACCCCTCCGCTAGCTGGGGTGCTCCATGCTCGCGGCGTGGGATGGGGGCGCGGCCCCCCGTGCGTCAATCTTTCCTGTACCCTGCCCCTCCCCTGCCCCAGGTGGGAGTCGCCCCCTCCTGCAGCCGCCTCCCTCATCCGGGGTGCCCCTCCCATTGGGGCCAGCCCCCATGGCCACAATGCAGAGCGGTGCTGAGGCTCCGTGTGAGCCGGCTGCCTCTGTGTCCCCCGCCCCCCTCCGTCGCAGGGGGGGTGCATGTATGGCGGCCCCGTGCCAACTTGCGCTGGACACGCATGCCGTCCTGGTGAATACCGGCACCACTGGGGCCGGGCCGGCCCCCATGGCCGCACTGCGGGGCAGGGACGCGGCGCCCCGGACACTGGTTTCCTCACGACCTCCGCCCCGCCCCTGCTGCGGAGGGGAACAAGCCTGGGGGGCTCTGCACCAGCTCGAGCTGGGCTCACGAGCCGTTCAACCGGCGGCGGGCTCCGCCGGGTTTGGAGCGTGCCTGGAGTTGGCTGGTTTGGCTGCGCCGCCACTGCCTCTCGCAAAAGTGAATGAGAGACTAGCGGTTCTGGAAGAAACACGGATTGCTTAGTTTTTCTCTTTTAAGCCTTGTATTCGCAGGGCAGCTGACCAGCCACGAGGAGATAGCGGTTTTGGGTCCACTGGGATGCCTGAAGTTCACTGGCCAGTGGTCCTGAATGAAGAACATCCCAAGATGCTGTGCACCACGTCCCTCCCTGGTGAGACACTGCCAAAGGTCCATCTCCACGGGCTCCCTGACACTGGTGCGATCATCACAGCCCTTTCCTTGGCTGCCTGACCTCCAGAATGGCCCTTGGATCCGGTGGAGGCGCTTGGTGTGGGGCTGGGCAGAGCAATGCAGTGTTATATGAGCCACTGCTCCGTGGTGATCACGAACCAAGGGGGCCGAACCGCCTTGATTCAGCCTCTCGTTGCTTCAATTCCTTTTACCCTCTGGAGAGGGATGTTCTGTCCTCATGGAGGGCGCACATCGAGGCAGATTTTTAATGGGGGCCACTGCGGTGATGGAACAGATGGGGACACTGCAACTTGGTCTGCCATTACCCACTATGCTTCTGCAGACTGGCTGATTTTCATAATTGTTTTTTAAAAATTGTTTCTTTTTGATTCCTTTGCATTCTTATGTTAGATCACACTTTGCTTTCACAGTGCCTGCTCTCAACACTGATGAACCTGCACAGAGATANTTAGATCACACTTTGCTTTCACAGTGCCTGCTCTCAACACTGATGAACCTGCACAGAGATATCAATGGAGGGTTCTGCCTCAGGGCAAGGATGTACAGCAGGCGATTTTTGTTTGCCAAGTTTGTCGCATTGATCTTTCCTTTGATGTCACTGTTCTTATTATTGCTCCAGATCAACAACCTACAGGTATCATTGGCCAATGGAATGACATATGGTCTGTTCCCTTGCACGTTATGGAATGGGTTTTTTTGCATTGTCAGCTACGAAAGACAGCATCCCTGTTTTTTGAATTGCTTGCTCTCCTGTTCACATGCTGACAATGGTGCTTGCAGTTGAGGGGAGCAGATCTTGCAGAAATCATACTCCCAGTATCACGGGAGGATTTTGAGGGGGCCTTTGCAAGAAATGTTGCTCTGCAAAGTGCTCTCGACAGTTTCTCAGGGCAGATCACTTGTCATCTGCCCAGCCACAGGCTACTGCACGTGGCAAAATCAAATCACTTTATTTTTGCGGCCCAGATATAGTCAGGGGCCAATGCAAGGACCCACTGTCTTTCCTGACGGCTCCGGACGACCAGGAAAGGCCATTGTTACTTGGCAGGATGGATCTGAGTGGCAGGTTCTGGAAATTCATGAGGCTGGCTCAGCCCAATTTGTTGAATTGAGGGCTGCTGTCATGGAATTTGAGAGATTTTCTCAGGAACCTTTCAGTTTGGTTACGGATTCTGCCTATGTGGCCGACATCACACAGCGGTTGGGTTGTTCAGTTTTGAAGGAGGTCAGTAATCCTGCCTTGTTTCATTTACTGAAAAACTTGTGGTGTGTCATTCAGGTCAAGGTTCATTCATTTTACGTTCTGTATGTGAGGAGTCACACCAATTTGCCAGGATTTATAGCAGAAGGTAACGCGAGGGTTGACAAGTTGGCTAACCCAGCGTGGGTAGCACCTCAGCCTGATACACTCGCGCAGGCCAAGGCATCACATGGGTTTTTCCATCAGAACGCACATACATTGCAGAAGCAGTTCCAGCTGTCGCCAACTGAGGCTCAGGACATTGTCAAGGCGTGTGACAACTGTCATGCGCTGGCTTTGCCATTGCATGCAGGGGTAAACCCCAGAGGCCTAAGGGCCTTGGAGCTTTGGCAGACCGATGTTACCCAGATTGCTGAGTTTGGCCAGCTCAAGTATGTACATGTAATAGTAAGACACGTTCTCCTCTGCGATGTGGGCTTCTGCTCACACTGGAGAAAAGGCCTGCAATGTCATTGCCCACTGGAGGCAGGCCTTTGCCTCTCTAGGCATACCCTCTGCTGTGAAAACAGACAATGGTCCTGCTTACGCATTGCAACAGGTGCGGCTGTTCTTACAGTCGTGGGGTGTGTCACACAACTTTGGTATCCCTCACTGTCCGACTGGTCAAGCCATTGTAGAACACACTCACAGTACTCTGAAACTGGTTCTTGAAAAACGAAAACTGGGAATGCAGGGTGAAACCCCGCACAGTCGGTTGGCAAAGGCTTTGTACACCATCAGTTATCTTACGGTGCCGCAGAACTCAAATAACTCTGTCATTCTGAATCACGACTTCTTGTTACAGGCTTCAGACGAGACACACCTGCCTCGTGCCAACATTCGGGTGTGAAATCTAGTCACCAAACAGTGGGAAGGTTCTTATGACCTTATCGCTTTGGGGCGTGGGTATGCCTGTGTGTACACAGATACTGGGGCGCGCTGGGTACCTTCGAGGTGTGTTCATCCTGACCTGCAGCCGCAGAGACAGAATCCGGCTGACAGGCAGCGAGGAAGCTGTGACCAAACTGAAAGTCATCAAGTGGATGACTCATCAAGTGAGGACTCAGATGCAGATGAAGTGGGTTATCCCTCTGATGAGCTGACCACGAGCAGAAACTGATCACTGTTCATTTCCCTTTCCACATTGTGAATTTTAATTTTTTCTTTTTTAAATGGCAAAAGGGTGAGACGTTGCCTTTGTGTTCAGCCTTCAGATTTCTGATAGATTCTTTGCACAGTTTCTCACACTCTTTCTTATAAATAATGATTGTTTTGCATTCCTCTTTGGAGGAAGAGAGGTTGATGGACTGGTGATGGAACCTATGGGGTCAGGAAGTCTTACCATCACTGTCCAATCCATGGGCATTGTTAGAATTCTATAAATAGACATGTAATGTAAATAAAGTAGCTCTTTTCCTTCATGAATCCTTGGAGTCAGAGTGTGTCTCTCTCTCTCTCTCTCTCTCTCTCTCTCTCTCTGTGTCACAACTACCACACCTGTCTAAGGGAGTCCACATGCACATTTGTGTAAATCACACAAGTTGACTGCGTGGTTTCAGGATCTTGTGTCCCATCATTTTTGCATGTGCAAGTCAAACCCAGACGACAAACAACTTTGGAAGACCAGTTGCATGTAAATCTGTCTTGTATTTCTGAGAAGGTCCAAAGGCACATGATAAAGTATCTATGTGAAATAAGAATATCTACATGAAAAAAATGCTACTGCTTCCCATCCAATCATCTGGGTTATTCCAATGAGGTAATTAAAAAAGTAGATAATACTGGCTTGCCATTACTGAGGTCTTAGAAAGAAAACTAAATGGTTTTCCCATAAGAGCCAGACTTTCCCTCATGCCACCAGTAGTATGAGGCCATGTCAATCCCAGAAGTGAGTTATCTATTTATTCCAACATATCCGCTAACTGATTTCAGATTTTTACAGTTTTTAGCTAGTTCTCACAAGACAGACTACAAGTGAAGATGTAGAGCTAGAAACAAATACCAAAAAGCATTTCTGTACTTTGGGGGCTGGATGGGAAGGGAAATGAAGGGAAACTTGAATGCATATAGATAAAACTAGATAAAGCAGCTAAAGAAATTATTTTGTCTTCTGTGCAAATAATTCTAAATAATTTGTTAAAACTTCAGAGTTGTGAATTTTTGTTTTTATCCCTTTCACACTCTTAAAAATATAAAGTACAAAATAAAAGAGAAATTCAGTGAACCGAGAGAAAACACAGTAGTTCTTTAGCCAGATTTCCATTTGAGGCCTTGCTCACTTCTCTTATCTCTCTTATCTCTCACCTAAAACCTGTTGTTTCTGCAGCCATTCCAGTACTTGTCCCCTCTTCTGTTCCCTATCCTTGTGTTCCATATTTCCTCCCACTGGCCTGAAGATTACAAGTTCTGTATCTCACCCTACCTGAACAGGTGCTGTGGCCAGCAAAGCAGGTGGTCACAAGGCTCAGACATAAGTCTTTGCCTCCATGGAACAACAGTATGGGACTCTTCTCTCTACTCACCATTGACTTCAACAAAACCTGCAGAAATTCCAGTCTTTGAGGCATTTACCCTGTTGTATTTGATTCAAACCTGTCAGCTCTGGGTTACTGGAGGAATAACGATGAGAAAAAGCAACTAATTCTGTATGATTGTTTCCTTAGACACACACAATGCCAGGGAGAGTGGTGACAGCATGTACAGCACTGGGTCATAACGAAGCATCTCATGAAATATTTACATGTGTTCAGGCACTTCTTTAATGTCTATTAATACAAAACACAGAGACAGAACAATGTACAGACTGAACATTTTTCCCCAAAATTGCCTAGTAAATGATATTCTATGACATTTTTGTGGCAAACACAAAATCATTATATAGAAAAAGCAGAGCAGAAGGCTGTTGCATTCCTCTGGCTGGCCATCAAAACCACCTCCTGCTTCCCCTCTTGGTGTGGACCACTAAGAATCTATTAAAATCTGACCTTTCAGTTACTCCGACTGAATGAGATTTATATCCATATATGGTGATCTGAGGTAAAATGTAAACACAGGAAGGTCCCTGGTTCACAGATCCATCATGAACCTGTTGTCTTCTGACAACAGCAGGTTTTGTAGTATAGGATCATTCAAATAGTTTTAAAACATATTCTAGAGATACAGTTAATACTGATGGACCATCCGTTTGTACAGAAGTTCTCCATAATAGGAATAGATTGGTCTAATGCAGTCAAACTGGTTTCTCCTCTCTCTTTTCAGCATAAAAGAAGAATAATTACGACAAGATTTATCTTATTTCTTCAAAATTAAGCATCAGCATGTGCTGACATGTTTAATTATTGATGCCATGTTTTATAAAATTTTGCTGTTTTCGGGGTTATGTATACACTTGAGAGCTTTTGATAGCAGAAAAGTGAATTCTCATTTTCACATTGTAAGGTCAGTATAGCATCATAATTAAAACCTTCTGAAGACCTCAGAAGAGAATAAAGAGTTTCAGCAATGCAAGGAGGAAAACAGCAATCTTCCAAGAGCAGCTAAGCAAGCTTCATTTGACTTCAAGACAATATTTTAATGAAGAACAATAATCTACATTCCCAAAACTAATTTGAAATGGTATGAGAACCAACACACATAATTTCATCTCAACTGAATAAAACTGAAAACCTTGCCCAATTTTGAGAGATGTGTGGAGGTAATTATAAAATAGAAAGGCAACTTAAAGTAAGCATTTTTTGAGGCATCTTCTTGTTATGCTGACAATATCAGCAGGTTTTCATACTCAGAGGTCACCCCAACCTAATCATACTCAGACAATCTGCTACGTAATACTCTTGGGGCTACCTCTGTATCTTCCTTATTGTTTAAATGCCCTGTAGAGTAGATTTCTCCAAGGAAAGTACAACATGGGGAAGAGAGGGAAGAATATAATTTACTACCTATACATAATGTTCTAGCTGAAATTAATAAGATGTGAGAATGTTCTGCTTCATATCCACTAGAGACTTTTTTTACTATGAAATGATATTGAATCAATAAGCCATAACAGTTAAACAATTTCTAGGAAATAAACAGACATGTTAATTATACATCTAAGCATATTTTAGACTTCCTGATTTCTTAGTATACCTAAAGGTACTACTGAAGAGAATGGGTTCTTCAGTCAAGGACTGAAAAACTTTACAAGAAGAAAAATCTTATTCCTAGTTTTTCAAGAGTCATTTTGAAGGAATCAGATTTTTTCTGTCTTCCAAAGTTAAAATTAGAACTCAGTAAATGAAATTTTTCCCAAATTATGTAGAAGAAGCTCCTCAATATGATGTCATATGATTCTTGGCATTACTTACACAGCTTCTCAGACTTTTAAGATAAATGTGACTTCTTACTGACTTTGTTTAACAGAGGGGTTTAATTGTCTACTTTGAAATAAGAAACACACCATTATGGATTACAGAGTATTTTATTTGTGTGACCTTTATTATGTTTCTTTGAGAAGAGTAATCCAAATCAAATCTTTGGAAGGAGGGAATATTTGCTGAAACTGCTTTGAGCGAATGGTGAGATTTCAGAGAGCAGCAAAGAGAAGAATTCCAGGTGGTAAAATATAGGTTATTCAAAGACAGGCAAACTAAACTAAGGAATAAAAAATAAGCGTCCAACCAATTGGAATAATTGCTTCTAGGGACAAAATGTCTTGCAATTTGGAGTCACACATTAACAAAAAACAAGGATCCACCTTGGCAAATACATAGTAAGTAGGGGAACAGTCAATATACATATATATATTTTGCATAAACCTATTCTGTCCAAACCAGTACTTTAAAGCATTCTGTATGTCAAAAACTACCTGATAGTTACCCTGCTGATATAGTAATGAAATAAGATTTTTCCTTAATTTAAAGATCTCTCCTTCATTAGAGTGTTTGGCACCTGGAAGTCTCAACAGTACTTTCCCAAGTTCTACACAATTTGCATTGCCCAACACAATATTTTTTCTTTTTATTATTTTTCTGAGGAAATTTATTTCCAACACAAAATACATTGAATTTAATTAGAAGAAACAATAACCAAACCTGGCCACCCTCTCACTCCTTTTTAAACTTATGGTCTCTTTCTGTTGTTGGAAAAATATAGGTGGGGCGGCATAAAGATGAGCATTGAAATATTTGTAATGTTTATTGCACTAGAAAAATTGAATTTATTTTAATTATGTAAAGATGTGTATAACATTGGTCTGTCTGGTACTTCAGAATTAGGTTTTTATTTAATATGTCATCTTCCCTCATGTTTCTGTGATTCCTTATAACTGGCTTCAAATAAGTGAAAAACATTCTTTCTTTTTCTATCACCTTCTTCCTGACCCACAGGCAAGAATATTTAAATTGATGAGTTATTCTTCCACAGCCATAAGACATTTCCTCACAATATCTGATCTATGAACAGAACAAGAAAATTAAAATGTGACTATCTTAGACTCCAAGAATTAAACCTTTGAACTGTGAGAAAGTCTGTCTTCTCTCTTGTCCAGACTGGGCTATTGCATAGTACTTACAAAGAGAAAGAACACAGAAAATCCACAGCCATGAAATAATAATCATATGGAAAACAGTTGCAACCTATTTTCTAGTCTTCCTACAGCTCTGAAGGACCAAAAGAGCTTGTCATATTTTAAAAAGAAGCAATATTATATTTCTCTTAGAGGCCGATCCTTCTTTATTTTTAAAGGAGATTATCCCCTCCCTAGTCCCTAAAAAACCCCTTCATGATTTATAGACATTCAGTGTATACATTCTATATATAATGAGAAAATTTATATTTGCATAGTTTGCTGATTAAACTCTTCCTTTTCTTCACCCTTAGAAGAAGAGAAATAAATACCACCTTACTGTCTCTAACAGACTGTCAGAAATTGGAATTGAAACAAATGGGCTCTCCAGAAGTCTAAAATGCTGAGCCAGGAGTTCAGACTCTGCTGGTATAGCAGTGGGAGACTATCAGTATCTTCTGCAGAAGAGATGGAATTCTCTTTTATTGTTTTTAATGGAAATAAGCACTAAATAGACACTAGAAATATTTTCTTTCTTTTAATCTCTAGAAAACATGGGATTAACTCTTCTCTGTCTCCGAGAGAAACTTTCTCAGTTTACTTATTGATTAGAATAGCGCAGTTATATTTCTATTGCCTTTGCTTTTTAGGTTCAACTCTATTCTTGACAAATAACTTTGACTTAATCCCTCCTTAGTAATTTTCCTATGCTAAAAATACAATTCTGCAGTCCTTGCTACTGTATTAAGCAAATTAATCCACTGTCCCCATAAATCTAGGCTGGGTATTTATGGCCTCTATTTCTGGTGTGACTTGCTTTTCTGTTTTTCTCAAAAGTTTGAAAGGCAAGTGTGCCTCTGATCTCTCTCTAGTGTTACAGGGTTAAACTGTCACCAAAAATCACATTTTCCATTGACAAAATTGGTGGAGATGGGTAATCAAGCCCCTGGAATTACTTTCAGGTACCAAATTGAGTTTGCCTGCACAACAGCTAAAAAGCTTTTGGATTTGGATGTGAGCAGGTTCACTATAGAAGTCACTGAAGGAGAATAAATCTGAAATACCATGCCATCT
>VXBI01014688.1:804-41169 GCA_013397375.1 Toxostoma redivivum | reverse complement strand
CTTTCTCTTTTCTTTTCTTGCTTTAATTAGTGCAAACAAAATATGAGCTCCAATTTTGGCAATTGGAGTCTCATTTTCATGGCTTTAAAAGTGTATGCATTGTGTGAGTTCTTCTTCAGATGCACTGATGAAATGAAAGAAATATAATCTATTGATTAGGTTGATAAGAAAGTAAATGTTGTATAAACTGTGAGTTGCACGGCTGTAGGTTGAGAGGAACAAAAAAATGTGGAAAAACTTCATAAAGTTATCATATTTCTACTTACTAACATCTATGTATCTCATTGAAAACACAAATAGAAAAAAAATTATATTAGCTTATAATTGCCTTGTAGGGATTCTTCCGTTGATTTCACAGTGTGAAATTATCTGCCATATTGGCACTGACAGCTCATGGCACATTCCAAACAATCACCACATGGTTATGATGTCGGTGTAAGAGCGAAGGTCCATGTTGCATCTCAAATATTCATCAACTCAAGCATCTCAATCAATTGATGAATTTTTAATGAATGCAAAATTTTTATGCAAAAAACAGCGTTAGACACATTTATCCAAGGATTTTTTTCTGGTTTGATTTTGTTTTTTCCTTTTAGCACTAAGTGCTAATTCAAAGATAAAGTCTAGAGAACAGCCTATGTCTTTCTTCAGAGTGAGCTCCTTTCTTCAAGCCACAGCCTTCTATGTCTACCCATCAAAACATATTTGTTCAATCAGTCTACTCAGAAATAAAAACCAGTAGAAAAAAACCACAGAAATTTCATACAGATTTACTATTTATAGGGTTAGTTTTTGGTGTTTTTTTTTGTTTTGTGTTTTTTTTGTTTGTTTTTTTGGGTTCAGATAATATCCACAAGCTTTTATTTAAAAGTTATCAGAAAAGACCCAAACCAGTTTAATTTGGTTAAAATAATTTATCACATATTACAGTGAAAGATCACAGCTCAATGAAACCTGAGAAACAGCTGTGGCAGTGAAAGAACAGTATTTTTACTCTAAGAAAGAAGCAGTGTCCATACTGAATGTAATTGTCATATAATACATTTTGCAAAGTGATCTCTCCCAAGCAGATTGAAAAGCTTTTAGTCTGGAGGAAGGAGACAGGCAGCTTTCACCAGAGAATAAATTGTGAAAATTAACTTTTCAGGAAAAGAAACAAAAAGCCACTTGGGTGGAAGAGAAGACATACAAAATAAAATAATGCATTTATAAATTAAAAAATTAAGCCATTATTTGAAACAGCAGAGCTGAATCAAAACATGGGTATTTTCAGAAATTCTTCATGAGATCATCATGACTTAGGACTTCTAACTCTTCCTTTGAGGTGGACCTCACAAAAATGCACACTAGATGCTCAGTCAGCATCAGAAGGATTTCAGTGTGGAGTATCCTTCTCTGGACAGAGCTATGACGAGACCCTGCTTGGGGTCCCATGCACACAAAAAATATTTTCTACCTCGGTATGCAGGGATTTAACAAAGTAAACTCTTCATATGCAACAAAGAAAAATATACTTTTAAAATTTTAGTGCTACCTTCACTACTCTTCAAACAAAACTCAAACTAAATAAATAAAAAAAATAAGGTCAGAGTAATTTTATGTATGGTGCATTGTTTGAAAGTAACTTCAACAAATAACACTTCACATTAAATATGAATAGACTAATTCAAGGACTTCATGATTCTGCTGAGCTCTGCAGACAATTTCGAACAATGTTTTAGTGACCATTCAATTTGTTTAGTTAATCTGCAACCTTATTGATTACTTTTACTTTTTCTCTTACATGAAGAAATATCTTTCTCCTAGGGAAAAAAAACCTAAAGGATTTGGCTTGCCCTGCGCAGGTCAAACACTTACATGTTACTCTTTCAGGATGCAAAATTTTCAGGAAAAATAAAAGTAGTTTTCTCTGTCCTGTAAGAGCATACATTACTGCACTGTCTAATAAAAAGTGATGGGCCTATTAGAAAGTCAAGGGCTTAACAAAGCTCCTTGGGGAAAGTTGTACAAGACAGGAGATAATCTTTAGAGAAAATTATATATTCTCCTTAAAAGATATTATTCATTTTCCTGTGATTTTTTAGATGAATGTCACGTAGACCTGAGAATTTACTGCTCTTATCTCTGTTTTTGTCTTTTAAATTAGAAAATTCACTCCTTTGCCATGGCTAGCATTACTATAGGCAATCTATTTAATTTCTTGCAGGCTTACTCCTTCTTTAGCTGTTGCTCCTCAGAGACTTAGCAAAATTCCCTTGTATCATACACATAAGATGAGTAAATAATTTCTTGCTTTTTTCCTCTTCCAGTGCTCAGTACACAGAACAATTATTGTGTAAATTAAGTGTAGGAAAAGTTGGACTCTTTAATATTTATCTTTTTCTTTGCTTCTTGCTATATTTTAATGTGCTCATATGTAGAAATGAGTATGCAATACTACTTTCTTTTACTATAGATACCTTTGAGAGAAATTCTCCTAAAGGACTACAATATTTTAATAAGCTTAGTTATAATCATAATAATAAAAATAAATACAATTTTGGAATGAATAAAAATACAACTACTCTGAAAATGCAAACATTCTCCACAATTTTATAGTCTCTTCTAAGGCTTCAGACTGATATTTTGCTATTTTTCTAGAACAAAAGATGTTACAAATAATAGATTTAAAAAAAAAAATCTATGCTGACATGTCACTTAGATAGACTCAGTACTACCTGAAACTGTGACATGACTATTAACTTTCTTCCTGATATGCACAGCTCCAGAAAAATGTATAGATCTTCAAAATGAGTTGAACAATGGATCTTATACTAATGTTATGTTTGATTTAGATTTTTGAATTGTGTTGGTTTTCGCTTGTTTTTCTTTTCTAAAAGTGGAACGTGTCAAATTTGCACACGTTAATAATATGATATGCTTTTTGTCAAATAAAATCCCACATATTCTTTAAGTTGACATAATTCCTCCTTTTCATCCAAATGCAATCCAGAATAAACAAATGTTACCAAGCAATCCACTGGTGACTATTTTTATTTTCAAAAACTAGTTTGATGGCAAATGATGTAGCTCTTCAAGAATATTTTTCTATGAAGTTTTAAAGGATTTTTTTACAGCATCTTAAAATTCAAGCTGTTTTCATCAGCTTAAAGCAATACAAAAGTGATTTTGAACTATCGATGGAAGACTTAAATGTATTAATGTTATCAAAGTAATTATTTCAATACTTGATATTAGTTACGACACCACATGCAACAGGTATAGAAAATCTGGAATATGGAAGAACTTATTGAAATAGTTTAGAGTACACTTTCTTTGGTGAGAAATAATTTGAAAAATTCTATATTTTCACAGCAGGAAGTGTTATCCAAAAAAAACCCCAAAACCTAAACAGGTCATATAGTAACTAGTTTAGTAGACTGCATAGATTATTTGCTCACTTACAGCATACCAAAAAGCTTTTGATCAATTTCCATACTAGACTTATTGTTTAACTACAGGCAACTTTTTATATAAACACTTCCAAACCAAAATTTAATGTAAACCAGGGCTGCCTCATTCCTTATTAAGCAATTATGTTTGTCACTGATATTAATTATTGTTAACTATCACTATCATTAAAAGTGGTTTCTATTCTAAATGTGCTGGATGCTGTTTTCTACTTATTTTGTCTATTAAGAGTTATCGATTACAAATTATTTTATTATTCATGTAGGCATATGAAATTTTATTTCTTATACTACATCTGGAAGAAAGAAAAAGTAAACCATCAATTCTGTCACTTATGTAGGCCTTTTCTGAATATTTTTCATTGTTTCTTGCAACTTTTTTGAACTATGAATATCAATAATAACCTAATTTGCATTCTAGTTATAGAGAATAATGCTTTCTGCCCGTACTTCATGCCTGTACAGATTATACGTTTGACTTATCAGTGTCACACTTTAATTTCAACAATATTATTGCTTTGATTATCACACATTTCTCTTAGGCAGGTTACCACTATTATTGTATTTCAGGTGAAAATCCAGGCCCAGTTTCACAATCTTTATACACACTGGGATGTGTGTATCCTAGCAAAAATCAAATTAAAATCTCACTAATCAGATTTGACAGTTGTGCTTTTCTGGGAAAATCAGTGACACAGTTCCTCAGTGAAGCCAGTGGCAAAATTACAGTGGAATGAAGTCAAGCAAGGATTCCTTATTCACTTCTAAACTGCACCTGGAGCACACTGAAAAAATATACAACAAAGAAATAATTAACTGTTCACATAATCGTAAATGAGTGTCTTTTATTTTCAAAGTCTTGCAATTGAACAAATAGATTCAGTCTCTTCTTAGTAGTCTTGCTGAATTAGGACAGTTGCCAGTGAGGCTGAAGTACAATTGAAATCCATAATTTTTTTTAGTTATCAAAGTTTTAGTTTAGAACAACAGTTACTCTGTTGTTTTCCTCAGTGTGTCCTTCATTTCAATTAAGAATTAGTAGTTCAATGCATATTGAAAAAAAATTACAGCACAATATAATATCCCAAATACTGTTCCTTTTCTCCAAAAAGGTCAGAATGAATGTGATATCTTATACTAATTGACTATAGTTTACATGAATCAATCCCTATCATACCATGATAATGAGTATAAATAACAAGACAGAGACAATAAAATACTCAGGTAGCAGACTTTTTAAAAATTAGTTTTCTATAGTTATGTTGCACAGGCTCTTAGAAAGGTAGTTATAAGAACTACCAGCACAACTCCAGTATAACACTGAAGTACTGCTTTTGTAGACCAAAATTTTCAAAACTCTTAAACATAACATTAAACATATCCCAATGAGAACAGTAACAGTAATCCCAAATAATACTTTTCAAAGCACAGTTCCTCATAAAGTAACAAATATGCCAGAGGCAGATCAATTTATGGCACCATGACACAAATGGATGCTTCCCTGGAATGATGTGCTGTTAGAAAGGTCAGCTTTACAACTACAGAGATGTGCTATCAATTTATTTTCATGCATCCTTAATAGGTTCTATTTTGTCTTTCATCTGGTGCTGGGGAATGTATTGATCCCCAAAAGGCATTCTAGTTGTTTACTCATAACAGAGAAGCAATTTGGGACAACTTATCTACCTTATCAGACATAAAAGAGCTACATAAAGTCTAGGGACACTGAAGACAGGAATGGTTATATAAAGCATCACTATTTCCCAAGTATGTCTGCCCCAGTTGCTGCCCACTGACACCAGTAATGAATGAAGGCAGCTACCAACTTCTGTGATTATCTCAATGCAAAGTCTGACTCTCTTCAACAGTGGAAATCAAAAGGTTGCTAGTTTTTGAAGTTACTCATATTTATTGATCTTCTGTCTAAAAAGGAGCAACAGTTAAAACATTACTAGCCTGTAGATGAATTGTTTATGCTTTTCTGGGGAGCGAATTTTTTTTTTTTTGATTAGCACTGCTCCCATGAAGCACACATTACACATGGTTCAATTTAAAAGCTTCAGGAAATGTACACTGTCCTCATGTATGACTTCACAGGCAGATGTCTCCAACAATTTCTGTTAAAAGAGTATGTCATCAGTCATTATCCTCAGCAGTTGCTATGTGCTCACATGTTGTGTAGAAGCAAGAAAAACCCTTGTTGTCCTGCAGTTTAAGACAACCAAGAAAATGGTTCATGCAAAAGAAATACAATTACTGCACAGCAGACAAGCTGTTGGCCTGAATAGAAATTCCTCAGAGCATTGCCTAAATAGAACATCTAATCAGAAAGTGAGAAGAAAATCACTTTTTGTCCACCTAATAGATGATTACAGCAGGAATGATCACTTGCAGTCCTATCACTTTGATTTGTGTATTCAGGTTGCATGACAAGGTTTCAGTCACAGAAAAGCTACAAAGGAAAGGGCAGCAGTGACAACATAATATGAACTGATCACAGCACATCCACCTGTGCTGCTGTGGTGGGGGGAGAGGGAGAGAGTAGAGAAATTGTGCCAAGGAAGAAGGAAGGAGTTGGGAAAGGGGTTTTCAGATTTGTGGTAATATCTTAATACCCTACTTTGACTTGATTAAGGATAATTAAACTAATTTCAAGTCAAGTCTGTTTTGCCCATGACAGTAATAGGTGAATGATCTCTTCCTTATCTGTTCATGAGATGTTTGTAATAATTTCTTTCCCTTGTCCAGCTGAGAAGGGCAGTGGCTTTGACAGCCATCTGGATGTCAGGGTCAACTCACCACTGTTGGTTAAACTCCCATTTTTTTGTACATGAGTAGTACAATCATCTTTCCTGCAGTGCTTTTGAAATCACATTTGCATCACTCACCTCTGGTTTTTGGACAATTTTTCAAATAAGGTGAAATGAAAGCACTTTTTTTTTTTTTTTCTGGTTCTATTGTGTGATAAACTAACAGCAGCTCCAAACTGTGCTTGGAAGAGTAACTTTAGAGAGCAACTTCCTTTCCTGGTCTAGCAGGATACCGATGAAGTACCAAGAAGTACTATAACATCAAAAAATGAGGACCAAGTGAGGCCCAGTGTTTTTCTAATTAAAAAGATTATGGGTGGAAGAACAAATGAATGCTGGATTATGCCTACTTAAAACAGGACAGGCAATTTTAATAAGATGCCCTTTATAAAGCAGCAGAATAGAAGCAGCTTCTATTCTGATATGAAGTCCAAATGCTGGACAAAACCTGTACATCTAATTGCAGCATCAAGCCATGTACAACTAACTCCTGAAATAGAGGAAACAAGGCACCCAGGAACTTTGTGAAACCTGCAAAACGTGTGTCAATTTGATTTGGAAAGGAGCCTACCACTTTTATGTAGCTCTGGCAAGAATTTTTGTACTATGTGCTCATACTAGCTCAGATATGCACTACCCAACTGCCTGTGCACTGATCATAAGCTCAATGTACAAAAAGTAATTAAGACTAGCATAAGTGTTGATGAAGTGCAATGCTTTTTATTATATATATGTATATATCAGATATTAAGAAAGTTTACTTCTCTACACCTACAAAATTCTTCAATGAATGACATTGAGATGGAAGAAGACGACAAACTTCCACCTGCTGCTTTAAATTCAATCATGAGAAACCCTTTGTCTCTCCTAGAAGTGATAGTTAAGACCATGTCTGAGATACACTGAATAAACAAAATTAAGACTTCCTCAGTCTTGCTGTTTATGTCAATTGTGATCCACTAAAACAAAAAACTCTTCAGTTGTAATTGCGGGAAGACACCAGCATTAAAAAAAGCACAAACAACTTTATTATTATTATTATAACCCCACTATTCTCAATAAAAGGCAGGCCTGATTGCCAACAACTGCTTAATAATCAAAAGTGTTCATAGGAAGTCTGACAGTTTTCTTTTTATCCATATAGTTTTCTCAGGACTAATGAAAATAAAAATTTGACATATGCATTCAAATGCATGGATGGGGAGCTATTTTCTAAAGAACTAATAGTTCAATTAACTACAGCTAAAAATGCAGGCAATAAAATTTAGTTCTCAAATTTAGTGGTATATGAATAAAAACAAAGTAAGCAATGTAGGATTTAAAAATCAAAGAACTCAAAATAGTTTTTTTTCTTCAATCAAGGTAATTCTTAACTCCTTGTCTGTAATTTCTTTACAGAGTTACAGGAAGGTTATGAGAGTCATATTAATACAGGACCAGACCCAAACGCTAGTGAATAAAATGTTTCCAAAGACATGGTAGAAGCATAAATTTAAATTGGATCAACTCTGTTGGAAATTTCTATTACCTGAATATCAAGACTGAAAATGGTGTCTCTGTATTAGCTGCAGTGGTCTGTAATAAGCAAAGAAAACTCCGAGTCTAAATGCAAAAGGATCCACTGATGGAGACTATAAAAAAGAGCAACCAGCAAACTTACCTGTGAAGGAAAAAAATAACATCCTGATTTTCAAAATACCAGGTTTCCTCTTGTGTTTAAACATAAAACAGTCAAAATCGAGTGAGGTTGTGGCAGCAAAAGGATTAATGAAATAGATAAAACAATCAGAAGCCACACTCTACAAGAAGCTTGGAAAACTTATTCTTCTCAACATCTTAAAGGAAAAAAGTTTATTTTACTCCCTTTCCAAAATTATCATTATCACTCCAGATTGATTGCTGTTGAGTATAAGTAAGTGGTTAAAAAAAAAAGCTGAAGAAAAACATTGCACTGATCTTCAGGTAGGGCAAAAGGTTTGGAGAACTAAAGTAACTCAACCTTATCTCAATTTCTGAGAAGAAGATAAAGTGCATTCCCCTGTGGGCTCTTGCAGCTACAAAAAACCAAGATGACAGGGAGCACCCAGGATGGATTTATCAGGAGTAAGTTACGCCTCACTAACCCAGCTACCTTTTGCAGTGAGGTACTGGTACAGAAACCAATCTTTTAGATGAGGGAATGCTGCTGAGTACCGTATATTCTGACCCTAGCAAAGTTATATCCAAGCAAATCAAGAGGATGCCATTGGTGGTTCATTTATCTTTTATTCATATCAAGTGAACTAATCACGTGAACCCTTGGTTTGGGCTGACACAGCTCTCAGCTCTCTTTGTTCGCCCTGTGCCCTGGTCATGGTGGGGAACTCTGCTGCACTTATTACTGACCACTGGAATCTGACTTGCACTCGTGGCCCAAACCTGGACAAGGCTTGGTCATGCTGGCCACCGTTCTGGTCCATTCCCTGGCACAGGGGCTGCTTGGATGCCTGGGTGTTGCAGCAGACCTCTCATTAGGGGTAGAAATGAGCCAAGACACAGACTCCCGTTTAACAACGTGAAAAAGGTCCTGGTTTATTCCTTTTACAGATTGTAGAGTGCATGCAGAACCACTGCAGGATCTAACTGCAGACCTAGACTGATCACACAGCAGACTCCTTACAGCAGGAAGTCTCTCTCCCATATGGTTGTTCCTCCAGTCCTTTTGAAGCATTCCTTCAATCTCAATACCTTCAGTTTCTTCTTCCTTAGGGCTCCTCTACCCTCTCCAGGTCCTCTTACGCCAAGATCCCTTGACCTGCCAATCTACCCCTTTTATCATTCTTATTTTATTAGTGTCAGCTGTGACCTATTAAGGGCAAGGCTATTCTTGGGTAATTAGTACAACTGTGACTATCAGGGGCAAGATAGCCTGTAATCTCTTCTTCTACTCCTACATCTGGATGCCCTGCTGATTCCTGGGAACTCACTGCCTCCCATGGCCCTTTCTGCAGAGCTCTTCATAGCTGAATGTCACCTCTGAGGCCAGACTTTCCCTGACCTTCAGGGAGCCCCACAGGATTCCCATCAAGCTATTTTTCCAGATCCTCCTCCTAGAGCTCTGCCCTCCAGATCACACTAACTGCCTCTCCCAGGCTGCTGTCATCCACAAACAAGTGCTTTCCCAGATTTAGGCTCTAATAAAGGCAGTAAACTGGATGGACACATCAATTCAGCCACCAGACCACATTAGTTAATGCCTGCCAGCTGAAATTTGCATTACGATCAAAACCCTTTGAGCATATGCATCTAGCCACCATGTCATTCAACTAGCTAAACTGGGTCTCACTAATTCAGTGATAAGGAAACTCTGGGACGCTGTGACAAAAGCCTTGCTAAAGTCAGAGTACACCGAGACCCTTCCCAGGGACTAAGGGGAGGCTGACCTGCCTGTATAGCATGGATTCTCTTCTTTACTCTTTTTGAGGATGATGTGATGTTTGGCTTTTTTCAAGCATCAGAAACAAAGCTGCAATCAATGAAGATGACAGACATAAGCACTGCAAAAACACCAGTCAGCTGCCGTTGTTGAGTTCTGTCTGTCCCATGGACTGGGAGGCTCAGAGCCTTGAGTGTCTTAAGGGCAGATTTTACTAGTAAAAATGACAAAAATGTACCTCTGCCATCTCCAAGTCTTTGGTCACTTCCCTTGTAGTAACAAGCACACACTTTTGTTAGCTTACCTGTTATCAAGAAGCCCACCTCCACCTACAGTCTTTTATGTGTCTGAGGTCAGAGGCTCCATGTTCATTCACATTAGCTTTTTCTGACACACTTGCTTGATTTCCACACAGTGAAATGAGCCATTCTTGTGCTCTCATGAAGCTATACTTCCACCTACTGTCTCCAGGACCAAGAAGGTCCTGAAGAAACCGAGATCCATAAGCCTAAATTTGAACATGTTTTCTAACAGCAGGATAAGGAACAAAACACTAATTTGGCTAAAACTGTTTACTCTGAAGTATTAGTTATTATTGCTCACACTTTGCTCAGCTAGTTAGTTTACTTAGCAATCCAATATGGCAAAATATAATAGATGAACTCTTTCCAGTCTCAGCATCTTATATGGTGCTTATGTGACCTTAATACTTTTCAGTATTTTGACTTTAGACCATTGAATTTTTCAGCTCCGGCATTCAGTGCAAGCAAATGAGTCAATTTATCCTTCATCCCATCTCCATTCCAGACTTCAGAATGAACAAAAGTGACTGGGAGCTTTAAGAGATCTACTTCCCACAGTAGAAGGGCTTAGCTCAAGACACAAAAACAGGTTAGGGTTCCTTCTCAGGTCTCCTGTTGTAACCACAGGGTAGACTCCCAAAATTTCTGTTGCTTTCAGTACTGTGCTATTGATTTTCCTGTAATAAATCTACATTTGGGAGCCATAAATGCTACCTGTAAATGGATATTTACAACAAGTGTTGTTATTAATATACAATTACCTACTCAGGTCAGGTCATACAATCCATGATTATGTATTTCAGAGCCTTATTGGGACAATATTACAAGATTATTTAGACACTTAATATATATTTTTTTTTATAGCAGAATTTAAGTAATTTCAAGGATGTTTGAAAATAAAAGTCATAAGCCTGCAGGGGAGCGACTCTCTCCTGTAACTCAGGTATGTAAAAAAACAAAACCTATATGTATTCCTCTATAATGATTTTAGACCTATAGGAGTCAATCAAAAAGATTTTAGGAACTGGTGGGTAAGAGCTCTCCTAATATGCCTACAATCCTATTGTATGCTCTTCTTTAGTCTATGAGCAGAGAAATAAGTCTCTTTTCAGAATAATTATTCAGTACTCCAGAAATCACTAAAAAGGTGCCTTGAAAAGAAAAGAATTGCTAATTTACCCTTGACAAGACTGATAGTTACTAAAGGAAAACTACCAATATATCTTGGCTCAATCCAATTATATTCTTTAATATTTTCCACATTCTCTGTATGTGAATTTTGCTGCAAGAGTGACACAAGCCAGAGAAGAAAGCAAAACTGAAAGAAACTAGCAATATTATTTATTATTTATAACATTTTTTTCTTTAAACAGTCATGTCAGAAGAGCATCACTAAACTGATGAACCATAAGTGACTTCCTGGATTGAAATAGATTGATTGAATAATAAAATTCTCAAGCCTAATGGAAATAATAAACCTTATTCTGCCCAAACTTTCAAAAATAAAAATAAAAACAAAAAAATCCCACAACCTACCTAGAGATTTTACTGGGTGCTTTTTTATATCAAATGCCTAATGGGATGGCAAGCATGCATGAGCAATCACGTTTCCTTACTGTTCTTATTAAAGCAAAAATAAACTACAATTCTTTCAGGTACATAATATGGTGAAAATAGCATGGGGTATAAAAATTCTATATTTTTATAAGGTTATTGGATTAGTACACTCATCATATGCAATCCAATTAAAAGCCTAGTTGGTTGGATAATAATTCCTGGGGTCCTGCCGTTCTGGAAGAAGTCCTGAGTTTTCTTTTTCCCCATTTTTGTTACATCTGATCCACATTCTGCTTGGAAAACAGAACACAGAGTTGGTACTCTTCTTGGAATGAGACAAAATAATATTTAGGAATGTGTTTATAGGGTAAACTTATTGCTCCTAAATGTTGGGAAGAAAGACAGGAAAAGTACTAGAAGCTGCAGCCATGCTTTAGCAATCTACAAAGTTATGAATATATGAAAAATATAAAGAACAATAAATCTTGGGCATCATTTCCCTAATCAGTAACATTAAATTGGCTCTTCATTTTTATTCAAAGAAAGTAGCACATTTAAATTGAAACTAATACAGGAAGAATAAAATTTATGTCTTTAAATGAATGGTTTCCCTTCTCTTGTCTGTATAACTCTTTTAATTATTTTTAAACGCTTTAATGGTTTTAGTAGAAAAAATTTCCCCTTAGCACATGCCACAGAATATCTACCACTCTTGGAAGTGTAGCTGAATTATTTTCAGGCTTCAGTTGGAAAACGGTTTTCAGTTTTTTTGTGATGAGTTGTACTCCAAGCAACTCCAATATTTAGTGTTGGAGGACAGAAGTCTCAATACACTTTTAAACAATTTTCAGAGTGAAAAAGTAGCACTGATATTGAATGAGCTAAATCTTAGTGTGTAGTAAAAATTAGTAAATAAATATTTGAATTTTGACATTAAGTGAAGAGTGAATCCTATTTTGTTGAGCTTGACGCCTTTCCTTTCAATTTCTGCTTCCGTAGGAATGGAAGCCTGTATCTATCCTGTAGGTTGCATATAGAGGGCCCAATAAATCTGTGGTGACTCTTTTTTTTTGCCTAAGAATCAAAGCTTTCCAAAGCCTGCCACTGAGATACAGCTATAAACTAGATAAGCACTAAGAAAATAAAATTACTATTGACAATTTCCATAAAATTTTAGTATGTAGTATTTTCCTTAGCAAAAAAGGATATAACCTTGTGGCCTTTTAATATTTAAAGGATGTTTATATGAAAGACAAAGACAAGACAACTGGCAGTGGTTTTAATGAGCGTGGGTCAGTGTGGAATTTAAGGAAGACACTTTTAGTTATGAGGGGGGTGAGACTGGAACAGGTTGCTTAATGAATCTGTGCACATGCAGACTTCTTTCTGCTGTATTTTTGCTTTATATAAATATTTAACTTATTCTCTAAAATCAAGTACTGTTGCTAAAACTGTTATTCTGAAACTAGGGATCTGCCCCTTAGACTGAAAATGGAACGACATTTCTTCCATTTTGTGGTTATACGTAGCAAAGTTGAGTCATGGGCATACAACTTCAGTGAAATTCTAGAATAAAGAGCATAATGTCATCCTATCTTCAGGCACTTCTAGCAGTGCCTTTCAGGTATTCTGCAGCTGACAGGGCTTTCTACAAAAAGGGACAGCTGAAATGAACCTGAAATAAACTTTGAGGCCCTAAAAAAAAACTTTGAAAGCTTAAAAAACTGTTTATGCCAAAGCTGTCTAGGGTTAAGTGCTAGATGGAGAATATTTCAGTTCTGATTGACTGGTGCATTGCCTCAATACTACCAAAAAGTTTTAAAATACAACATAATTGTCATCTTCCTATTTATGGATTTGACACTATATAATGAAGAAATAGATGTGCATCTAAGAAATAGATGTTCGTCTGTTTCTGTACTTTTTCACACAACTTTAGAACTTCCTATAAGCTCTCCCAGAGTCTTCTCAAAACTATTGTGGTGCTGTTTGCATAAAAAAACCTCATCAATTAGGTACTGCTGAGATCACTGCCCAGCACATTGATCAGTATTACCTTAGTCATGTACTCCTCTGGTGTGTCTGTTTCCAGCTGCTGTCTCACCTTAAACATACATTGTAAACACCATGGGAAAGAGAGTTCTTATTATTCTTTCATACACTATCTTGTAAAAGTGAGCCCTGGGTCATGGCCAAGGTCTGGTGACAGTGCAAATAACAGTATATTACAGGAAAAAAAGCAAGACGATGTATCACAAAGCAAAACGTTTCTGAAACAGGTAATTATTTGGGTCATATTTTTAAAGCACATAAACTGGTTAGACTGTGATTCTTTCCGATAATACAAGCACTATGTCTTCTCCCCAAGATGACATTTTTGTTAGAATTATTATCACCTAATAGTTATTACTGACTATTCACATCTGCACAGAATTCGTTTTCCCAAAGCAAGCTGCTCTGTAATTCCAATTACAATGGAAGAATAAAACTAGAATGGCATTTGAATGACAGTGGAAATAACTACAGAAAAAATTGATGATTCCATTACTATAAGACATATATAATTTGGGACCATCTCACCACCTGTAAAATCTCCCAAAACATTATTTAAATTTGCAGCCATGGTGACCGTGATAAACTGGTAGAAAAGCAGTCCTCCCCAGAAATCACATTCCCACATCATGCCATTGATACTAACTGTGACATGGGTCAACTTATGTCGTGTGTCATTATGATGAGTGATATCAAGGCAAGAGACATGGGATTATATATCAAAAAATATATAGTTTATTTTATATATATTATTATATATATAATTCATTTATACAGCTATGAGGGTATACTGGAAATTGTGTGAGGATGTGCACAGCATCTTTGTCATTTGAAAATACTTTTTAGCTAGGAGACAAGACCTAATTATAGCCTTCAAAAAAGATTTAGCCTTAGGAGTAAAAGACATTTTAGGGAGAAAAGTTTGAAGGATGATAGAAGCTAAATGATGCTCAGAAAAAGTTAGTTTTACCCTAGGATTATGGACACCATGAAGCAGTGTTTGGTAGAGAAGATTGAGAGCATGATCCAAAGTATTGTTTGCCTGGATTTTATCACTTCAATAAGTGATAACTTCAGTGAAATGATAACTTCAATAAAGAAATATGACTGAAAGTAGTATAACATATAATCAACAAAGAAATATTTACAAACTATTTTCCATTATTTGGGAAAGTGACTGATTAAAAAAAATTTAAAAATTAAAAATGTTGTTCTTTTCATACAAAGGAAATTTAGCAGGACAGTGCAGAAAATTGAGCAAGACTATGTTGGTAAAGAAATTATGAAAGCTCTGGAGCTACTGAAGAGTGTGTGGGAATTATGGAACAAAAGGCTGTAGTAAGGTGCCACTGTTTCAGTCAGCATAATTTCTGAGACTGGCAAGAGGAAGAAGGGGAGTCATAAAGAAAATTTTGGAATTAAAAGGTAGTAATACATTAGGGTATTTCTACAAGCACTCCTTGTTTCTGAATGCTTGTTACTCTTTAAAATGCAGTAAAATAATCTTCAGAAGTTGGCTGCCTTAATTTTAATATGAGGCATAGATATGGATACTCAGTTCCTATAGCTCATTAAAAAATGTCTCCTAGGAATATTTTTTCTAGGGGAAGAGGAGTCCGTGGAGATTAACATCCATCTCACCAGAGAGTCTTGTTAGTGAAGTATGAAACTAAATCATATTTCTGCAGCACAATAAGAGCTGTAAGCTACAACACAGAACATCTTTTTCAAACCATTTTTCCACACGATCGTTATTCTCACTGACTTACCATCCCCACTAAAGCTTACACAATGAATATAAATCATATCCATGAGGAATTTTTCTTTCTTAAATCTGAGAGCAGACACACACATCTTTTTATTCTTCAAACAATGTGATGAATGTTTTATGAGGTATGAAGATCAGTCACTTCCATGCAAGAGACACCAAAGGAAGTCTGAGTCTCTGCCCTCCCATTTTCTCTCCTCTGGTTCACCTCCCACTCTTCCAAATTAACTTTCACATGTATGAGAAATAGAACAGACTGTGGTCATACATACCCCCAGGAAATCCATGACTTGTACAGCAATAACTTATACTATGTCTCTTACATTTGTCTGTGCTACTTAAAAGAGAAAAGATTTTCAGCAAATTCATGTGCTCCTAATCTGTTTTGTCTTTGGGGATGCCAAAAACCGCAGGGGTTAACATTTTGCCAGAGCAGAGAGAATTAATGCCAGTGGACCGAGAGCTTGGGCAGGTAAATTTTCAAATCACTGCTGACAAAGCTCATGAGATAACAGATTGGAACAATTACCTAATTGAAGTTCCTTGAAGTATTTTTTTTTTCCCCAAGCCTAGTTTTGAATCACAGGAAACTATTCAAGTTCATAAAACATAGATATTTCAAACTTGATTCTTCCCTACTAAGCAGCTCATGCATGATTTATGTCTGTATATAGCAGATGTAAGAGAACAAGACTGAACTGATTGCATTTCATACCTGCTATTATCTGGGTATAAAGGGCTGCATAAATAGCAATATGTGAAGCATCAGGCCCATTTCCTTAAATGAGTAGTAGAAGAATCTTTTTCTGAAGCTCAGTCCATGCTGTCAGAGAGGAAGTCTAATCACCACTGCACTGAGAGAAGATACCTTTTTTCACTGATCTTTGGTGGAATTTTTGTGTTTGTAGAAGGTAAAATAAAGACAGGGGAAACAACAAATACATTTCCTTTAAGTTCTAGCAAGGAAACTGATGACCCTCCTAATGTAAAACGTTCCTTGTTCAGTCCTTTTTTTTTTTTTTACACATACTTTTTGCTACAGAGCTTAACCAAATGAATGCTGGTCATGCTAAAATACTTTAAACTTGGGAGTGACAGCTTTTGCCTATATGGGTGAAAATTAGGAATGTTAATGATGATTTACAGGCTGAAAGTCTTCCCTACTTGCAGCTCCAGAGCATCTTTACTAAATAAGTGATGCAACAGGCAGAGCTAGCAGGGCAAAAAAGAGATGGGATGGAAAGCTTAAGTGACCACAAATTAAGCCAGCGTTACATAGTACACTACAATTTTTGCTACAATCACTGTCAAGACTACACATGCAATCCTGAGATCCACCTGGCATAGTGAAGATTGTCCCCTTAGATGTCTTTATCACTCCTTCTTGTCTTTCTCATTTTAAGATTATTAATTAAGATCCTCATTAGTGGATCCTGAATCTAAACCAGAAGGGTTTTCTGAGCCAGAGTTCAGTCCCATTCCAGAGGTTTATTCTTAAAAGTACTGTTCAAGTTAGAAGTTAGAAGAACTTTCAAAAAATAAGGCTTGAGGGAGTAAATGAGCATTTATTTTTCCCATCTGTGGGTGACTGTGTAACTATATTAGAGACATCTGAACATCATGCTGATGAAATCAATAGGAATCCTTTTTACTCTCTTAAAAATTACTGAAAAGCTGAATTCCCACTCTTTCCTTTTCTCACTTTATAGCCTCTCATGATACAGTGACAGTTAAAGCTCTTTATAATTTTTAAAAGTTTTGATTTGAAAAAAGTCATCCAACTTTCAATTTTCATGCATCTGACAGAGAACAAAATAGAGAGGAAGCACAAGAGAGAAAAAGACTAGACTGAGTTATTTGAGACACTAAAAATACTGTTTAATCTGATTTCTGACTCCTCAACCATCCCCAAAAACCAGAAATCTTTCAGCAATTCAGAAAGTTAAGGAGACATGAGTTACTATCTCTATTTTTCCATCAAAAACATTTAAAAATTTATTGTGGGATAAGACAGTAAATATTTTCAAAATAAATATATAATATATAATTAATACTTCTAGTATTTTGGATGCTAGACTATGACATATTTGCTTTGCTGCAAAACTTCTGTTTCAGTTGGCAGAGTGGACATAAAACTTATGTCTATTTATATTCCAAAAAGTCTAATTTTTTTCTTAGTTTCTTTCATTTATTTATTTATTTATTTTTTAAAAAACAGTAATCCATGTTTAAAAGCAAAGAAAATCTGAAATTCTAGACAATACATAAGAGAAGGAGATATCATGTCTCGGACTGGAGAAAAGACAAAGTAATAGAGATAAAAATAATGTTTTACCTAATAAATTACACTAATATAAATCAAGCAAATGTGTAATTTATTTTAGAAATGAATGATGTGAAGTTTTCAAAAGATTCTACTACCTATACTCTGAAAGTTTCGTCTTGGGTCATGACAGTATTACATTCATTGCTATTACCCCTCTGGAAGTGGCAACAGGAAGAATTATCAAGTAAAGGATGCTGTATGCACCTATGCTCTCCTAGCATCCTTAACAAGTGGATTAGTACCTTCTTTCTGACTTCCAGCTATTTAAATATTTGCTGAGACCAATGTAGCTTAAAACTTTCGAGTAATATTTCAGCAATTTTTAATATTGCAAAACAGAGACTTTTATTTAAAACTATTTTCTGGGGGAGGGGTATATGTTTTCTTCTTAATTTTATTTTTGTAACAGCTTACTGTCATCTGTTTAGTGCATTATGTAATACAGAAAAAGGTAGAGGAAGAACATCATGCTAATCCTGATATTTAAGAATATGCTTATTTAACAAAGCACAGAAGACTATTATGATATTCTGTTTGGGTTTTTTTTTTCCAAGCTATAGTACTTGCACATATGTTTCTCAAAAGGTAGAAAAAATATTGATCTAAAAATGTCAGGCAGGACACACACACACATATGAAATTGTCTCCTTAGGGCTTATTAAAAACATGAAGTAAAAAAGAGTATGTTTAGATTTGATATTAGGAGGAAGTTCTACACTCTGAGGGTGATGAGGCATGGAACAGGTTGCCCAGAGAAGTTGTGGATGCCCCATCCCTGGAAGTGCTTAGGAGAGCAGGCTGGATGGAGCTCTGAGCAACCTGGTCTAGTGGAAGGTGTCCCTGGTCATAGCAGTTGGAACCATAAAATTTTTAAGGTCCCTTCCAATCCAAATCATCCTATGGTTCTATGACTACGTTGAATTTCTTTTTCCCCCATTTTACAAAAGATGAAAAAAGAATATCAGCTGCAGCCAAAATAAACTGAAGCTCAAATCCATCTGGTTTTACTTCTACAGAAATGTTTCTTTCTTCTAAACCTATTCTATTTTTTGGGATCTCTTTTTGAAATAAAATACTAGTAAATATAGCCAGAGATATCAGTGTTTCTGTTTCTAAAACCAGTTAAATTTAGTTTAGGAAATCTAAATGTGTCATATAAATGCAGTAGAGGAACTGTAAAGAAGACAATATCTTGAACCATCTTCAAGACTGTCTCTCAGAGTGAAATGTTCTATGGGTCTTTCAAACAGCTTTCTAAGTAAAATGGAAAACTAAATGCAACGGCAACCATTCATTAAACATTTCACTGTGAGGAAAAAAAAACAAACAAAACCCACCCATATAAAAATAATGGCCTGAACCTCACTCCCAAAAGAGTAAATGCTTTCAAATGCAATATCAAGCCAATATCAAGTTACTGTCAAGTTAATGGAAAGAGGTCCACTAATGCTCTCTATAGTTCTGAAATACCAGTCCCCAGAAGAGCAATAAAAACCCCTGCAGTTACTTGTTGAAATGTTTTCGTAAATATTGATTCTCTCTTTGCATGAGACTCAGATGGTTTAAAGCAGCTGTGGCTCCTTGGGTGACACAGCAAAAGACAACTGTGCACAGAGGCAGGTGGCAGCTGGACTGGCTAAGTCCAATTCCACTAAGTCCAATCACCAGCAATCACTTCTCTGTTCTGGTACCAGCAGCGGCTGTGAGCACATAAGGAAGAGTAGGAAGACCAAAAATCTTTTCAGAAATGAGAATTCAAAGGCATAGATGGCTTTATTGTCAGGTAATGATATTGGGAGCTTTTAACCTCCAGATAATGGCATGAAATTGCCTGAGGTCAGCAATGACTGAAAATTGTGACAATTAGATGGCTTCTTTGTGGCCTATAGGAAATGAATTGGTGGCCTCATTCCAGTTCTCTATCATAAAACAATTACAGCTAATGCTGATTGACATCTTTGATTGCAACCATGGCTCAGAGGCCAAGACTGAATGAGCCTTGAAAATAAACTGCCCTTCAACCCAGAAAAGTCAATCCTCCGAGCCAGAGGTGAGGCACATACTAGACTGAGAAAAATTGTATCACTTTTTGCTCACTCTACTGACAGAAACTTTGCTTCTCCTACTGTCAGTGCCTTCTGCTTAAGATGGAACAGAAAATGCAAGTCCTTTGGGAAGGTTTAGGAAGATTTATGACATATAACTCTTTATGGATTTCACTCAAGCATGCAAGACTTCAGATGGTGTGGTGCTGTGGTGCCAAGTGCTGGGCAGGTGCTGTGCTCAACAGTCCCCTCTCTGAATTGCTTGCCATCAAAAAAAAATGGGATAGATGTGGGAGCCAAGAAGCACCATTACCAGAGCTTGACAGACAGCGCATGAGGCTCAGTGAGACAAGGTAATAAATCTAAGATCAAACACTTAATGTGTGGCAGAAAAATGATCCCAAACAGAAGATTGGGCTTTGGTTATAAAAGTGAGTTAAAGGCAAATGGTTCTGAGTCACACAGTGTCACAAAGTCTGGGTCATACTTTATGCCTTTTACTTATGGCATCACAGAAGGAGAGCTGTGTGTGAGTGTCCATATGTTTGATGCTAGTTTAGCATTACTGACATGCAATAGAAATAAGGAAGGGTTTTAGACTACATCTAGATGTAAGAAAAAACTCAGTTTCCTGTCCAATGCTTGAAGTATTTGTGACTGGTTAAATCTTATCCCAGACACAACTAGATCAGAAGATTTTACTTGAGGGGCTGTTCTTGAATCTTATAAAAGATTTCATGTGCTGGGAGACATCTCAAAACTCCTGTTCCCAACTGTTATTTCACAGCAAAAAGGTCAGTTTGCACTAGCTATGTAAAATATGAATAGTGGTAAACACACACATTGATTAGCCTTTGAAAATGTCAGGCTAATAAAAATATAAATTAAAAAGAAAAAAAAAAGAAACTAGAAGTTTGATCCTACACAACACATAGGTAAAATGTACTTCTTCTGAAGTAGTGGAGATTGGAAAAAAACACAGTAGGTGTCTGTAGAAGTGTATGACTCCGTGTTGGCAGCTGTCCTTGGCTGGACAGGATTCTGCCTCCTCATCTCCTTCTGTCTTCATAGACATAGGCTGTGCCGGCTTGTCTTAGACACTGCAATACAGTTTCAGCTCTAAGAAAATCTGTACAGCAGCAAAAATTCACAACAGTGCTTTTCCAGTGGACTGAAGCATTTCAAGCATAACTCTTGAAATGACCTGAGGCAAACACAGAAAGATCAGAGAAACCTAGAGGAAATTATGCTAATGCTCAGATGAAGCATAATAAGCAACCTCTAACTGGAACTTATACAATCCATCTGCCTTTTCCTCTAATGACAACAAATGTCTTTCACTAGTCTCACATTTTGAGAGGTTAAAAACAATGTAATTCTCTATCAGTTGTCCCACTGTACACATGTAAAAGATCTATACAATCAAAAAATCACTTAGAATCATAGAATGGTTTCTTTTGGTAAGAGCCTTAAAGGACTTATAATTTCAACCAATATACCGTGGGCAGGAATTCCACCCACTAGATCATGTTGCTCAGGGCCCCATCCAAATAGGTTTTGAACACTTCCAGGGGTGGGACACCCACAGATTCTCTAAGCTGTTCCAGTGCCTCAACACTCTCACAGCACTCTCAGCTGTCTTTGCAGGGGAGGTGTTGCAGCACTTTGATCATCTTCGTGGCCCTCCTCTGGGAGAATTCTAACAGGTCCAGGTCCTTCCTGTGCTGGGACCCCAGAGCTGGATGCAGGGTTCCAGCTGGGGTCTCACCAGAGCAGAGCAGAGCAGAGCAGAATCCCCTCCCTCCCCTGCTGCCCACACTTCTTTGGATGCAGCCCAGGACACGTTTGGCTTTCTGGGCTGGGAGTGCCCATGGCTGGGTCATGTCCAGCTTTTTATTCACCAGAACTCCCAAGTCGTTCTCCACAGGACTGGTCTCAATAAGTTCATCTCCCATTGTGTGTCCATGTTTGGGATTGCCCCAGCCCAACACTTGCATCTGGACTTGTTTAACTTCATGAGGTTCTTGTGGACTCACTTCTTGAGCTTGTCCAGGCTGCCCTGGATAGTATCCCTTTCTTCTCTTGTTCCCACTGTACCACTCAGCTTCCTCTCCTCTGAAAACTTGATGAGGATGTGCTCAATACCACTGTCCATGTCATTAATGACAATATTGATGAGCACTGGTCCCAGGACTGAGCCCTGAGGGACAGCATTTGTCACTAGCCTCCACCTGGACATAGAGCCACTAGCCACAACTCTGTCTGCATCCATCCATCCATCCATCCAATTCCTTATCCACAGAACAGTGCACCCTTCAAATCTATGCCTCTCCAGTCTGGAGACCAAAAACTATGCCAAAGGCCTTACAGAAATCTAGACATTTTAAGTTTTAGATTGGAACAGTCCTTTAAGATTGAGTCCAACTGTTTACCCAGCATTGCCAAGTCTGTGATTAAATCATGTCTCTAAGTGCCATATCTACATGATTTCTAGACACCTTCAGGTATGGTGGCAACCACTTTCCTGGACAGCCTGTTCCAATGTTTGACAACCCTTTTGGAGAAGAGGTTTGTTGGGTTTTTTTTTTTGGTAATATCCAAGCTAAACTTCCTCTGGCACAATTTGTAACTGTTTCTCCTAGTCTTATCGATTGTTACTTGGAAGACGAAACTGACACTAAACTGTTTTTCACAAATCATTATTTTTCTGAATAAGTTATGAGCTGGAACTCTCTTCTTGAACTATATTCACGTAACTATAGACAATGTGCTTAGTTCAACTTTAAATACGACCACTTCTCAGCTGAGATGTAAAAATGTGACATGTGAATATTCTTAATGTATTTCAGTTGGAAAGTAGATAGATTAGCTTAAATTGCTTTCATCTTTTATATAATTCTGATCTCAGAATACAAAATGAATGGAGAAGGCCCTAGATATCAGGCAAACAAAATGATATGTGATCTACTTTTTAGGATTCTTAAAATGTAAAAATTCAAATACGCCAATCCCTTTCCCACAAGGGTTGTGCTATCACACCCTGTAATATTTTAACAGAGGATCAAGACATTACAATTTGTATGGTAAATGGAGGAGTCCTGAATAGTTGGAATTATTTTTCGCTGACAATAAAAGAGAGAAGGAGCAAATCCTGTTAGTCATTGCACAAATCCAAATGGATTAACAGCTGAGTATAGCATATGAACAAAAAAAACCAGAGAGCAAATACTTAAGTTTCTATTTTAAAGTATCATTCTAATAAAATACAGGGTAAAAATCTCAAGACTCGGTCGTCATGATATCTGAGAGTCTCATTAAAAGAAGGTACAGAAGAAGGAATCATATCAGGCTTGATATAAAAAAATACTACGTACAGATAGTAATGCACATATATCAATATGGAGAAAAAAAAAAGTTGTTACAGACCTAATAACAAATACTCAATGAGCAAAACATCTGTATGACTTCAATGGTTTTTGAGCCCAAGGTGCTCATATATTTTTTTTTACCTTTATTATTAAGGAATGCTAACTCCACTGTTTCTCTTTTCTCTGAGTGGATATTTCTACAATGTATTTTCATTTAAGGATTTAGCAACTTCAGTAACCTGTATTACTAAGATACCTGAAAGCTACTAACTATATTATCTATAGTTTCAAACACTGGAATTGTGCATAAAATTATACAAATTGCATAGTATTTATCCTACATTTGTTTCTGTGAGATATTAAGACATTAATGGTTAATGAGTAAAAAAATTATCAATGTGAAAAGCAGTTGTTGCTTTGCTGAGGTCAGGTTTGCACCCCCTGCCACCAAAAGAAGGGGAGGAGGAGAGTTTTTTGTGTAGTGGTGAAAGCTCTGATCCACATCAGACAGAACAGCTGAATACCCACCCGTGGAGGACACAAACTGGGTTTTGATCCAGATGAGGGAGGAGGCAAATAAGAAATCCCTGCTGAAGCACCACAGTGCTTTTAATCGCACCAATGTCTTCCCTTACACAACTGGCTCAGGTGTAAAACTCCCTGGGAGGTACTGGGACATTCTAATCTGCTGCAAGAGAACTAACAAGAGCCTGAGTTACCTTTGCCTTCAGGAGCAGGTCTTCTCAGCTTTGGAAATTGAATTTCTTATTCTCCAGTGTTTTTAATGAATTAAAAAGTTGTCACCTGTGCTGTTTTCCTCTTTCCTCCTAAAACTTTAAATATTCAAGGATGGTTATGGTCTGTGTTACTTTGCAACCCAGTAAAATTTTCATTCCATTTAAGTGGCAAGGTTTTGATGGTTGTGAAGCTACAGGGGTAGCCTCTGTGAATAGAAACCAAGGCTGCCAATGCAGAACACTGTCTCTTCCAATAGACTGTGAAGCAGACCAGTCCCTGGTCCTTGCTAAGCCAATTGGCCCATGTGCCTCTGAGATAGCACTTCTAAGAAAGAGTAAAAAAAAAATCCTACAGACAAATCATAAAAAGGTGGAGTGAGAAAATATGAACTAGCCCTGTAGCCTGCAATGGGAATGAGGGGGAGGAGGAGATGCTCCAGGTGCCAAAGAAGAAATTCCTGGCAGTGCCTAGAAAAGACCATGGTGATGCAAGTTGTTCCCCTGCAGACCATGGAGGTCCATAGTGGTGTAGATATCCACCTTCAGCCCTTGAAGGACTCCATTCCATAGCAGGGATGTGCCTGAAGGAGGCTGTGCAGAAAGCTCATGCTGGACCACAGTCCTGGCAGGAGCTGCAGCCTGTGAAGAAGAGTCAATACAGAAGCAAGGCTTCTGAAAGTTGTGGCTGGTGGGGGATCCTTTCTGGAAGAGTCCATTTCTGAAGGACTCTTCTCTGTAGAGAGAATTAACACTGGAGCAGTTCTGAAAGAACAGTATTCTGTGGTGACGACATCCCATGCTGAAGCACATGAAAAATGCAAAGAAGGAGGAGTGACAGAGGTAAAGTGTCATGGATTAATCTCCATTCCCCATCTGACTGCACCACTCAGAGAGAAGGTAGAAGGACTGAGAATGGAGGAGTGAAGCTGAGCCTGGGAAGAAGGGGGGAGGCATGGGGAATGGAGAGAGAGGGGTAGGTTTGTCTAGTTTTGTCTTTGTTCATCACTATTCTACTTCATTTTAAATTTTCCATAAATAAAATCAGTCTTTGCTAAGTTGAATCTGTTTTGCCCATGATCGCAACTGGTTTGTAAACTGTCTGTGTTTGTATCAACCTATGAGTTTCTATATTTTATTTTTCTGCTCTGTCCTCTTGAGGAGAGGGAGTCAGGGGGTACGTGGGTGGAAATCAGTCATCCAGACCAGATCAACACACAGAATGCTGTAGAGTAACTTGGAAGAAACTTCCACCTCAGGAACAACTCCAGAGTTGCTTCTCTTCACTATATGATGCAGTAGTGGAACTAACAGAATGAGAGAGCAGAATACATTCCCAAATACAAAGAAAAATCCAACATGCCTGCCTCCTTGCTAAAGGAAAAACTACCACAGGAAAGTAAGAGGAATACTAATGTTATAATTTGACAGAATTTGTTACAATTAATCTTAACCTTGCCTTTCAATTGCAAACACAGTTATTACTGTGATAGTTGCAACACAGAAAAGGTGACAGAGGAAGTTCAAAGTTCATGTCATTGCTTAATAAAATCTATATTCTGTAAATATATACATATATATATAGTCTGTAGGCAGAATTTCTAACACTGTCATGCATGCCTTAGAATGTGGTTTTGTCCATACAGGAATAATGTATAAAGACATCCATATAAATATATGAAATACACATACATACAATTTTACCATTTGCATCTACTATTTGCACATTTAGTTTCACTTATGCTTTAAGGTAGCTCTACAGTGGTAGAAGAGTATGTTATTCTCAAAATAATTTTTTGATCTTTCGTTCCTTGAACATATTGAAGTATAATACTGAACTCTACTAGTACTAAATATATGTTCATGATGAATGGCTATTTGATATGAGGACTCACATCATCGTATTGTAGTCTATGCCTAAACAGCCCTTACAATTTAATTGTAGTAACCCATGAAGTAATTGTTGAGAATACCAAGTGTCAGATCCTACCCTCAAGTTTCTGGAAACATCAGTTGATTATTTGAATGTCTGAAACATAAATAGTTGAAAAAAATATTGTTGTTCAATGTACTTCATACATAATATCTTATGCATTAATGTCTTATGTCTTATAGCCTTGATCTTAACTTTCACAATTAAGAGGGATGTTTAAAAATGTCAATAACATATATATTTCCCTGAATTAGTAAGTTTAAACCAAATGGAGTTTTGGTTTACCCAACTGCAATATTAAGAATGGAGTTATAGCTATTATTATCATTATAATTATTAATTATTATTAATGATTATTATTTTTTAATTTTAATTAGTAATTAATGATCAGTAATTATGTTTCAGTTCTTTCAGGAAGTTATTTTTCACTCGCTAAACTTTGGAACACTGAATCTTCTATGAGATATGAAATTTCAATTGTCAATGTACAGAGATTGCAAAGGACATTTTAAAGGTGATTTTATTGCATCACCATATATTAGAAGATTTTCATTCTACATCCTGCCTTTTTGATGGAAAAAGAATGGGGTATTATTCAACTGACTTGGACAGCTCATCTGAAGATGATAAATGTACAATTTCCAATGTTCATTTAGAGAGTTCTTAGAATGCATACTCTTTATTTGACAGATCATGAGATATAGTTCATATCCAGTTTTGGAGCTTTATACCTCAATGTACGCTGGCTGCTGAGTATGTTTGCTTTGACAATCTGTATTGAACTGTTTGCAAGTAGAATAGCACCATCAAGCTGCATCACTCTGAGGCACTCATTTGTTCATTCCCATCTCATCACAGGATGATGCTCTTGCAGTCTCAGATGTGGGCAAATGCATGGTTTTTTTCACAGTGCCACAACAGATCAGCCAGTAGGAATATAAAAGCAAACTCTTATAAAACTTGAACTATGAAACAACAGAATTGTAAAGAAAGAAATTCAAAGTACCATTTGAATTTGACAAAATCCTCAGACAATCTGAATGTATATGTTATGTATAGAAATGTATGTGAAAAATAGTGGAACATTTTAAATGTGCCTATGGTGGGATGGAAATAGAACCCAAGAGGACACTGAGAAAAAGGAGGAATAAGAAGAGACCTTTACATCAATTTTATGTAACCACACTTTGCATAGCAAAGGGTTGGGAACTAGAAGGAATGACTGAAATAAGTTGGCATTTCCTTTGACACAGGGATCCATCTTTTTGTTCCTTCTTGTACTTTTTTGGTCTTCTTTCCAATTTATCTATTTTTCTGAGTGATGAACATTCAAAGGGATTTATTTTAAAAATACTTGAAAAATATTTAAAACATGTTAAGATTCAGGGTTTTGATTGCTAGCCTGATCTAGATTGGATGTTTTCTTCTTTTCAGCTGCACCTTGACTTGTGACAGGGAAGACCTTATTGAAGAAGTCACGGTGTTATGGGGATTTAGGTTTCTTGTCAGCAGTAGGATATCTGTGTTGACACACCCAAGATGTTCCTAAGCCTTTCTCTACACTTGTCTTTTCCTTATCTTTTTTGTAAGATCCTCTGTAATGAAACAATTTTTGTAACTTTCCCTAGGAGCTAATTTTTTCTTATTAGGGAGCATGGTGGTGTTTGGTACATTTGATTTCTTTTGTCGGCCTGCTGCAATTGCTAGACAATTGAAATTTATTGATTGATGAGGTGGTAAAGTGATGAACAGAATGATAAAACCTGCGAGATAGAAGCTGAGTTAGAGAAATAAAGTTCAGAAAAAGTGATTTTGTTTTTAATTGAAACATAAATTTGAGAAACAGGATTATGAGATTTCATTTCTACAAAAGCTTATGGGGTGAGTTTGAAGAGGCAAAAGCTCTCTATATTGACCCATCCTGGCCTCATATGGCCCATTGTGTAAAGTTGTATTTAAGTGATCTAAGGGTAGTAAAGACTCAATGGAGAGGAGCACCTATAGTGCAAAGCAGAGAAATGGACAGTTCTGATATGCACCACTGACAACACAATTTGCTTATAGCATAAGCTATCAGATGTAAAAAAGTCTGTTAAAAGACTGAAATGAGATAGAAGAGAAGAAAAGAAAGAAAAGAAGAGGAAGAACTCATCCTTGAGTTTTCAGTGAGACAATACACTAATGAAAGGCTCAGTGTACTGTCAGTCACATTCCCATAATGTTTACACAGGAAAAGCAAGACTTTTTCTCACAGGTCTACTGACTAGATTTTCCCTGATTTAACTATGCAAAGAGATTTTACCTATAAGAATTTAAAAAATTATGATAATTGTAGTAAAATTAATCACCTGACCTCAAATGGAAAGGGAAAAAGATTAATACATACTAGTTTTCTTTCAGAAAGTGTTTATCATTATAGTTTCAAAAATCTAAAGATGTGACTAACAATTAAAAGACAAAATTAAAAATGCAAAAGATTAAAGGTTCATTTTTTTTTGCTTTCTGATTCACAAAAGACACAATCTTTTAAGTACCTTTTTCCACCATTGAAAATCCCAGAATACCTTGGATAGAAATGAACAGTATCTTTTCAAGTATTTACATGGCTTAGGAGCATTTCATTCCAAGAAGACAACAGCCTCTAAATTAAATTAATCACAAATAACTTAAGATAATAATTAAAAATACCAAAGAAAAAAAATATATGAAGAAAAATCAAAGAGAAACAAATTTGTAGTAAAAATTGTGAATATCTCAAGCTCAGAATATCCTCCATAAATCACTTGAACAGTCAAAAACTTGATCAATTCATCCCTGAACTCCCAGATATGTTCGCCTCTTCCTTCATTTTGTAAGTAGACTACTGTAAACAGTTTTTAATTTTTGGTAAGCAGAGATTAACTTGGTGCTATCAGTCTATTTCACATGCATAATAGCCCTGAAGGAAAGACGTGGTATTATTATCAGTCACTCAGAGCTTCCAGATCTAGAACACACGATTGCCCCCAGGTCTTTTCAGAAGGTAAAGTACAGTTAGCTAGTTCACAGAGCATATTTATTGTGAATTGCAAATATAAAGCTTTCATGATATGAACTCACCAAATTTTGGAACACTTTCATTTTTTGTTAGTACTCATGGAAATATCCTGAATTTGTCATGTGTATTTGTATTTAAATTTCTGTTGTGCAGAAATTTTAAAAGGTAAAAACTCTTTGTTGGAAAAAAAATAAGATGGACTGGTATAAACTTGGTGGAGTAATTTTATAACCATGTCATAAGAGGATAAAAACAGCATTGAAATATTCTGACAGACTTTACTTCTCATACATTAGCAATACTGCCACTAAATCAAAGTAAAAACCAAACCAAACCAAACCAGAAAACAAGTTTTCTGTGCAAAAAGTCCCAAAAAAAGTAAACTTGCAAAAAACAGTGCCTTATTTTTACCATTTGAATGCTTGCTTTAAGCTTCCAGGTACTGAAAAGAGTTTCTTACAAAAATGAGTTGCTCATTAGATGACCAAGGTTACCCTTGCTCTCCCTCCAGTCCCTAAAAGAGCACTAGACCTTGATAGGATACCAATTGCCATGTGCCATAGTGCCACCATGCAAAATTTGAGAGAAGAATAGGAATATCTTGATTTGGCAGTTAATTTTCTGCTGCTTCTTAAGAGTTTTTTCTAGGTTCATTGGCTAGTAAAGCCATTTAAGACTTATGAGAAAGGATTTCTCCCACAATTGTTTGTAGTGCTCCTAATTTTTGACTTGTTTTTTCAGCCAGAAGAGCATAATGTAAAGCTGGAAACAGTCTATCCTTTGATGTAAGTGGTGAGAAGTTTGAACCCTTGTTGAGACAGCAAATGTAATAACAGTTTAAGTATACTTAGTTTTTACAGTACAGACCACAAAAGACTACTACAAATGAGGGACAGCAAAGAGAAAAATTAATATTTTCTGAAAGGCAAAATAAGAATTTCACGTGCCTTTTGCTCCTTGTGTTCTACATACTACACAGTTTGAAAACTTTGACTTCTATCACTGTTGACTTCTATTTAATAGCTAACCTTTAAATGTTACAAACAGTTTCTTTTAAAAATGGATAAAAATTTGAGTCTTAAGGAGATAAATATTAATGAAGCATAAACAATCTTGATGCAACAGTGATTCAAACTTCCCATTAATATCATCAGCATGAAGCTACCATGAGAAATACGGACACTTGAGAAAAACATTTTACAAGGCTATAGATTTCTATGGAAAAATAAAGTGAAACTAGAAACACAATCCAATATATAATGTTATTTTAAACACTTTTCTTCTCACTATACATCAACATGAAAATTCTGCAATTATGATGGGGATGATGAGTTGCAACATTTTGTTTATGAAATTGTTAATCATATTTCAGTCACTTGTTCACTTTTTTTTTTTTAATTTTTCAGCATTAAAAGCCACCATATGTTAAAAATCTATTAATTAAATTACTAGTTTTGACTTCAGAGAATAATGAAGTTGCAGTAGTAAGCAGTCAATGTGTACTTTTCCTGACAGTTACAGAAATAATCCTGTTGCAAAAACTTTTTCTGAAAACAGGCCAAATACAATGGTAGTGCGGCTATGAAATAGATACAGATTTAGCTGAGTGTACTCCAAACCAGGAAGTCTGGAGAAATGAATGTGAAGACGGTTTTTCTGTACTTCTGTTTGGTCTGTGTTTTACCCTTGAGGTCATGTCTAGAGGTTGTACAGTCCAGATCACAAGGTATAGTGCCACCCAAACACTGCTCTAATGTTTCCTGAGCCAAACTTTGTATTTGTATGGTACAACTCACATTGGCATAAGCTTGGAATTTGTTCAGCAGTATCTACTGCTGCCCTAGACATACTTCAGGACAGTTGTGAATAGATTTGGTAAATAAAATATCACTTCTTATTCTTTTCCAAGGAGAAAATCATCCATAAGCTGGTAGAGTCTCAACTTAGCACATTGTCTTGATTCTTAGATTTGGTTTTTACCAGAGTGCCATTTTCTGCATAGTTTTCAAGATTTTGACTTGAAGGAATAAAAGCTGCAGCAATATACAGAAAAAGGACACAAAACTGCTCATGATCTTCTCCCTCCCTTGTGAAACATTCATCAAAATCAGGTAAGCCAGACTGACTTTTGGTAATGTTTGAATGCATCCTTACCACATTGCCTTATGTTAGGTCAATTGGTTTCTGCAGGACATTCTAAGGAATGAGATAGATTGTTTAAACAGGAGTCTTAGAGATGAAAGAGGATTCTCAGTATCTAATAATAAAACAAATATTATGGTAAAATAAACAGGCAATCAGCCCTAAAATTCATACACCTAGCAACCTTTTAATAAAATAACTTACATACACATCACTAATCTCTGTTAACCTAATTATTTACATTTTTTTCCTTGCTGTCACAGTGCTATTGAGTATAGAGATTTTTCTTGCTATCACAATGTAAGAAAATAACTCAACCTCCTTTTGTCAAAAAACGTTTTCTCTAAAGAAAACAATTTACTGCACAAAATAAAGAGCTGCTAAGAAATAGATCTTTTTTTGATGGAGGGAGCAGTAAGAACTTGCAATTGAAAAAAGCATGGAAACTGTCAATAAAAATCCCATTTCAATTGACTTACCTGTTTAACTATTTTAAAAGTCCAACACTTCCTCTCTACCCCACAAATCTTTTAGCCACTGGGTGAAGTCAAAATACAGCACTTGATCATAATAATCCCAGCCTCTCATGGACAACAGCATCTCTCATTGCACCACACTCAGAATGCTTGAAACAGACCTGGAAAACACAGATATACTTACATTTTATAGAAATATACTCAGCCATGTCTTAGTATAAGGAAACACAAGCACTTAATCAATGAAAACATTATAAAGGAGTATAAAGCCATAAATATCACTTGATAGACAAGATGGGGACTGAGAAGCTCATGTTCCAGAAAACAAATTTTAGCTGAGTTTTTGCAATTCTGTTGCACTTATTAACCCATTAAAACTGTCAGGAATAAGAAATAGTATTTATCTTTTTTTAAAAAAATTGCAGATTTTCAGACATAGTGTTGTTTTTTTGTTTGAATTTCCAAATTAATACCTTCTTCTGAACCAAACAAAATCTTATCTGAGAGAGATCATGGGAAGGTTTCAGTACAATTATAATTAATTGCTCCATTAGAGCTTTGCTGAGTACCATTTTGTTCAGTATCTTTAATGGAAAATTGTAACAGCCACCTGGATAATGGAATGCAAGCTCATACCAATAACACACTCTTCTCTTTACTAAGTAAAGGAAGTAAAGAATTCAGGTGGCATATTGAAAGATGGTTGCAATATTTATCTCAAACTGTGCTGCTGCATAGTTGCAATATTTCTTGAAAAAATTTGTTACCATTTATAGGTATTTGTCAGTACTTCACAGAATCACTTCTCCTCAAGGAAGTAATGAGGAATGCCCCCTGGAAAAATGCTTTTGAAACATTGAGCTCACTGGAGTCAGTGAGTACTGGACACTTTTAAGCACCATCTCCTAAGGGCACAGTAACAGGTAATTCCGAAATGTCAGCAGTCAAGCTAGCAGTAGGAAAGACCAGCCTGACAGGGATCTTCTTCTGGAAATAAGGCAAAAAAATGAAGATGCATGTGGGAGAAACATCAGGTGATCCAGGAGGAATACAGAAATGTTGCTTACAACTGTAGGGAGAAAATTAATTAAAAAATAGTAATAGAGCTGGCTGATTTCATTGCAAAGCCCCTCTTGATGATTTTTGAATGGTTTTGGGAATCTGAGGAGGTCCCAGCCAACAGGAAGCTGAGGAACATTGTTCTAATCTTTAAAAAGGGTGAGAAGAATGAGCCCAGAAAATACAGGCCTGTCAATCTCACTTCACTGCCTGGTAAGGTTATAGAGAAGATTATTCTGGGAGATATTGAAAACTGAATGGCACCTGAATGACAACACAGTCACCAGTATGGATTCTTGAGGGGTAAGTCCTGCTTTTTTCTTTTTATGACAAGGTAACCCATCTAGTTGATCAAGGGAAGCCAGATGATGTAATCTTATTGCATTTCAGTAAAGCTTTTGGTACTGTGTCTCACAGAAACCTTCTGAACAAAATACCCAGCACACAGCTGGATAACCATATCATGAGATGGGTGAGCAATCACAGATCTGTGTGTCTTGCTCACAGATCAGGCACAAAGGATTATGGTGAATGGGGTGACATCAGACTGAGGCGCTGTCACTGGTGGGGTTCCACAGGGCTCCAACCTCAGCGCTGTGCTCTTCAGCATCTTCACTAGCTGCATGGACACAGGAGAAGAAGGCATACTAGCTAGGTTTGCAGCTGGTACAAAGTTGGGAGTGACTCCTGACTCTCTCTAAGGAAGGGAGACCCTGCAGAGACCTGGATAAATAAGAGTGCTAGACACTCATGAACAATATGAGGTTCGAAAAGAGGGCAAGTGCCAGATTCTGCACATGGGACAGGGCAATCATGGGTGTATGCACACACTGAGGAATGACATGCTGGAAAGCAGTGCTGTGGTGAGACACCTGGAAGTCCTGCTCTGTGGCAAGCTGAACATGAGCCAGCAGTGCCCTGGCAGCCAGGAGGGCCAACCCTGTCCTGGGGTGCATCAGGCACAGCATCACAGCCAGGCAAGGGAGGGGATTGTCCTGCTCTGCTCTGAGCTGGGGCAGCCTCACCTCCAGTGCTGGGGGCAGGTCTCTGTGCCATGATACACAAAAGAAACTGAGCTCTTGGAGAGTGTCCAAGGGCGACAAAGATGGTGAAGGACCTTGAGGTGAAGCCATATGAGGAGCAGGTGAGGTCACTTGGTCTGTTCAGCTGGAGGAGGCTGAGGACAGACCTCACTGCAGTTACAGCTTCTTGTGAGGGGAAGAGCAGGGGCAGACATTGTTCTCTGCTCTGGGGTGACAGTGACAGGACCTAAAGGAATGGCCTGAAGTTGAGTCAGGGGAGGATATCAGGAAAGGGTTCTTCACTCAGAGATTATTTGGGCACTGGAAAAGGCTTCCCAGGGAAGTCACAGCACCAGTCTGACAGAGTTCAAAAGCTTTTGGACAATTCTCTCAGACACATGGTGTGACTCTTGGGGATGTCCTGTGTAAGGGCAGGAGTTGGACTTTGACAATTCTTATGGGTACCTTCCAACTTGGCATATTCTGTTATTTTTGGATTTATGTTGGAAAAGACCTCTAAGATCATTGAATCCAACCTCTGACGGATCTAGACCATACCACTAAGTGCCTTGTCCAGTCATATCTAGAACACCTGCAGGGATTAATTTCATTTCTCCACCACCACCCCGGGCAGTCAATTCCAATGCTTACCAACCTTTTCCATGAGATCCAACCTGAACCTTACCCAGAGCTATTCTTCTTGTCTTGTCACTGGTTTCCTGGGATAAGAGGCCAAACCCTATCTTTCCACTATCTCCTTTCATGTACTTTTGGAGAATTATAAGGTCTCTCCTGAGCTTTCATTTCTCCAGAGTAAACAACCCCTACTCTCTCAGTCATTTCTCATATGACTTAGAATTCAAGTGGATATTTCTGCTACATTCTAGCTGTTTTTTGTTTTTTTTCTAGAGTTTAAACTAAAGTGCACCTACCTCTTTCACTAAAATGATGAATAATTTAAAGATGAGTTTACCTAATAAGGCTATTTTACCATCTGTTCTCTGTCACTGAAATGTTTAGATCAATTAACAGATATCATGGAGAATACCAAATAGCACTCAGATAATGGTAAATTCATCCAGTAGATATACTGATCTATGCTTTACTTAAGAGCCCCAAGTTGTTATTTCAGTCCCTGTTGAAATTTAAAGAGCACAGCTCCTAAAGATCTCAAAAATTCTGTATGTTCCCCTTCCACAAGTGTTGCCTATGGATTTTGATAGAGAGCAGGAAAACATGTGCACAGAGGTGTTAGTTCCATGTATATGATGCAAATAAAAACATTCTATCCACATTAAGAAATATCTGAAAGAAAATGACAGTAAAACTACTTTTGCAAAGTATCTCAGAAGTTAACATATTGTATGGCTTCTAAACAAATTAAACATTTTAGCCTGCAACAACTGAAGAAAAATGAGTGGATCGAAAGAGAAACTGTTCAGCCTTTTTCAGTCATTTGCATATGTTCTAAAGTTGCACAAAAAGAAAGTGTTACTAAAAAAGGGACAAGATTGCATGTCAAACCAGTTTGGAAGAGAGAGTTCAGTGCATCTGAAGCATGATGCATTACTAAGAAAAACAAAGTTTCCAAGCATAAAAAATTTATCATCCATGACTTCAAATGGAAGAGCAACCATATCCATGCTTTTAGGAATGTACTGGACTAAATAACCAGGAGATCCAGAATTATCTTTCATCACACAGCAGGTAAGATGAATGCAGGAAAAGTTAAAGATTAGTGGAACATACTTTGAAAACCAATTGAATATGTTGCATTGAGATGCTTATGGTTTTTTTTTCCATCTAATCCAGTGCAGGCAGATCAGTCACTGATTGATGCCTGGGCCCCCATGATCAAACACAGAACTGAATTTTACTGAAACTGAGGAAGAAACACGCTAATACGTATCACAATAAATCTACTATGGGACTCAAAATACATGGGAAAGGATGCTTTTTCTTTTGAAATTTCCATCTTAACATCTCTGTTAAGCAGCAAGAAGCTTTTCCTCAGAAGCATAATATCATGGACACATATAGGAGTATAAACAAAAAGTAAAGCATTTATGAGTATCTTCCAGAAATGCACTGAAAAATTTTATTAAATTGTTGTCATAAAATTCTCAGAATATGTCGGACTGGTCAAAGTTAAATACTCAAAATAACGTTTTTCATCTTACAGTGAAAGAAATTAACTAAGATTTCAGATTTGAACACATCAGGATTGTATGACCAACTTTGATCTTTAATGTAGGTGATGAGACAGAAGGTAATACAATAAAGGGATATATCAGCTGCGTAAAGATTGAGATTTCCAGAAAGTAGAATTTAAGAAATCTTAAAACTAACAATCAATTAGATAAAAGAATATAAGAGTAGACACATAGGATGGTAAATGTAGCTGGAATCAGTGGATAAACAGATAATGAGGAACCTGTGTTTTTTGTGGCAAACTCCTGTAACAAGAAACAATAGTGCATGCCGTAAGAAAAGTTCAAGGCACAGCCACTTACAATTTTGGGGCCTCTCAGTGAATATAACCACCAGAAACTCCTTTTGATGACCCTCTAAGACCACAAAAGGAGTTCCAGTAAAGGAATGAGGCATATAAGTTAGTGCTAGGAAAACAGTGCTTATCTGTTAGCTAGGAAGTATGTTGTAATGAATGTGTATGAACCTGAGAGAATAAATACCCTCTTGGAAGGTTTTATGATACACATTTGAGTAAAATCCTCCAAGCACTGTAATAAAGAATGCCTGCTTTCTAATATCTCAAATTTTAGACAGTTTATTCTCCAGTGAATTTTGGTGTCAAAAGAAAAATAAAACTGCATAAAATTTAGAACAATCTAGCATAGAAAGAAGATAGGAACAATGTGGTCATTAACCCAGGGAGGGTGTGTACTTGTCTCTAAATACCAAGAGATGGAGCAGCAAGCAAAGTTCCCACTAGTATGCTAACCCAAACCCACACACCTGTGCTAACAAATGGAGATCACCTGCTAGTTCAGGATATCACCAAGGAGGATTCCTCCTTCAGAAAGCTCCAAAGCAATCCTTCACAGGATTGGAGGGTGAAACAAAGAAAGAGAATGACAAAGAATATCGAGTAGACTGTGTGTTAGGCAAGCATTGGCTGAGAGTTATCAAGAGATTTCAAGGATAAAAAGTCAAATACATGGCCACAGATGGCTTTGCAAGATCTCCTATAAATAATTAAGCTCTGAAGACAGAGCGGGAAAAAAAAGTGAAAGAAAAGGTGTTTGATCTTCTGTTCTGATGGTTTTGTCTGGGATGGGGTTAGTTTTCTCCCTAGTAACTAGTATGGGGTTTTGTTTGCATTTGTTCTGGAAACAGTATTGCTAACACAGGCATATTTTTGCTAGTGCTGAGCAATGCTATGACAGACACAATATCTTTGTCGCTCCTCAGCTACACCACTAGAGAAGAAGTTGAGGCCTGCACAGAAAGTTGGGAGATGATAAGGGATATCCCATAACACATGGCATCAGGCTCAGCACATAAAGTTGGAGGGAAAAAAGGAAGGGGAAGGGACATTTTTAGTGGTGGTATTTGTCTGCCCAATTCTACATAAGCATGATGTAGCCCTGCTTTCCTGGAGATGGCTGAACAGCTGCCTGTGGATGAGAAGTAGTGAATCATTTCCTTGTTTTCCTTTGCTTTACCTATTGAACTGTCTTTACCTTAATCCACAAAAGTTTACTCAGTTTTACCCTTTGGGAGGGAGTGAAGGAGTGGCTATCTGGGGTTCAGTTGCCAGTCAGGATTAAGTATGATATGTGACAATTATGTTTCATAGGTCAGATCCACCATAAAAATCAACAAGAATCAACAAGGAGCAAGAAGATACCAACACAAAATCCAACAGAAATAAATTAGGAACTGAGGTTTGTAGAGAAATCCCAAGGAAGAAATATTGGGCAACAAGGAAAAACAGTGTAATGAGAATTTAGCAGGATTTATATGAATTAATTAAGAATCAACATAAAGTGGGGAACCGGGGAAACAAAAGAGCAAACTGTGATTGCACTGGTGCGTATGGTGCCTGGTATGTCTAGAAATACAATTTACCTAACACAGCACTCAAATTTTGTGCTCATATCCCAGGTGCTGAAAATAGCTTATACCTTGACTGCTCAATAAGTTATAATTTTTCAGAAAAGGAAAGGTTGAATACTGATAAAATTCACTGTTTGCCAGCAATTTTTGACTCAGAATCCATGGTAGAGCTTTAAATCAGGAGAGCTCATAAAATGAAATTTAGATCACTGTGAATAGTAAAAGCAAATTTTTTTTTTAATTTAGGAAATACTTTTCTTGTCATTTTCTGAAGAGTTCTTTTATCAGACCACTTGTGTTTACTGACACTTTTTTCCTTACTTTTTTGGGGGAAAGATGATCGATTTTCAAGGATCACCTCTCCCAGGCTCAGGGGTGTTCCACCATCATATACAGAAGTTAAGAAGAGTTCACTTTCAGTAATTTGAAGATGATACAAAACAGGAAGGAGTGGTTAATATATCAGATTGATCTACTGCCATTTATAGGGCATTAGCAGGCTGGAGTAATGTGTCAACAGGAATTTCATGCAGTTCAGTAAAGGGAAAGGCAAACCCCTATATCTGGGGAGGAATGATACTTCTAGCATAAGTGCATGGTGGGGGTTGACTGGCTGGAAAGCAGATCTGCAGGGAAGAACCTGGAGTTCCAGGGAGACAAGCTGACCACACTCCAGCACGCTATCCTTGCAGCAAAGAGAGTCTGCATTGGCAGAAGTGTTGCTTGCAGATTGAGGCATCTGATCCTTCCCCTCTGCTCACACCTGGTGAGACAGACTGGGGGTTGTGCACAGCTCTGCCCTCTCCAGAACAAATGACATGAACATACTAGAGAGACTTCAGCACAGGGCCACAAAGATAATGCGCCAGAGCTTGTCTTACGTGAGGAGTGGCTGACAGTGGCTGGGACTCTCCAGCATGGACAAAAAGGGCTTAGGGAAATCTTATCAATGTGTATAAATAAATATCAGGAGCAACTGAAGAAGATGAAGTTAAATTCTTTGCTTTAGTGCCAAGTGGCAAGACAAGAGGCAACCACAAACTGAAGTAAATTAAATTCTTTCTAAACATAAGAAAATAATTTCTACTGTGCTTTTGTTTGAACACTGGAGTAGGCTCCCGAGGAGACTGTGACATTGTCATCCTTGGAGACACTCAAAATCTGGCTGTATCATTGTCCTAAGTTACCTACTCTAGTTGGTTCTGCTTTGAGGACAGGCACTGAACTAGGCTATCACCAGACATGCCTACCACCCTCATCCATTCTGTGATTCTGTGAAGTCCTACAAAATGGTTGAAAGAATGATAAAATCATCAACATCTTATTTTTACTTCTCAGTACTTTGAGATGCATCAGTATAAACTCTGTTATAATAACATATTCTCCTACAACTGAAAGAAAAAAGAAAGTTTATCTTGTCTTTACTCTGCTAAGACAGTGAGTTCAGTGCAAGCATATTAGCTGGGACTTTTGAAGTAATAGATATTCAACAAAACTAGCATTTAAATAAAGGATCTGCACAAGAAGGACATGACACTATACCTAATTTCCCAGAACCTTATTGAAGTAGAAAGGTTTAATATTTAACATCAATTTCACTCTCTACTTGTTCATTTTTACCATTACTGCAGTCCAATTTTTGAAAGTGAATTGAGATAATACTGGAGAGACAGTAAAGTCTGGAGAATACTTTTAAAAGCATACTCCCACAGAATAAACACCTAATAGTGTGCTACTTAGTAGGGGCTAGTGAAATCAAACAAGCAAAGCATGGAAAATAAGTCTAAATATTCTGTTGTATTTCCACCACTGTGGGAAAAAAATGAAGTGGCTACATTTTGCTCTTTCTTTGTCCAGGGATGTTTTATTGAAGCAGAATCCAATTTCTGCATATGAGAGGCTTCATAATATTATTGGTGACAGCACTCTGCTATTTCTTTACACCCTGGGAGCTTAGATTCTGTGATGACCTAAAATTCCACTCAGGTTTGAGAATTACACTACTAATTGCAGTATTAGCATTTTGCTAGTTTTGCTTAGCAAATTCATGACTATGCCTAGGTCTCAAAGAAGAAAGAAATGAGAGATATGGAGAACTGCTCTTTGGCTCATTCTGTATAAACTCTGGGGAGATATTCATCTCTCACTATATTTTTATCATAATTTTTTAATAGTGCCAATGGAAAAAGAGGACACTGTAAGAGGAGTTTCATGTTATATCTTACAGTATAAATGGTGTGCACCATTAACTGACCCAAGAGTTTAACATTTGAAAGAGAGAGAAAAGTTGCAATATAATATCAGCTCTGATGACTTGTTTTAAATGCTTGTTCTGAATTTTCAGACCTTTCAGTGATTTAAGAGGTAGCATAGCAACAAAAAAAAGAAGAAAGTTGAAAGGTGCTTGGACCAAAGATTAGAAAGTATTGTGATGGTACCATCACAATCTCTTCTTTCAGGTCTGGAGCTCTTTTTGGAGCTATAGTGTATGGCAAAACAAAAGCCAATGCAAAAAAGACCTCAACCATAATTAAGCAGCATCCTGGATCCCAGAAAAAGGAGCAGTTTGTTTTCAAGGACATTCAGAGGTTATTAAAAGTCTTCACTGATTTTTAAAATTTCTGTAATCAGCCTGGAGAAGAAGAAAAATGAGGAAGGGAAGGGAAGGTTGTGGGAAGGTTGCGGGAAGGTTGCGGGAAGGTTGCGGGAAGGGAAGGTTGCGGGAAGGGAAGGTTGCGGGAAGGGAAGATTGCGGGAAGGGAAGGGAAGGGAAGGGAAGGGAAGGGAAGG
>VXBI01014684.1:9729-28760 GCA_013397375.1 Toxostoma redivivum | reverse complement strand
CATCCCATTATCCCATCCCAGGATGGGCAGGGAAAACCTCTCCATGGGGCATTCTCAGCATCACCCTATCCCAAAAATCCAGATCCATCCCAGGGAGGCAGGAAGGGAAAACTTGGGAGCAAGAACCACTGGGAGCAGTTTCCAGCGATCCGCCCTCGTTCCCGCGGCTGGAAATAAATCCATGGAGCACGGAAAAGCTCTCAGGGACTCACAGGTGCTCGGAGCCTGTTGAAATTTTCCGGGAATTGCTTCTTTTCCTTAAAAAATGGGACAAAAATCCATCCAGGGGCAGGGAAGAGCCCTTGAAAAACGCCCACGGAGCGGAGACATCCTGCCCTGAGCTTGGATGAAAAGTCCTTGATTGGAGCTGCTTCCCGATTTCCCTCTTGATCCGTAGGAAAAGCGGCTCCTTTGACGTGTGTGTCAATGCCTCGGGAAGCGGGAACGAGCGCAATTAGCTCGGGAATTGTTGAGGAATAAAGGTCAGCTCATCAGCGCACGGAATTAATTCCCAAGTGGTTTTTTTCCGGGAGGCTCAGCCAGGTGAGGGAGGGGAAGGAGGGAATTGTGGCTTCTCCGGTGCCTCCGGCACGAAAAGGATCCGGAATTTTCCTCTTGGAGCAGCTGCACATTGGGAGCAGCTGTGGGGGTGCAAAAATATCCCTGTTTTCACAGAATCCCGGGGAAAGTTTGGGATGGGATGGATTTAAAGCTCAGACAGTTCCACCCAGGGACAAATCCCAGTATCCCAGGTGGATCCAACCTGGCCTTGGACATTCCCAGGGATCCAGGGATTCTCTGGGAATTGCAGCCCAGGCAGGAATTCCTTGCCAAGATCCCAGCCCCATCTCCCCTTTCCCAGTGGGAGCCATTCCCTGTGTCCTGTCCCTCCATGCTTTGTCCTGTCGCTTCCAGTTGGAAAAATGAAAGGAGCTTTATTCCCTCCCGGAATTCTGAGCTGAAGCAAGTCCCTTATTTATTCCTGCCTTTCCCACCTGCTCCGGCTGGGCTGGGACAGGATCTAAACCCAGCCTAAAGCCAGGCCTAACCTTCCACTGGCCACATGGAAATTCCATGGGCTGCTCCCTCACAGCTGCGAAATTCCCCCTTGGAATGGCCCATCCTGTTTTCAAGGCCAGCTCGGAAGTGGGGAGTGTGGAATTCAAATTCCCACAACACCCCGGGATTTTCCAGCCTCAAGGAGGAATTTTAACCCTCTTTATTCCTTCACCTGGGGAAGTGGGATTGGGAGCTGGGATAAAGCCCCAAATCCTCACTTTTGCTCCATGGATTTCCATCCTGGCTTTAAGGAATCGTTTGTTTTCCGACAGCCCACAGGGACAGCTGAGCAGGATTCCCTCCAAATTCCAGGGAATGTTTTTTTCTGGGATGCAGCTAAGAGTAAAAGTAAGCAAAGCCCGGCTCCCACCAGGAGCTGCTGCCTTTGGAGTTACCCAGGAATATTGTCCCAAACTCCACCAGCGACTCCGGCTCTGGATCGGCTCCTCTGGGATTTGCCGGCTGCAGGTTGGTGTGGATGTTGGGAATTTGGGAATTTTCCTGCCAGGGGCAGGGATGGTCCCTGTGAGGTGCGGATGCAGCATTTTGGGGAGATCACGCCCACCTCGGAGCCGGGATTCCCATGGGTGTCCATGATTTCCTTGGATTTCCATGGGGGAACAACCACCCAAGGTTGGATAAGGCTCGGATAAACCTGGGACAGTGGGAATTGTCCCTGAACATGGATGGGGTGGGAATGGGATGGGATTTAAGGTCTTTTTCAAACCCAAACCATTCCAGGATTCTGGAGCTCTGGGAGAGCTGGAATGTTCCCCTGGAGAAGGGAAAATCCCAGGGAATGCTGAGAGTCCCTGCAGGGGCTCCAGGAGAGCTGGAGAGGGACTGGGGACAAGGCATGGAGGGACAGGACACAGGGAATGGCTCCAGTGGGAAAGGGGAGATTGGGCTGGGATCTTGGCAAGGAATTCCTGCCTGGGCTGCAATTCCCAGATTTGCTGGGGCTGCCCCTGGATCCCTGGGAATGCCCAAGACCAGGTTGGATCCACCTGGATGGGAATGGATGGGATTTCCCACCCAAACCCCTCTGGAATTCCACGATTCCCTCCAGCAGTTCCTGGGATCCCCCTGAGAACCACATCCATGGGAATTGTCCCATTCCTGTCTCTTTAAATCCTGGTCCCATCCATAGCCGTAATTATGGAATTTGTTCTCATCCAGCACATTTCTCCCTGCCCAGGTTAAACAGGAATCAGGATTTTTCCAAAACTTCTCTGTGCACTCCATTCCCTGGACCCATCCAGAATTCCAGGTTTTTCCGTTCGCTTTTGTAATCAGGAGAAACTTAATTTTTTAAAAAAACAAATCAACTCAAAAAAACAAATAAATAAAAGCAGAAACAAACAAACAACAAAATCCAGTGGGAATTCTTCAACCCTCATATTGCCAGGTTGGTTTTGGGAGGGGAAGAAGGAATTTTCCTGGGATGGAGCCATTCTCTTCCACATCTGGGATGCATCCATCCCCACAGCTGCTCCCCGGGAGCACCTCTGATCCCTGCGGCTTCCCAAGCCCCTTTCCCGGCTATTTTGGGAGGGAATGTTTTGCCCCAGCACCCCCACGGAGCCTTTCCAGGAAAAGGAGGGAATAACCCAGGGGTTTGGATGGATGGAAAAGTGAAGGCAGAGCTCGGGATGCATGGAATCATGGAATGGTTTGGGTGGGAAGGGACCTTAAAGTGTTTCTAATTCCAGTGGGATGTGCAGGGACAATTCCCACTGTCCCAGGTGGATCCAGCCTGGATTTGGACATTCCCAGGGATCCAGGGGCAGCCCCAGCAAATCTGGGAATTGCAGCCCAGGCAGGAATTCCTTGCCAAGATCCCAGCCCAATCTCCCCTTTCCCAGTGGAGCCATTCCCTGTGTCCTGTCCCTCCATGCCTTGTCCCCAGTTCCAGCTCTCCTGGAGCCCCTCCAGGCTCTGGAAAAGGTTCCAAGTTTTTCCTGGAATCTCCCAAGAACACTTCTATTTGGTTTTTGCTGGACACTTCTCTTGTCCCTGCATCCCAAAAAAACCCTTGGATGGCTCCTCATCCAGAGGGCAGAAATCTCCTCCATCCACAGGTTGCCCTTGGAGATGATCCCGTGGCCATGGAAGCAGCTCTGGATCTGCTCCATCCCAAAAATCCTTTCCGGGGCTTTCCCTTCATTTTCCAGAGGTAAAAAAAAATCCAGCTCCTGTTGGAAAAGGACTGGGATGAAAAAAATGCAGGATACAGGTTTTGGGACATTTCCCAACTCGGGCTCCCATCCTGCTGGACATGGATAAAACTCCCTGGATGGATTCCAAGCATGGAATTCCGTAACATTCTCTGAGGCGGGGATCACTGCCCCGTATTCCCAGGGAATATTTCCCTGGGATTTTGGGATTTGGAATTTTGGGGTTCAGGATTTCAGCCTCTCTTGGGGTGTCCATGGGTATTTGGGATATTCCAATGAGGAACTGGATTTTCCTGATTTTGGAAAAGAATCGGGATGAGCTTTGCCCTTCCCTCTGGAGCAGCAAAGGTGATTTTCCTGAAAAAGGAGGAAAAAAGGGAAAAGCGGGAATTCCTTGTGGCACCAGAGGGAGCTCTTCCATTGCAGATGAGGCCAGAATCCATCGAATCCTTAATCTCCCATTCCAAGTTTTTCCAGGATCAGATCCCACCTGGAACAGCCAGAGCCCCTTCCCGATCCCTGCCATTGAGGCTCCCAAAAAACCGTTATCCCTAAATTCCTAGAAAATCCTTCCACCTCCACCCCCTCAAGGATCCCCTCTCCATATTCCCTCTAAAATTTCCACTCCAAAGACATTCCCAGTTTTTTTTTGCCAGGCTGGAAAAAGGCTCTGAGGCTGATGGGAGAGAAAAATTCTGGAAAATTTCCTCCCGAGGGGACAAATGGAGCCAAGAGAATCCTGAGGAGAAATTCCCAGTTTGGGATGTGGGATCATGGATCCAATTCCAGGGAATAGCCAGGGGCAGATCCCTATGGAATGCTGAGTGCTCAGATCCCTCAGAGCTTTTCCAGGGATTCCCTTTCCATTGTGGAAACATCCCATAATTTCCACTTTGCCCTTTCCAAGGAATTAAAGGGAAGAAGGATCCAAAAAAGGAAGGAGAGGAGATTTCCTCTTTTCCTTTGAGATTTGGAAAAAAAGTGGGATCTGGCCAATTTTCCCAGTGGCTCAAATATTCAGGAGCATTCCATGGATTTTTTTTTGGGAAGTGTTTTCCAAATAATTTCCTCAGGAAGGGATGATGGGGGATCCCTGAGCATTTCCTGTTCCCTCCGGAATCCCTGCTCCATATAAAAGATTTTCGGATCCTTCCCAAATATTTGTCCAAGTATGGATCCATCCGAGGAATAATTTTGTTTTTCCAAGGATTTCTCCAATTCCCTTCATCCCAAGATGATCCCGAGTTCCTCTCTCCAGCCCTTGGCTCATCCCTGTTCCCAAAATCCTCTTTTCCACATTCCTTTTCCCGATCCCTGTCCCAGAGTCCTTTCCCAGCCATTCCGGGTATCCCAAATTTCCTTTTCCCAACCTACAGATGGGATCTGGGCCTTCTCCAGCCTCGAGAATTCCATGATTTTATTCCTCACCTGCTTTATCCCTCCTCAGACACAGCTGTTCTCCCTGGATCTGCTCTTCCTAAGCAGGGAATCTTGGGAACAACGAGCTCTTCCCGAATTTGGGGATTCCAGCGGATTTGGAGCATCCTGGAAATTGGGAATGCCGGCCAAGAGCATGGAAAAGTGACCTGGAAGAGCAGGAAAAGAGATTCCACAGTCTCATTCCAAAGGGATTGTGGGAGGTGTCCCTGAACATGGATGGGGTGGGAATGGATGGGATTTAGGGTCACTTCCAACCCAAATAATTCCAGGGTTCTGGAGCCAGGCTGGGAGAGCTGGGAATGTTCCCCTGGAGAAGGGAGCATTCCAGGGAATCCTCAGAGTCCCTGAAGGGGCTCCAGGAGAGCTGGAGAGGGACTGGGGACAAGGAAGATCCAAAGATTCCACGTGGAGCATTCCCACATAAATCCAGGAGCTCCATTCCCTGCTCCAGAGGCTCCTGCAAACCCCAAACCGCTCCTCCTGGGAATTTCCACTCGGCCAGCATCCCAGGCTGAATTTATGGGAAAACTCCAGCCTTGGAAGCATCCAGCTCCTCCAGGACTCCAAGGAATTGTCGGGAAAAGCGGGATCTCAGGAGTTGGGATAATTTCCAAGCCATGCTGGAAGCTTGGATACAACGGGAAGCTCCAGGAGCGGCGCACGGTTCCTTTGGAATATTCCAGCATCCATCTCCCGTGGCTGATCCTGATCCCAGAAACTGGAGAAGCTCCAGATTCCGATGAGTCTTTCCTCCAGTCGAACATTCCGAGGAATCTCAGCCACTCATCCTCTTCACCCTAAAATTCCCTCAACTTTTTCCCAAAAATCTTGGGGAAAAAAAGCCACAGGTGACGGGAATTGTGCTCCAAAGTCAGGCAGGGATGTTTGGACGCCTCTTCCTGACCAGATCAGAGAATTCCAAGCAGGGAGATGCTAAATCCAAGGTTTTCCCTCGGAGTGAATCCTTTCCTCTAGGATACTGTGGAATTCTGGTGGGATTTTCCAAGGAAAAACCGGGAACACAAAGGCTGGAGCAGCAGCAGAGAAGCCCCAGGGATTCCGTCCATCCTCCTCTGCTGTCTCCACACTTCCCAGTTTTCCAAAGGCTTGGATTCCCTTCCAACCACTGGAAATTCCGCCTGGAGCACGGGGATTGATCCCAGGCCCCATTAGGATTTGATATTCCCACTGATTGCTTTTCCAGGATCCTGGATCCGGCTCTGAGGGAGCCAAGGGTTCAAAGATCCAATTAATCCTCTGGCAGATTTATCAGCTCCCAAAATTCCTTCATTTTCTCCCATCCCCTTCATTCCCACCAGGATTCAAATTCAAGGACACAAAAAATTCCAACATCCCATCCCTGATTTGGTCACATCCCCGATTTTTTTTTTTGGGATGCTGCCCCAGATCCCGTCTGTGCAGCAGGAAGCAGGAGCGGGCTGGAAAAATCCAGGAATAAAGCTGGTAGACAGAACAGCAGGGAAAAAAAAAATCTGGGATAAAAAAGGAATTTCCAGCCCCCATCCCACTGTTTTCCCCGGAGTTTTCCTCCGGTTTTACACCTCAGAGCTGGAGTTGCCAGATGCCTGCAGGCAGCTCGGATTCCAGGGAATCATTAATTCCAAGAAAAGCTTTTCCCGCTGTTCCAGCTTCCAGTCCCGTGCTGGCACGCAGCTGGATGGGGAAATTTGGGAATACATCCCTTAATCCATCCCCAAAATCCATGGATGTGAGGCTTGGGAAGTTCCCGAAATTCAACCCTCATGGGTATAAAGGAGAGGAGCAAGGAATTTTCTTTGTTCCCAAATTTTTTGGGATGAAACGGAATCGAGGACAGACAAAGAAACGTCCTCAGCTTCTCCCTCTACCCCAGGATGTCTCGGGAATGTGCAGGAATTCCCTTTTCCCTGGAAAACCGAGCTGGAAACTCGTGCTTTTACCTATGGAAGTCGCACTTCCAGGGGGAAATTCCTGGAGAAATCCTGATTCCCAGAGCCAGCAGCACCTGGAACATCCCCCAGGCTCTCCAAGGCCTCAAGTCCAGGTGGAAAAACTTTGGCTTGCAGAAAAATCCTTGGAAAAGTGGAATCTCCATTAAAATTTAGCGAGGAAGTTTCTCCCACAACTCCCAAAAATCCCTTGGGTTAAATCCCACTCTTGGGATATTCCATGAGCAACTTTTCCAAGTTTTCCCTACTCCCCTCCTCGTTTTTTGGACTCCCAAACTAAGGAATTCCTCCCTGCCAAAATTCCCCCAGTCTCTTCCCGCTGTTTTTTCCAGGGATCCAGGATGGAACAGGATAACGATGGGCACTCCCCACCACCATCCCAGCTCCCAAAACCTCCCACCTTCCCAGAAAACTGGGATGAAATTCCCGAAAAAAACCCTGATATTTTCACTTGAAAGAGCCCAGATCACCTCCAAGTATTTTTATGGAAGGAGTTTTCCTCTCGTTCCCGGCTGTAAATCCCGGATGTTTTCCAGCTGTTGGCTCCTCATCCCGGGATGGAAGGTGTGGGAGCAGGTGGTGGCCACTGGGAAGCTCCACAGCTGCTGGAATGGGAAGAACTGGAAGCAATTCCCGCTCCTAATGGAGATGAATTCCTCATTAAATGGGAAGTTCTGCCGGCCTGGAGCGGATTTGATTCCAGAGGCAATTCCTGCCCAAAATTTTGGGAGCTGAAAGGGAGACAGGAGGATTTTGGGAGTCGGGAAGGGATGGGAGGCAGCGCTGGAAGGAGGTTTTGGGATGGATTTTTGGCACAAATCCATGGATGAGGAAACGCTGGGAAGTCTTTTCCCAGATTGTGGAAGACACGAGTCAAGGAATGAGGATGGGATTGGGAATGAGGAAGGGAGGAGGTTGGATCTGCCTGGAATTTTTAGGAGTTTGGAGGAAGGGAAACGTTCCCTCAGGTTGGGATAATCCAGGTGTTAAATTCCCTAAATCCCACCGTGCCACGGGATGATCCCAGCCCACACCAACGGCTGATTCCGCTTCTCCTGAACTTCCTGATCCGGAGATTCAGGACCCAGCAGAATCCTGGAATTGTTTGGAAGGGACCTTAAATCCCATCCATTCCCAGCCAGGGACAATTCCCACTATCCCAGGTGGATCCAACCTGGCCTTGGACATTCCCAGGGATCCAGGGGCAGCCCCAGCAAATCTGGGAATTGCAGCCCAGGCAGGAATTCCTTGCCAAGATCCCAGCCCAATCTCCCCTTTCCCAGTGGGAGCCATTCCCTGTGTCCTGGATTTTCCCTCATCCCACTTTCGGATTTGCTGTCCCACACAAATTGCTTGGAATGACCTTGGAATTCCCAGCTCAGATCATTCCCTCCATTCATCCAAGCTCCATGAAGGAATCCAGGGATTTTTGGGAAAAATCTCGGCCTCCTGGGAAGGATTTGGATCCTTTGGGAAAGGTTTGGTGTCTTGACAGCCCAAACCAGTGGGAATTCTGTGGGAAATTCGACTTCCCGAGTTTATTCCTGGTCAACTCATGCCTGGAAAAATGTGGAAAAATCGTAGAGAGTTGGGAGAAGAAACAATAGCAGAAGAGTTTTCTTTGGGAAGAAAGATTTCCATGGATCATGTGCTGGATCCTGAGTTTCTGGGATTTTTCTTGGATGGGAGATCCCAGATAAATCTTGGATGTGGCAATGGTTTAAAAACAGGGAATGTGGAGGGGAACGTTGTTCCAAGCATGGAATAATGAGTTTGGAATGATGGGGAATTCAGGCCATCCATGAAATCCGCTGGGCTTGGAATGGTTTCCACAGGGGGAAAAATCCATGGAGAGAGGGATGGGATGATCCAATTTGGATGAGTTCGATCCTTAATTTTTATTTATTGATTTTCCCAAAGCAGAGAACCACTGCAGGGAATGGGTGGGAATTTTATCCCAAACCACTGGGAATTCGTTATATTTCTGCCTTTTTTCCCCTTTTCCAGGTGGAAAAGTTTGGGATAACCTGGACACGGAGCATTCCAGCTTTTGGGAAGTCGGGAGAGTAAACTTGGATTTCACCAGCACCCACTGGAGGGGGGAAAAAAAATCCCACAACAGCTCATCCCAATTCCCACCACATTCCAAAGGGATGCATCCCTTTCCTCATGGCAGGGGAATAAATCGGGATGGGAATGGGAAAATTCATTCCTGAAAACCAGGGATGCCGAGGACGGAGTTTTTTGGGATGGGAGGATTCCATCCCATATCGGGTGACATCCCCTGCATTTGCATCCCTTGGTTGTTTTTTTTTTTTTTTTTCAGGAATGCCTTTGCGGAATCCGACAGGTGCATCGGATTTGGAACAGATTTTTCCCATTATCTGCTGGGGGAGCCTCGAGTTATCCTGGAGATCCGTCGGAGCTGGCGGGGTTTTCCAGGGAGTTTCTGGACGGAATTAGCAGCAGACTGGGGTCACTGCCAGCGGCCTCTCCATGAACTTGGAATCCCAGCCTTGGAGCAACAACCGGGAAAAATCCATGATTTTTTTCCCGCTTCTTGGGAGATCCATTTTCCTGTCCCTTTTCCTCTTTTTTTTTTTGTTTTCTCCATGGCCAAGGAAGAAATGAAGCTCGGGAATTAGGTGGGAAAGAATCATTGGGAAGAGAAGGAGCTGGAATTCGTCTTTGGAGGTTTTTTTATCTCACACGGAGCTGAAAGGGACTCGAAACAAATCCTGCTGAGGGATGTTGGGAATCAGAGGGAATTCCTCCATGGAAAAGGTGATTAGATATTGGAATGGGCTGCCCAGGGAGGTTTGGAGTCCCCATCCCAGGAGGCGTCCAAGGAATTCCTGGATGAAGGCGAGGGATTGATCCCAGGTTGGACTTGATGATTCTGCAGGGATTTTCCAAAAGAAATCTTTCTGGGATTCTGGGATATTTTTTACTGTGAGAGTGAGGAGGGGCTGGGCTGGAATTCCCAGAGAAGCTGTGGGTGTCCCTGGATCCTTGGAAGTGTCCAAGGCCAGGCTGGACAGAGCTTGGAGCCACCTGGGATAGTGGGATATGTCCCTGGATTGAACTGGATGGGATTTGAGGTCCCTTCAACCCAAACCATTCCAGGATTCTGGAGCCCCTCAGCTCTGGGAGAGCTGGGAATGTTCCCCTGGAGAAGGGAAAATCCCAGGGAATGCTGAGAGTCCCTGCAGGGGCTCCAGGAGAGCTGGAGAGGGACTGGGGACAAGGCATGGAGGGACAGGACACAGGGAATGGCTCCACTGGGAAAGGGGAGATTGGGCTGGGATCTTGGCAAGGAATTCCTGCCTGGGCTGCAATTCCCAGATTTGCTGGGGCTGCCCCTGGATCCCTGGGAATGTCTAAGGCCAGATTGGATCCACGTGGGATCATGGGAGCCGTCCCTGGCTGGGAATGGATGGGATATAAGGCCCATTCCAGCCCCAACCATTCCATGATTCCATGATCCACAGGTTGGGTTTGTTCAGCACCCAGAGATTTTTCCAAGCTCAGATTGGGAATAATCCGCTTTATTGAGATGGGAAAGTCATGGAATCCCTCAGAATTCTGGCTCCTGTGGGACAACCCGGATTTGGGTTTGCCCAAATGAATTTTGGCCCAGGGCAGCTCTTGCTGCATCCCTGTATCCCAAAATTCTGGGTGGGAGTTCTCTGGGACCTCTCCTGTCTCTCCCTGAGCTCAGGATGGCTCCAGGGTGTTTTCCATCTTTTCCTTGGGATGAAACAGCAGAGCCCGAGCCAATCCCTTTGTTCTGAGGCACCTCCACATTCCACGAGGATCCATCACAGGATCCGGAATTAAGGGACAAGATGAACACAGCTGGAAAAGAGGTGGGAAATCTTTAATCCCATTTTATCAATCTAAAAAGCTTATTTTAAATAATCCTGGTCTGTTTTATTTAGAAGGAATTCTCTGGGAGAGGCAGGAGCAGCTCAGGAAACCACGGATGAAGAGACTCCAGGATGGGGCTTTGATCCTTGGGATTCCTCCAACCCCAAATTCAGGAAAGGTCTCCTCCATCATCCCGTGACTTCATCATCCCTTCCCTCCTCTGCCAGATTCCAAGGGAAGCTGTGGATGTCTTCCAGCCCTTCGGGATGATGGAAGAACTGGCACGTCCGTGGTGGATCCATAAAATGAGCTCATCCCGGGAATGTCTGCTGCGGTTCGGAGGAGTTCAGTTCCCTTTTCCCTCTCCCCTCCTTCCCATTTTGTGGCTTCTTTGGTGTTTCCCGGCTCCAGCTGGGATCAAAAGCAGGAAGGGGGTGTTGGAAGGATGGATGTTTCAGCAGGACAAGGAAAAATGGGGTTCTTTTGGGAAATCTCAGTCAATCCTTTCCCCGCAAAATCAAAAACAGGGATGTCTCGGAGCAAGGGATGCTTCCCCTGAGCTGTTGTTTGGGAAAGATCCAGGAATTCAACGTTTTCTTCATCGATGAGCTGAAGGTTGGATTAATCTGTTCCAGACTGGCTTTAAAAAAGCTGGGATTAGATCCAGCCCCCTTTGTTCTGGAGGTATCGGGAGATCTGGGGGGTCCTGACGGATTCCAAACACAAATCTTAAAGGAAAAGAATTCCGAGCGGGGATTGACTGGAACCCGTTAATGGCACCTTAATATTCCCAGGTTTGCTGTGGCTGCCCCTGGATCCCTGGAATTGTCCAAGGGAAGGTTGGACATTGGGGCTTGGAGCACCTGGGATCAGGGAATGGGTCCCTGAACATGGATGGGGTGGGAATGGGATGGGATTGAAGGTCTTTTTTCCAACCCAAAGCATTCCAGGATTCTGGAGCCCCTCTGGTCTGGGAGAGCTGGGAATGTTCCCCTGGAGAAGGGAGAATCCCAGGGAATGCTGAGAGTCCCTGCAGGGGCTCCAGGAGAGCTGGAGAGGGACTGGGGACAAGGCATGGAGGGACAGGACACAGGGAATGGCTCCACTGGGAAAGGGGAGATTGGGCTGGGATCTTGGCAAGGAATTCCTGCCTGGGCTGCAATTCCCAGATTTGCTGGGGCTGCCCCTGGATCCCTGGCAGTGCCCAAGGCCAGGCTGGATCCACCTGGAACGGTGGAATTTGTTCCTGGATGATCCTGAAGGCCCCTTCCCACCCAAACCATTCCATGATTCCATGGATATTGCTCCATGGACAATCCAGCAGACAGGATAATTTTTTTTTTCTCCCAGGGTGGATCCTGTGCTCCTCCACATTCTCATCAGGAACAAATCCTCACTTCACACCAATCCTTCAGGAGCCACAGCTCTGCCTGGAATGCTGGATCAGGGATAGACCCTCCATCGGTATTTTTTAGGAAGAAAAGTTGGAAAAACTCCCACATTTTACTGTGGAGCGAATCCCAGAGCAGAATTTAAAACCCCAAACTGAAAGAAAATTGCGGATTCATTTCTCCGTGTTCTGGCTGGAGTCGAATTTACCCAGGGGACACCTCCAGGACGATTAATCCCTGGATTTGCTGAAGGCTCCGTGCATCATGGAAAAGGCTCCACGGAGAGTTTTACTGGGAGCAAATCCATTTTTTTCCCCTGGATGCCAAATTCGCACCTTCCCTGGATCAGCCACTGAAGTGGCTTCGCTCCTTTTAACAGCCGGGAGTGTTTGGAGAGTGAGAAACAGGGAATTCAGGCCCGGAATTCAGCTCCTGGCAGCCGTAGGATCACCGGGAAGCGCTGAACATTTCTAGGAAAAAAAAAATAAATTCCGTGGTGTTTTCAGCTCTGTTTTCAGCTAAAAGTGTTTTGATCCAAACAGAGCCCGATCCCAAGGAAAATAGAATTTATGGATGTTCCCAGACAGAGGTGGCACCTCTGTGTCCCCTGAGGGACATCGGGAGGTTCATCCCTTTTTTCTCCTTGAGGATGGGCATGGAATCATGGAATGGGTTGGACGGGAGGGGGACCTGAAATCCCATCCCATTCCAAGGCCAGGGATTGCTCCCACTATCCCAGGTAGATCCAAGCTCCAGTGTCCAGCCTGGCCTTGGACATTCCCAGGGATCCAGGGGCAGCCCCAGCAAATCTGGGAATTGCAGCCCAGGCAGGAATTCCTTGCCAAGATCCCAGCCCAATCTCCCCTTTCCCAGTGGAGCCATTCCCTGTGTCCTGTCCCTCCATGCCTTGTCCCCAGTCCCTCTCCAGCTCTCCTGGAGCCCCTGCCGGGACTCTCAGCATTCCCTGGGATTTTCCCTTCTCCAGGGGAACATTCCCAGCTCTCCCAGAGCTGAGGGGCTCCAGAATCCTGGAGAAGCTCTGGGGCCTCCTCTGTGTCTTTCCTCTCTCTGTTCCATCCCAGAACATCCCAGGAATTCCAGGATTGTGGAAATCCTTGGAGAACTTCAGCCTGGCAGTGGAACCAGATTTGGGATGAATCTACAGCACCCATGGAGCTCTGGAGTTGCTGCTGGGAACCCAAAATTCCAAAGGTGGGCTGAGGAAAAGTTCGGTTTTCCAGAGTATCCAGAAACTGGAAAATGCCTTGACTTGGAGAAGGACTGGGGACAAGGCATGGAGGGACAGGACACAGGGAATGGCTCCACTGGGAAAGGGGAGATTGGGCTGGGATCTTGGCAAGGAATTCCTGCCTGGGCTGCAATTCCCAGATTTGCTGGGGCTGCCCCTGGATCCCTGGCAGTGCCCAAGGCCAGGCTGGATCCCCCTGGGAGCTGTCCCTGCCCATGGAGTGGGGTGGAAGGTCATTTCCAACCCAAATCACTCCGGAATTCCATGACTTGGATCTCTGGTAGGTTCAGGATTGTCCAGAGCAGTTACATTCCATGAAGTCTCCAAGGACAACGAAAAACACAGAAAAGCAGCAAAACCCATCCCAGCGGGAAAACCCTCAGGACAGAGGTGCAGGAACAGGTAAACACCTTTTCCTTGGAAAAAAAAAAAACCCAGAGGAGAGCTCTGGGTGCCGTGTGGAGCCTCCGGAGCCGGGACAATGCCTTTTTCTCTCTCCCTCTCGTTATTCCAGCGGCACATGGAATTCTGCCACCCATTGAGTCACCGACGCCACCTCCCTGCTCCCTTCCCAACGTGCCCGGCTCCTTAATTATCCAATAAATCCACAAGCACTTTCCTGTCATCCCGGGGCCGCGCTGGGAACGGCTCAATTCCGTGTCTGAGTGCGCCCGCGGCTCCTGCCAAATTCCAGGGGCAGCCAAAACCACAGGAAGGCTGCAGTGAGAGGGAGCGGGCTCAGAACACGAGCAAATCCATGGATTTTATTGGAGGTGATGCTCACTGCTGTCTGCACGGTGGCTTTTCCGCCCTGGAAAAAAAGAGGGAATTTTGGGTGCAAACCCTGGGAATTTCATCCCTATTTCCATAAGTGTTTAGGTTTGGGATTTGTCCTTTGAACAGGGAAGATTTTGCTGGTGCCTCTCGTCCTCCCTGATTTGCTGCTGGATGGTTAAAGGTCGGCAGAATTCCTGGATTCAGGAATTTTGCTGTGCCAGGAACACGGTCAGGGCCTGGGGAATGCTGGAGGCTCCTGTCAGGTGATTGACAGCTCTTCATCCCAGTATCCCAAAGTCTGCCTCATCCCTGGAAGTGTCCAAGGCGAGGCTGGACATTGGTGCTTGGATGCGCCTGGAATTCTGGATGATGTCCCTGAACATGGATGGGGTGGAAATGGGATGGGATTTAAGGTCACTTCCAACCCAAATCATTCCAGGATTCTGGAGCCCCTCAGCTCTGGGAGAGCTGGGAATGTTCCCCTGGAGAAGGGAAAATCCCAGGGAATGCTGAGAGTCCCTGCAGGGGCTCCAGGAGAGCTGGAGAGGGACTGGGGACAAGGCATGGAGGGACAGGACACAGGGAATGGCTCCACTGGGAAAGGGGAGATTGGGCTGGGATCTTGGCAAGGAATTCCTGCCTGGGCTGCAATTCCCAGATTTGCTGGGGCTGCCCCTGGATCCCTGGCAGTGCCCAAGGCCAGGCTGGATCCACCTGGGATAGGGGGAGCTGTCCCTGAACATGGATGGGATGATCCTAAAATCCTTTTTATCCCAACCCATTCCATGATTCCAGGATCCATCCTGATTTCCGGACATCACTGAGGAGCCCCATGGATGCAGCACCTCGAGGAGACGCTCCCAGGACCTTTCTGCCCCTCCATTATGGAACGGAGATTAAAAATCCGTGGAAGCGCCCGGATGAAGGTGGGATCCAGATCCAAACCCCTCCTTCCCAACCTTTGGTGCCCCAGGATCCTGGACACGCCTCCAAAAGGAGAACAGGCCCTTCCCATTCCCTGTCCTTTTCCAACTCTTTTCCATCCCGAAGCGTTTATAGCAGGAACGTTTCTTTTTTTAGCCTCCTCCATCACCGGATGTGGGAGATGTTGACACATCCAATTATCCCGTGGTTTGGGGGACATGGGGACGGGAGCGGGAATGTTGGAGCGGGGAAAGAAACCACTTCCATCAAAGCTTTCCCGGGATCCTGCCGGCGGCACGTCCCGGCTGCTCCGCGGGGAATGGGAAGGGCGGGAGCTGGGAATGTTCCGTGCTCCATCCCACGTCTCCTCCCGACCTTCCCGGGGCTGCTCCGAGGCTTTTTGGTTGTTTCTCTGCTCCTCCTCGCTTGTTTTCCCTGTTCTGGCTGGAAACTCTGGAATTCGTGCCAAGGAAGTCTCTTTTCATGGAATCCTGTGACTGGCTCTGGTGCAGCCCAGTGAGATTCCCGATTTTATCCAAGAGTTCGTCCTGCTGAGAGGCTGGAATTGGGAATAACTCAGGGAATGAAAGGTTTTCCCTCTCCCCTCCTGCCCTGGGGATTCCCTGCTGATCCCACCTCTCTGTTTGGAGCATTCCCAGCATTTCCCTTTTCCTGGTGCTCCCCACCTGCTGCTGGATATACCCTTGGCTGGGGTTTGTGGAGTCAAGGGGGGGCATGGAATTATGGAATGGTTTGGGAAAACTTCAAGGATCGTCCCATTTCCACCCCATCCCTGTTCAGGGACGCCTCCCAGTATCCCAGTGGCTCCAAGCCCCAATGTCCAACCTGGCCTTGGACAATTCCAGGGATCCAGGGGCGGTCACAGGAAATCTAGGCCCAGATCCATTTGGATCCATGTTGGGCACAATGCTTCCCACCTGGAATGGAGGAAGGTGACTTTGAGTGACCAAGACCAGGTTGGATCCACCTGGGACAGTGGGAGCTGTCCTTGGGATGGGCTGGGTGGGATTTAAAGTCCCTTTTTTCCACTCCAAGCATCCCATGATCCTCCAGTGGTTTTGAACCAATTCTCTTTTTAGAAAATAAAAGGGGAATCAGGATAATCAATCCAGACAAAATCCCATTTCATGGATTTTGGGCACCTCCTGATGCTGTTCCTGGGCTGGGAATAGCGGGACCCGGAGAAAAATCTTGTCCTTGGGATTCTTTTATCCATGGAAACTGGGCCAGGACCGGCGTTGTGGTTTCTCCAGAGGTGCAGGATTTGGGAACAACTCTAAACCCACTCCGGGCGGGGGGATGAGAGCAGCCACATCCAGGAAAAAAACCTGGGAAAGAGATGGCCCCAGATTGGATGGCAAATCCCAGAATTCCCTCTCCCTCCTCCTGCCCCCAGACTGACCTGGAGCAGGAGCTTCCCCTCCCAAAAAAAATTCCAGGATTTGCTGACAGGCTCAGCCTGGAGCGTGGATTGAAGCCCATCCCGGAGGATTTGTGGTGGCTCCGGGCAGAATTCCAAGCAAACACAAACACATTCCCCAGTGCCGACGTCGTGGATCCATCCCCGAGGGAACAAGGGGAGATTTCTCTTCCCAAACCCGGAGAAACGTCGGGAAAAGAACAGAGAGGGAATTGTGGCTTCCCTTCGAGCTGTCGGGGGCACGGAGATTTCAGTGAAAATGGATTTGTGACAAATTCAATATTTGGGATTTGTGACAAATTCACCTCGGAATGAGTTTATCCCGAGGCGGATCGTGGTGGTGGCCGGACCTTTTCCAAAGGCCACCTTGGATTTTGGATTTCCATATCCTGGGAACGAGGAATGGCCCCAAATCCATGTTTGGATATCATTTAAAGCATTAAAAAAAAAAAAATTAAAATTCCAAGTTTGCCGACCTGATGATATCCATATGTGGCTGCAGCTTCCCAGCAATTCCAAGCTGGAAAAATCCGGGAAAAAAGGAATTAAGATCCCATGGATGAGATTTCTCTGGAATTGGTGGGAAATCCGCAGGTTCCGTGTGGCAGATCCCATCCTGTGAGGAACCAAAGCACTTCCATGACCGTGGATATTCCAGAAAAAGGGAGCTTGGAATAATTCCTGCTTCCAAGAGGGAAATGGAACGGGGTTGTTCCAAGGAAAAGCAGGAGGGGAAAAGGAGCTGGAAGGGGAGATTTTCCAAGTTTTTCATTCCAGTGTCCAATTATTCCCGGGAATAATTCCCTTGGGAAGGATTGAGGAGCACCACAACCAAAACATGGAGTGGGAAAGGTTTTTCCTTTAATTTTCCCGGGATTGGGCAAATGTTTCTTCCCACAGGGATTTCCTGTGCTCTCCGGAGTTTTAAACCCTTGGAATTTCTCTGGTTTTTCCATTGGCAACTGCTGCATCCATGAATCCCAAATATTTTGTGGATGTAGCTCCAGTTCCATGAAATTCTGCACGAAAATTGTCCAAACCCCTCTCCCCACCTTGAATTTGCCATTCCAACTTTTCCCTTATTTTTTTTGGGATTGTCCACGGGCTCATTCCCACTTTTTTCTGTTTTGGAATTTTTTTGGGGGAATTTTTTCGCTTTTAAGGGTTCCTTAAATATTTAATTATTTCTGAAATTTCAATTATTCATTTTAATTACTTCAGAAATTTAATTATTTCTGGTGGATTTGGACGGAAAACATTCCCATATTTTTTGAAATCAAATCTCCAAGATTGTCCAAATCCAAGCATTTCCACCCAAAATGAAATCAAACAACTCCGTTCTATCCACGAGGAATATTCCGCTATTCCCAGCCGGAGTTATTTTGGAAATTCCATTTCCCACAAAGCTTCAAATTTTCACTTCCAGCTTCCAGCTTTGGGAATTCAAACAGAAGGAAAAATGGTGGCATTTTCCCTGGGAAGGAAATGTGATTTCCCAAAAATTTTTGGGAATATTTTGGGTTGGAATTATTGAAAATGAGTGTTCAGCCATAAAAATCATGGGAAAAGAGCAGATTCTAATCTGGATTTCCAGGGGTTTTATTTTTCCCCCTCTGGATCTTTTTATGGATTTTTTTTCACCTTCCCAATATTCCTTCTTTGTTCCAAGGGCTGGAATTTTTGATGGAGATGCTCTGATGGATCTGATCCCAATTATTCTTCAATTAATCGGGAAAAAGCTGCTCTGATCCCAAAAAATGGAAAAGGAAAACCCACCTGGAATTTGATTTCTGGGCAAAAACACAGCAGCAAATTCCATAACCGCATCATTTTTTTTCTTTTTTGGGATCATGGAATAACCTGCGTTGGAATGGATCCACAAGGATCATCGATCCAGCTCCGGAAAATTCCAGGTTTGGATTTGTTTGCAGGTTTAAAAAATTAAAAATGATAAAGAGGGATTAATCCACTGGGAATATCCTACAAAATGCACACTGGGCTGTGTCCAGGAACTCTGGAATTGCATTTCCAACCCCCTGGAATTACATTTCCAGCCCTTGGAAGGATCCATCCCAGAAGGCCTGTTCAATATCCCTTTAATTCCCAAAAAAATAAAGTGCTCCCAAAAAAATCCGGTGTTTATTTGACGACACCGACGTTGGGAAATGTCAGCGGTCAGAGCTGGAAAATCCACGGATGGAAACAAACAATGGATTGAATTTGGGATTTCAACACCCGGCTGGAATTTGATGGGGTCATTCCCATTTTTTTTTTTTTCTGGGAATTAAACATTTGGTGTTTTTTTTGGGATGAGTTGGAGTGGAGCTGGACCAAGGTTGGATCTGGCTCCAAGAAGGATGGAATTCTGTCCATCTTTGGAATTTTTATGGATTTAACATTCTCTTATCCTATGGGAATGGGTTCCGGAGTGACTCCTCATCCAATGGGAAACTGGGATAACAGATTCCCGGTTTTTCTCAGGAATATCCCGGAATTCCATTCATGTTCCCATGGGAAATATTCCCATCTGCCTGTGGATACTGAGGAAGATTTTGGAAAAATATTTGGGGTTTTTTTCCCTTTGTTTCCTTTGGATGGCAGCAATTTTCCAGAGAAATAGTTCTGTGTTTCCCATGGATAAAGTAAAATAAAATAAAATACAATAAAATATAATTATAAAATATAATAAAAATAAAATGAAGTAAAAAACACCCAAAAATTAAATTAAATTAAATTTTAAGAATAAAAATAAAT
>VXBI01014682.1:2386-43609 GCA_013397375.1 Toxostoma redivivum | reverse complement strand
TACAGTCACCCCAAGACAAAGTGCCTGGTCCAACAGGCCTATCCACACTGATGTAACTTTCACACAGGAATGTAATAATTAAATCTCTAATAACCAAATATAATTGTTTTTCTGTGGTAAATTTTATCATTTAAGCTGATACAGTTGCAGATTTCCTCACAGCAGGATAAATACAATTAAGAATAACTTCATATATTTCAATACAATGAGGTAAAGTAACTGGTGTAAAGCCAAAGTTTTTAACTCAAACGTGAAGAAGCTTGGCATATATTTTGCCATAAATTCTTCTAAAAATGTTAATATTGACAGCTTGCCATATTTAACCCATGTAAAGACTGAAAAAGGAAAAAGTACTCATTGAATTCTGGAAGTCAAAGAAGTTGTGTGGATTGCAAGACTGAAGAACTTTCACAGTACGTGACAAGAACAAATACAGCTATTTAGAAACTCTTGGAGAAGGAAAAAACCTCCAAATGATTCATTTGAGGTTTTCTGTAAAAACCTCCAATGGTTTTTCTATTCTGTAAATGAAAGGTAGCACTGTTTCGCTTTTATAGAGATACTAATTTCTTCTCTAAGTTGCTCATTTGCTGTGAAAATCATCAACAACTAAAACTAATTTCTCAGTATTTAGGCCTATGTACTAGTCCATGCTGAGTACTGTAGGTTTGGCAATACTAGTGTTAATAAAAGAGAATACAAAAAAAAACCTGCATATTTTTTTTGCTTATTTCTCTAGCTCAACTTTTTTAAAAGCCTTGTTTGTTTGCGTGTTGAATCCCTTGGGATTCTGAGTATATGAATCAATTTCAAATGCAGTTTTATTAAGGTGATCAAAGTGCAAGGCACAACTGGCCATTCTGAGCATTACATTATGTACATCACATGCATGTTGATTACACAATTGACTTTTCATCTGGGAAAGCCTTACAAATTAGAGCCATGTAGGTAGCATTTGGTAGATCTCATACAGTTTCATGAGTACACTGAGTATTTCAAATGTTCATTTCTTTACAACTTTACAACAGAAGTTTAAAATTTCCTTATTCTTTGGTCATTGGATTATCTCTGTGAGTAATCTGCACTTAATTCTTGCACTGGTATTGAACACATAGTCAGAAAGCTTGTGGTGAAAAAACAAAACAAAACAAAACAAAAAACTAAAAAAGAAGAACCAATATTTTAGGTTTTTATATGTCTCACAGAATTAATTTCTCCACCTGCATTGAGAAAGTATTCTGAGCAGTTGGTGTTAAAGTGTCAATACTACTACTTCCCAAATACCACATTATCGTATAATATAAGTATCAGTAGCACAGAAGTGGCAGCTGGGAAGTACATAGAAATCCATGCTGGAACCCTTATATTTGTTATTATTACTGTTATTATTCTTTAAGTGTACTAGCCTTTACAGAAACAAATTTATCACTGAAATGAGAAGAAAAAAAACCCCAAATTACAAAAGTTGCCTTCCTAAAGAAGCTCTGAGGATGAAATAAGATAGATACTTTTATGCATTTAAAAAATAATTCTAGGACTGAACCTCAGCAGTGTTTAATCAGAGACGTATAAAGCTCAATTGACACATTTCACAGATACATGGTTGTTATTTAAATTAAAAAATTGTATATTCGTTGTGTACTAGTTTAAAGCATTAATAAGTCAAGTTCATTTAATGTAGATTATTGTAGATTTCATATTTTAAAACAGAAAATATGTAGGCAGAATTTGCTAGAAAATAAGGAATGTCTAAGAATTTCCCTTTTGTCTGCAGCACTCCATTCTAAGAGCAAACATTTTACAATATAATACAGCTTGGAGCACTACTCCACACAGAACAAAGATTTTTGACACAAAATTAGAATTTTGAGTATTCCTCTGCCAATATTTGACATGAGAAGGATTTTAGCCTTGTACAGCATCTTCAATATATCCTATTTCAGCATCACCCACACTTAGAGATCACAACTGTAGGAGTACTCAATAGCCTGACTTTGAGGGGGAAAAAAAGCCCCATATATTAAAATCCAGGCTAAATTTAATAAAACAGTGCCATCTAACAGAAAGTGTACAGTTGTTCGGGCCAAATATTTTAGTTAGGGACAAATTCACTTCTAGATATGTGTGTCATTTATACTCCTGAATTTCTATTTGTCCTGCAAAGACTTTTTTTCTCCTTAGACCGTCACTGCTCTTCTGTGAAAGAAAATCTTTTATGGTAGACAAGAAAGATCACTTGAGAGTCTATAATGTTAAAAATCCACTGTTCCATGGGAAAGTTTGAGCAGATAATGCACTAAGAAAGCATTCATAATGCAACAGGCAGCTTTTTTTTCATGGTGATAGAAAACTACCTTATGTTCTCAACCATACACAGTACTTCAGAGTGCTAAACCAGCTGCCCAGTAAACAGCCATTGAAACACAGTAAAGTATTAATAACTTGTTATGTCAGAAAACATGTTTGTAAATCTTGTAAATCTGACAGGACTGCAAGTGGGGGGAAAAAGGGATAATTAAAGTGGGCAACTAAGGTTTGAAATGTGCAGGAATTTGTTGCTTGATAAAAATGCTAGTCTTTCTATATGGTGATTTATTTTTTTTAATGCATATAGGACTCTGAAAAACACATCTGGCATACAGTTTGGGTGGTAGAAACCTCCATTTGGAGCTGCTACAACTGACCTGTCAAAGTATAGGCACCATCCTCATTTTAGTACTCTCATCTTCCTGGTTCAGCTCAGATTTATAAATAAAGAAACAGAAGACCCACTTCTTTTCCTTTCTCATGGCACTCCCTTCTTCTGCAGCATCATACATGGATGCTCTTTAGTGCAATGGACACTTGATGTTACAGCAGTGAATTACTTGGGCTTTATGTGCTCAGTTCCTACTGCCTTTGCTTTGTCCAGCCTTTATAAAATCTGGTGTGGTGAAAGTTCCTTGATTGCTCAAGCCAAGGGAATTTCTTCCTTGAGATTAGTAGATACTGGATTTTTCCTCTGATACTCATAAGCAATTCACAATGCCTGGATACTGAAAAGCACTTTTGTGGGGAATGATGTGTTTATGAAGATAAAAAAATTCTCTACACATATGCTGCTGGTGGACAGAAGTAACCTAGGTTTAACAACTAATTTAAACAGTTGGTCTTTTCAGTAAAGCAGTCTTCGTCTGTAGAGACGTTTTCTTCATTAGCTCACTTCATAATCCATTTCTTCCCTAATGAAGGAGAGAAAGAACATTTATTTCAAAGAAGATCTATGTCATCAAATTATTTGTTCTTGGCTTCTCCCTGATTGCAAAGCTACCATCAAAATGATTGAAATTATTTACAGCAAAGTACTCTGTCAGCCCATCCAATAAATATCATCAACCTAAACCATCCATAACAGAAATTACTATTATTGCCTACAACTACAAATCAGTCAAACAATGAAGAAAAGCATAATTAAATGCTTAGATACCAAAATGAACTATTAATCCTTTTATTGTATATTTCTGCCCCTTTGCATGCAGTATTAAAGTTATGGATGAAGCCAATTTTTTTTTAGCATAAGATTGTCATTAAAATGCATCAGATTATTATTAATATGTTTAAATAAAATTTCTATCATTACATATAGCTATATGTTTACAATACCAATGTACTTTTGCTAAGGAAAGCTCCCGTGCATAGGCTTGGAAGCTTATCCATTTAAATTAACTACCATAACACCCAACTGTGTTCAAGTCTAAAAAGAGGGAGCAGGCATTGTCAGAACTAATTTACTGGCCAGTGAATGAGTGGCTAAAAAAAATTCGCTTCTTCCACTTTAAATATTTTCATGTTACTTGCACTTAAGAAATGCTCTCCTTTGTCATCACCAGGGAGTATTTTGCTGTTCTCGTGCAAAATAAAATTTGAGGCAGTAGGAAAAAAATCCCATTTATTATTAACTAGATATAAATTATTCCTAATCTACACATGGTGCTTAATCCCTGGTTCACATAAATGCAAACTGTACTTCAGAAACAATATTTTAACAAGCTATTTGTCAGCAGCAGACAGAAGCACAAGCTCAATATAAAATATAGAACAAACACTTCAAGCTCATTCCAAAGAACAAAGTGATTGAAGGTTGACCCTGAGTTGTACAGAAATGCAAGTTCATGTTGTGAGCCTGTTCATCAGTTTAAGGATGAGGGGAAAAAAACTCCATAATGTGCTTCTATCAAAGTTCATACGTAGCCTTCTTATTCGTAGGAAATATATCCCTCTCATTGATTTAAAATCCTCAAGCAGGAATAAGGAAAAGAGAAAAAACACTGAATCTGCAAGGCTTGTATACTATTCTGCTACATTTCCCCCTAAATTTGCCAAAATAAATTACCAAAATCAAGACCTTCTAAATTTGTATCCAAAAATGTAAATAATGGCAGAATTTAAGAGATGTAACTGTAAAAAGCATTAAAAAACATGAGTTCCTGAAGACATCCTCTGCTTCCTGCCTGAAGAACGCTGTTCCAGAGAAGAAAAATTTTGGGTTTTTTTTAATGAAGCTGTGCCTAGGAAAGGTCTTGTAGCTGCATTTTCCCAAGGATAGAAGTGAACTTAAAAGCTCAGTCACAGAATTGTTAAGTGAAACATAGGAAAAATATGAAAAAAATAGTTGAAAAAAGTTCCTAAAAGCTACACTTGAAATGTTTTTTCCCCACATGGAAATTATGTAAAAGTATGTAATTTCTGTGATATTCCATTTCTCTTCAAGTTTGAGAGAAATCTTCCCCAGCTTGGGAAGAACTGAACACATGAAGACTACCTTTTAGCTAAAGTCCTAAATTACCATTTTGTGCTGAATCACAATTTGAGCAGGAATAGGATTTCCACTCCTTCTATACATAGAAATAACAGACCAAAAGTTGAGCAACTAGTTAAACTAGCTCCCTCATTAAAGATGCTGATGCCTCCACTGCTTTTGCTCCTCCCTGTGTACTGTTTGAAGGTGACTAATTCTCACAGGAATATCCGAATATTTTCAGTTGCTATGATGAATGTAACTGTCTTGTAAGGGAAGATTACAGATAACTGAGATTAAAGCACACTACAGAATTAAGTGTCCTCCATTAAATTCACCTCGGTTTGATCCCAGTAATTCTGGCTTCATTGAATATGAAAGGTGGCATTCCCAGACACTAGAAAAATTGTCAGATCAGGACAATTGTCAGTCAAAATTTCTTGAAGCATTATAAACACCTGGACTCTCTAGCTGTAGAAAGAGGCACAAAGCCATCTGGCCGCAGACCAAAGGATGTCACTTGTCACCATGAGGGAAACAACGTTAACTGCATTGCATCTTAAAGTGTGAGTATATTACAGTACATGAAATAAACCATTCATTATTTAACAGCAGGAGGATATTCCTAGTGTGAAGGTATGTGTGCTGCCATACTTAAATACCATTTTCCCAGCAGTTCAGAAAAAAATAAAGCTACAATATGCTGTTAGCAAGGACAACATACAGGGCACAGAGCTCTGAGGAATTTAAACAGCACCAAAAATGCTTGAACCCTCTGTTTCTCAAGTCCACTAATACTAAGTAGACCAAAGAGTTTACGTCTTGCTGAAGAATGAGATTTACCAACATGACATTGAAAGGCAGAGGTTTGCTATTTTTTTAAACTTTCATCTTCCATAAAATATCTGCAGAGTGTGACAGGAAAGAGACAAATTATCAGCCTAAAACCGTCTTTGAGTACTAAAGAAAAGATAAACTACAGAGAACTGACTGGTGATACAGGAATTAATGGCAGCTCCCTTTCCTTTGTCTTGGAAACAAGAGAGAGTCCAGCAGACTTGAGTATCACAGCTGTTTTTTCTGTCCTTAAAAATACAGCAAGAGGGGTCAGGAAGCCACTGACACAAAAATGCCAAAAGAAATTAAGCATCTATAAAATAATTAAATAATAATTAAATAGCAGTAAATTAATTAATAAAGAACTTGTAGCATCAAATTTATTAATTTCTTCCTAACACATAGTAACATATCTTGCAAATAGAGAAGTTTGTGAATATGTCATATATTTTAGCTTTAGGGCAGCTTTTGGCATTTTTAAGATGCTTCCAAGCAAGCTAGGGAAACATGACCTGTACAAGTCTATGATAAAGATGTCCCTCTTGAAAACCACAGACAGTTGTTATAAATGGTATCAGCCAGGTCTCAGTAAATAAGTGTGCTTTACATGCACTCTGTGCTAAAAAACTGTTGATTTATCAGCATAAACATTGATCATGAAAAACTGGACATGAAATTTGTCAGGGTGTTGTGAGTTCACACATACTGGAAGACAAAGCTGAGTTTAGAAAGTGGAAAAACACTTTGAATAAAAATATTTAATTCAACAAGGAAATGTGCAAAATATGCATTCCTGTGAGGACTAATACATCTGGAGGGAGGGTGGGACATGAGGGCATGGGGAGGTAGGTCTGTAGAAAAACATCCAGTAGAAAACAACCTCATGATGTAACTTCTATGGAAAACAGTTTCAACAGAGGGAAATACGAAGAGGAATATTATCAGAAAGGCAAGTGAATACTTGAATATTCCCATTCTGGTCTATATTACTAATATCAAATCTGGGCCCTGACAGTTTCAGGTATTCTGAGTCAATAAAACCACTGAGCAGTTGGAGAAACAAATAAATCTATGAAATAGAGAATTATTTAACTCACTGGGATCTTTACAGAAGAGCAGAATGAACAGACAAAAAAAAAAGCTTTAACTAATAAAAAGATATTTATATATATTCAGCCAAAAATAAGAGAGTAACTTCTTTGTTGTATCTTCTGGGAATAAACTGTATTGCAAGTATTTAGACTAGACACAGAGAAAAGTTTTCTGACAGTGAGAACATCTACCAGCTGAAATGGCTTGACTAAGTAGATTGCTGTATAATCTGTTTTGAGCTAATGATCTCTCTATCATTTCAAATCAGCTCAGAAAATATACCCCTAGGATCTTCAGATACATTTTAAGTATCTATCATTTCACACAAAAAATGCCTCAGCCTCTGATTTACTGCTGAAGATACTGTTATTATGCAAAAAAAAGGAAGTTATCATCCAAGTATCACTGCACCTGGCAGAGCTGTACGCCCCTGTGTCTTTTGTGCTGTAGACACACAGCCTGCACAACACCATTCAGCATAAGCCTACTACTGAGCATATGAAATTCATCACGTGCTGTTCTGCCTCCATGAAGTGCATTCTTAGATCATATTCTAATTTACAACACTTTGTCTTGGCTTCTGAAAATTGCCTGACACAGAAATACACAATGTCACAGCAATGACAACTGCTGCTGCACAACTATTTCCACTGAAAGTCAATTGAATTTCAATTTCTTTTAGTGGGGAAAGCCAGGAGAAGCCAATTATCATTGCTCTAACACCACAGATTCACCTCAGGCATCACTTAGATTGCAAAAAAAATATTTCAGATCTTGCTTGCAATCTTCCTTCTGGTATGTGACTCTGGCTCCTACTAATAGTACTATATAGAGGGAGGATTGCACTAAATATGCTTACTCATCTTGAATATATTAAAAAATAAACAGATAATTTTATATTTTAAATACTACAAATAAAAAGAAACACATTCAAAATGTTATGCTGTTTGCTATGTTTTGCAAACTACGTTGTAGCATTTTACTGAATTCTCCCTGTAGCAAATTATGAATGAATGAAATAATGTTTCATTACATTTTGGACCATATTTCTTAACCTGGAGAAATTTTGGCTGGTCTCTGTGCCAGGATGAGAGTGTCAGTACATGTGAATGCTGTACTAACAACAGCTACTCACACAAATTTATGGGATCACATTCACCACTTGTTTTTGCTAAAACCACAGAACTGAGAATGCTTCTTAGGAAGCATTTTCAATTGTCTGCTGATTGGCTCAGCTTCCTGCAATATTGGGGGTGTAGCTCTGAAAATCTCTAGCAGATGTGCTCTCTCAGTTTCGGTTCATTGGGACATATAAACAGTGGGCTCTGTCAGCAGAGCCAGGCATTTTCAGAGTCAGCTGACGATGGAGGAACTGCAGTCTGAAAGCAAGCTCAAAGGCAAATTAAGGGAACAGTGGCTGAAAGAGAAAACTAATTTTTGATCATTATGATTTAGAGCTACCATTGATATGAAGCAAGCCATATTTTTTTTTTTTAGTGAAATAATAATGGCACTATAATAGCTTTCAAGCCAAGTTGTCAATTCTACAGCTCAAATTGTGACAATTATGAAGCAGCTTATATACCTCCCAGGAAGCAAGGAAAGATGTTGTGCTATTTTCTTAGCAAGTGCTCTAATTGCAGGCTCTATCTATCTAATCTATCTATCTATCTATCTATCTATCTATCTATCTATCTCTCTCTCTCTCTCTCTCTATCTATCTATCTATCTATCTATCTATCTATCTATCTATCTATCTATCTATCTGTTTCTGCTTCTCTCTTACAGTTGTTTGATTTCCAAAATTTGATACTATGAAGGAACAGCAAGAGTTTTGCCCCTTTTCCCAAAAAGCCTGGTCAGGGCTTGAGGCAACACTGATATTCAAAAAAAGCTTGGCTATAAATGTCAATGTGCATAGACTCCAGACTTCCAACTTATGAAGCCCCAAACTTTATCCTGAAAGCAAATGTCTTATCTTCATATATATGGTGCCAAAATTCTTTCAAGTTTTTATTTTACCATTCCTCAGGATTCATTTGGAGAGGAGATTTTCAAAGTAGAACTGAAAGCAACCATTGCATTATGCCATTCCTGTTAATTTTCTGAAGAAGTTAACACAGGGACAAACAGAGAAAAGCAGCAGAAATTTCTTTCAGGGCACTCTTTCAAGGCAAAATTAACAGATATCGCATTATTTTTTAACACCACAATTCACACCTTGGCTAATCGAAAGGATTATTTATCAAGAATTTTTCTAAATATGTCAGACAATCACAACTTTCTTCAGCTGTACTTCCCTCTCCCTTTTGTTAACCATGTCTGTTAATTCAGTAACTTCATACCTTCTCTCTCAGTGACCATGTAAAGAAACCAAACTCATATAAAAAGTTAGAAATGCTCTATGGTAAGAACTGCAGTGGGTTGTGTGTTTTGAACAACATTTTTAGACACTGAAGGGAAAAAACTCCACATAATTCATAGAGTATGTATGATGCTGGAAAAAACCCCGATCTGATCATTCTGGAGTGTGAAGGAGCAATTGTTGCTCCTGTATTATATAAGTGAAAGCAACAGATGTTAGTGCACATGGCATTCATGGATGAGAAAGCCATGCCACCAGCCTATGAGCTACCTCTGTGAATACAAACATGATGATGATGTCTGGTGTCTTGAAGAGCACAGTCTTGGTTTAGCTCCATGGACTAAAACTGTGCTGTGAGTGCATTCTACATGGAGAAGTTTCCTGGGGTTAGCACCAAGGTGTTTTCAGCCCCTCAGGACTTGTCCTGGTTTCAACCTTGAGTAAACTTGCACTAGTGCACATTACCCTCGGCACCACAGTGATTTAAGCACCATCAATGAAATGGTTGCACTGACTTCTAAAACTGGGAAACTCACTAGGAAGACTGCAAAGGGGACTGTCTACAACTGGTTAAATACAGGCTAAATAGTCCATTGACAAAAATACTAAGGGGATTTCTACATCTGATTTCTTCAACACGTATATCTCCCACAGGTTCTCTAGTAAGACAGCTGTAACAGCATGACCAATACTAGAATCAGTAAAAGAATAGAATTTAAATTTAGCAAAATATAACAGCCCATCTATATGTCCACTGGAATCAGGACTAAAATGACATACTGGACTCTCCATCTAGTCAGCTTTTTAGAAATAAGTAGTCCAAATAAGGCCCTAATTACAAGCTTCTAAAAGGGAGACTATCCAGACACATAAGTAAAAGCAGAAGAAAATGGGAACTGATAGTGCATATCAATGAGAGCAAGAACTAAGAACACATACTGTTACTTTGATATTTTCTGTTTCCAGGGGATGACAATGGTATTTGGAGCAGACTAGAATAAAGCAACACAAGCTGGATAAGATGTTAACTGCCCTGCATTTCCTTGCACTGTTTCAGTAGACCCTGAAGATTACTCTTTGTATTTGTGGGAACAACGAGTGGCCCTAATTTATCCTAATTTCTCTTTTCACATTTTAGATGCCAGGGAGTAATGATGCTCTGGGAAAGAAAGTTTGAGAAACATCCCTCCTATTTTTAGATTTAAACTTCAGCAGCCTTCAAGCCTGTATATCCAGCATTTCTTTTTGTGAACGTGATGAATGATCCAGTGATCCCAACTGTCTTACTATGAATATGTTTATATGAGAGAACACAGGAGGCCTCTTTAATATAATGACTCCAGTGAGAAAGAGAAGCTCATAGCGATCACCTCTCTGAGTGCACTGCCAGTAACCCAGAAAAATAAAGAACAATTTCTATAGGGGCTTGAAAAGGGGCCTTTCTGGCCCCTATTTGCAGAGACTCAGAACTCAAGAAAAATTTAAACCACTTAGGAAGGCATGACAATTCCAGTACGTGGGCTGTCAAGTTAATTTATGAGTGTGTATAATTGGGTGATTCCTTTTCCTCTGGAAAGATGAAACAGCTGAGCCAAGAAAGATTGGTATCTACCACTTCCAATATATGGAGATAGATAATTTTAGGGTATGAATAGAGACAGAAACAGAGAAGCATCTGTGCAGCACCTCAGAAATCTGCAAAGTGTAAATACTGTATCACCAAATGTACTTTCCAGATGGAGGGCTCTAATTACCCCAGACTCTCAGTCTGTCTGGGAACAGAGGGGTTCAGAGTAACGTTTTACCCCAGGGAGTTTCCAGTAGAATTCTGGTTACAGACAACATAAGCCAGCAGAATATTTTCTGAGGAACTGAGGGAATAAAGGCTTTCTTATCCTAGCCTCAGTATTGGCTCTGAAATAGAAGTGGATGTGGTATAAAGCCATGGCCCAACTAGACACACTCCTTTTGTGCACAGGATACCAGCCATGTGAAAGTCCTAAAAGCCTGCAGGAATCTACCCTTACTGAGATACTAGCTGCTGCTTTCACAGAAGGGTACATAAAGAGTCCTGTTTTGACTACAGCCTCTAACTTGCATGCTGGAGATGTCAGATCTTACTAACTGCTAAACTATCAGGTAAAATATAATGTATTAAATAATCCCAATTAATTACACTAGTTGCCAGGGGCAATGGCTCCAAGGAAAATGAATGTACTTAACTACTTTTTTTAGTGTAACACAGCTGTCTGTGTACAATTGCTAGGTGCACAGCATCCTTTAATCTGATATGCAAGGGCTTCATCTAAACTGTTGTACTGAGGCCACTTTGTCATTCCCATCTCTGAGACCAGACATGAATATCTCATGCTAGCCAGTATTCCTGGTCTTCATCACAGTTTCTGCAGGAAGGAAATCCAGAAGTTGAGGAGGGAGGTATCTTTGATGTATACCAACATATTTCCCACTTTGATTGACTGGGGTAAAAAGAATAGAGATGAAGATCTACCACAGAGCAGACTCTAAGATATGACAAAAGAAATGTTAGAGTTACTTTGGCACATTGACAGCAAGGAAGAAATGATAATTCATATCCTTCCAATAAAAAATATACAGCCCTCGCATTTCAAAACAGCACCAATATTCTGAAAAACTCTTCTGAAGTATTTTGTCTGCAGAAATGCCATGTGTTTGCATAATATCTGGGCTTACAAAAATGCATACCTATGCATAAGACAAATATATACTCCATCAGTTATTAGCATTAACATGATTCAGCAGTATCTGCTATATCAAGTTTTCTTGGAGAATCTATGCCTGATTACTCTAGCTACCTGAGCAGTGAATCTCTTACCTTGAAGTAGCCCAAGATGACCAGTTGCTTCTTTATAGTTTGCCATAGTCCTTGTGCAAAGTCCTTTGTGATCTTAACAGTGTTTAAGGCAAGTGTGATATTTAAGTCTTACACATTCACAGTAAGAATGGAAATGTGTGAGTTTTTCTTTTGCATAAAAGATTTCAATTGTCAGTCTGGTAACTAGCCTGTGCAATCTAAACACTTACTCGCACACGGTTGAATTACAGCTAAAACAAGAGCCCTATACTCCATGAAACATAAAAACAAACCAGCAAAACAACCATGTTGATTTCACTCACATTACTGTAAGTAAATCTGTTACTATACTTTGACCTTCTGGACTATAGATCACACTCACTTTATAAGTGAGCTTGGCATTTCAGTGTTCTGCTGCAGCGAATAATATCTGGTAGGGATGAGCCAGGTACTGAAATTCCTCATCACTCAAACATTTCCTGATCTCTTGAATGCTGCATCTGCTTTCTTATACAAAAGGCTACTGCTGTGCTTCTCTGCACCTTAGAGAGCTCTTGCCCAAGGAATTCTTTTTCTCTTCAGCCATTCTAAATCTGACCTTCATGTTCTTTACAATATCACAGTGAACCGACTTTGACAGGTTTACATAGTTCATTCTTGCTATTGCAGCTTGTACCTAATGTAACATCCCATTAAAATGTGCAAAACACTACATCTTTTGAAATGAGTTGTTTTAAAATGCTTTAAAAAGCAGAGTCGTAATTATTTATGCAAGAACTCCAATAGATTGCTCTGGAATCTGCTATTGAAAGACCAAAGGCTTAAACCCATGGTTTCTAAATAGACTCTACAGTGGGATTGACCACATCTTCAAATTATTTTTATCTTTTCATTTGAACAGCAATACCTGTCACTAACACAAATTAAGCTATATCTTGTCAGCCTCTAGGGGCAGGTTTAAAAGCTTACATCTCAGCCTTTCAATATCCATAATTTATAGCAGAGCTGAAGCTCATATACAGATCTCACAATCCACGGTGTAATTTACTTCAGCTACTTTCCTTGCATAATAAATAAGTTAGATAATATTGAAGCCTTTAAATTAACAAAAGGTTAAATACTATTTTATGAGTTCCCTTGGTGATTTTCAGGCCTGAACCATATTCTCCATACATCATTACAGCAAAAGCAATCCACTGTATTGCAGTTGTATTACAGTAATATTATTATGGGAGAGCTGCTGCCTTGAGGTGCCTATTAAATAGGTTTCAAGACCCCAGTAACCTCCAAATGGTCAATAAATTGTACATTACTCAGGATTACTCAGTGAGCTACAGCAGAGCCACATCACTTGAACAAAGCTGAAAGTTTACTGTTCTCTTTCCAGGGATTCAGCCATGCTGGAGAAATCAGAAGCAGGCCCTTACCTTATCAAGATGTTTGAGGGTAGTCTCTTTTCACCATAAAAAACCCTAATACATACCTAGCATTTAGCAGTCCTCTTTTTTTCAAATTTTCCTGTTACAGCAAAACACAGATGTTCTTATAGTAAGTACTTAGCAGGAATATAGTATAAATTTCTTATTTGTGCAATCATTGTCCATAAAATATCTCAGAAGGACATGCACTAATGCTAGCAAAATTTTGGTCTATAAATTGGAAATCATAAAAAGTAACAGAGCTCCATATCTGTGACAAAATATCTACTAGGACATTTCTGCTTGTAGAATATAAAATCCCCTTTTAATCAGCAGGACAGCATAACCTTCAAGAACACCATCCATGTTCCATTTGCATATTATTCTGAGAATTTAAGTTACAAGTCTAAATTCAGCACATAGAAAAGCTTTTTTTTTTGAAGCAAAAAACCCCTAGTTTAGACATTTCCAACAGGAAAAATCTGGATGTATGTAAATTCTTTAAGCATGGGTGGGCAAGGAGCAACTCCCCAGCATCAAATGTCATCACTGAAACATTGCCCTAGTCGCCAGATTTCTAGAGTGATTCTCAAGAGAAAAAAAAAATACAACTGCCTTTATTTTTTGTTCAAATTTGAGTAACACCTGAAAAAGGCTGTATAGGGCAATGAGTAAAATTCTCAACATCAATGTAAATCAGGATATTTATCAGCATTATATCTACCAGTACCTACCATCTACAGAACAGACACATTTTACAAAGATGTCTCCAGGATGTAAATAATAATATTTCCCTTTTGTGCATTGACAAGAGCAGTATCAAACTTGCCTTTCCTCAGACAAGAATTTGGCATCTCAAGGCATCTTTAACCCTGTCTGAACTATGCATTAATTGGGATGTCATGGAGTTCATGCCAAGGTTCTTGACCTTGTCTTAGGTTACAATGTAAGATGAACCAAAAGTAAGTATTTTATCCCCACTTTCATAAGGCTGTTAAAACCAGGTGGGGCAGAATTCTTTATCTCTTCCACTACACATCCCTGATGACTCCCTCCAAGGGATACCTTCTGTTAATGGGCCATCAAGGTCTCACTGCATAACTCATAAAGTTACATCATCCCATTGTGAGATGTTCTGCCCAGGGGGAGGAACACAGCATTCCTACCTGGATATAATCTCAGCAGCCTCATCTACTGGATTCCCAGAGGACAGGAGCTACATGACCAGCATTGGACCTTCTGAGGAAGACCAGATCCATCTACAGGATCATCACTTTGACAGGATCACATCCATCATTCCAACAGNTGCCTTTCTAGGGATTCAGGGAGATTGTCTGTTTTGGGAGCACTTTCTGCTCCATCCACACAACAGGACTGCAGCCACCATGTAATTGAACTGCTACCACCACCCTGGCCAACAGGCCATCAGGTTGCATCCTGACTCTGTCAGTTTAAGCCAGTGTTTTCTGCCTTTACTTTAATCTTCCTATTAAAGTGTAGTTCTGACTTGGAATCTCCCACTGGTTTGTATTCAAACTAGTATATAGACATACATGAAATAAATGCAGTGGGATGCATTTGGGCTCCCTTGCAAAATGCAAAATGCATGGAAGCAAGGTAGATGATGGAATTGCTTTACAAAGCAAGGTTGGTATAAACCACTAACTTCTCAAAAGAAGTTATTCAAAAGTTTCTGCTCTTGCAGTTATAATGTTTGTAGCAAAGCACTTCTGATCAATAGATGCAGATGAGACCATATCCTGTGTTTGCAGATATAATCTATGTCAAAGATTTGCTGCAGGCATCAATATCAACTATGGGGCTTTAAAATTAGGTATGTTTGGGTTTTTACATTGCTCTGTCATGCAAATTACAGTTAATATCCCTCATCTACCAGGTCATAGGATTATAAATTTGGTCAAGCAAGACTTACCCTCTATGAACCCATGCTAATTACTAGTCATAACTGATTACCTTCTTTTTCATCATGTACTTGTAAAGATTTCCCAGATTATTTACACTGTCATCTTCCCAATCATCAAGGTAAGGTAAACTGATCTGTAATTATCTGCACCCTTCTTACCTTTTCCAAGATGGAAGAGACATTTGCTCTCTTCCAGCCCTGAAGCATCATTCCCAACTACCCTGATCATTCAAATACAACTCAGAGTTTAAGCTATATGTTGGCTACAGCCATCAGAAATGTTTTAGTAAGATCATTCTGATTTCTCCAGAAAATACTGGGATGGCACATCTACAATGTTTCCCACACTACGTTCAAAAAATGTTCCTGATTGTGGAATCTTGGTTGCAAAAGCAAATATTGAAAGAAACAGAGCACTGGCCTGGTCTTATGTGTCTGGAGCTCCTCTCTGTACTCCCATGGCATTACCAGCACTGGAGTCATCACTAGCTTACACTACAGGGACAAAGATCAGAATTACTGGAGGGGAATGCCAAATTAATGGAAGAACTGTTAAGGACTGCTTTCTGCCTTGGAAACAGCCCATTAACTTCCCAAGTCTTATATCTAAACCTCTTCAGGACCGAGTCTATTCTGTAGCATGCCCAGCTACTGAAGGGAACAGTGAATTCAACATCATGCACAAAACTGCCAAAGCACATATTCCAGCTTTTATTTCGCCATAACATTTTCCACTTGTTCTTAGGCTGCCCACTCTACATGCCCGTTTGCTCAGTCTCTTAGGGATCCCTCAGTTTGGATTAATCACAGATAAATGTCTTGCAGAAGCTACAGGAGCTTACTACTTGAACACTGTAACTTCCTTACCAATCCAGAAAGCCTTAAACACAAATTAAACCATTGTATTATGCAGAAGTTCCTCCAAGTATATCACAGTCAAGGGAAAGTCTTGGTGAGGTTGAATAGCTTCAGACATCGGTCACATCACTAGCTTTTGTGTATCTCCTATGCATTAACTATCTGCATACTTTGGTGGAAATAAAATTATATCATCTCACCCAAATAATGTCTTAGAGACCTGGAAATACTAATTTTACTCATTATCTACATTTTTCACCAACTCAAGGATTTGGTTCAAATACCTTTAACTCAATTCAAAATTTAATTACAAGTTAATTTCTTTCTGTATTTTACCAATGCATGCTAATAGATTTATCTTTTTGCACCCCACTGAGCTCATCAACCAGTTACAGTTTCTCTTTAAGTTGTTTTGACCCTACTGCCCTTGCATGATCAACTTCTGCTATGTTACTGTGCTGTTAGATCTACTGAAGAGCCTGAAAATTATTAACTGCCAATTATTAGCCTTTTCTCTAATAACATTAGCACTAATTACCCCCAAAATAAGCAGTGAGTTATTGTCAATGATAAAGTCACATTAACATTGATTACCTTTACTAATTAGTTAGAGCAAAAATAGGCCATCTGAGCAACAAATGACATTACTATGTTGCTACAAAGCGCCATCACAATTAGACATAACTCCTGTTCTATTTTGCTTTAGTATAGGTTACCAACCAGACGGAGCTCAGTAAATGATGAATTATTAACATTTTTTACTGATTTCAATCAGGGCTCTAGCTAAGGTACATTCTTTCCCTCAATGATTTTTTCTAAAGTTCCCACTTTCCAAACCAACTCTAGAATACACCAAGAAGGGCTGTATACCTATTTCTAAAAAGGCAAGAAGATCATATAAAATGCAGAAAGAGGCACAATCTGAAGGTGAGTTCACTAGACTCAGTTCTGAGAGTCTAAGATTTGGACCATTTTGGAACATCTACTTCAACATCCAGAAATACCAAAGGTAATAAATTAAAAGTTCATTTTCTTGTCTCATTCCATGTCTGATGCCTTAAGAAAGAAAATTTTATCGTCCTGACTATCACAATATATCAACTACCTGTGAAAATGAGACCTGGAAATTTCAAGAAGGAACTATTCTACTCTGACATTACCAAAACTGAAATTATTGATTTTGAGTCATACCACACTTTTTATATGTCTAATGAAAGACTCAGAATAATTTTGTTTACTTTTCTGTCCAATTTTACCAATTCACACAGACAAGGTATACTGATAAAAGTAAACACAGACAATGAAATGAAGTACCTAAAAACATACTGATGCCACAGAAGTTAACTTGGAACAAAGCTGACTGACAAAAGATTTCACGTTTAGTATCCTTTGCCCAGTATTTTCATTACAAGCAACCAATATTTACAGTGAAAACGACAACAGAAAGTTTGATTAACAAAATGTAATATAGGCCAGGCTGCAAAGCATAAAACAAATCACCCGAATAAAAAAAAAAAAACCAAAAAAAAAAACCAAAAAACAAAACAAACCCAAACAAACATAGAACTAATGGTTCTGCTCAAATACAGTGAAACAGACTGAAATCCCCAAGAAAAATTAAATTTCCAGACCAGCTAGTCAAATCATACAGAAGGAAAGACTTCAAGCTTTTACACGTTTATTATTCTCATCTTCATTAGAGTTGAGCACGAATACAGTTTATCAATTGTACAAAGTTTAGTATTGAGCCTACTTTGCATAAACCTGTTGATTTAAAGATGTAATTTCTGCAGACACCTGTATACATCAGTTTAGATCATTCAGGAAACATATTGATACAGAAAATATAAATGCAAATAGTTTTTACAGATGAAGAAAATAGCCTAAATTGTAATTTTCTTCAGTAATGAAAAAATACTAAGCACAATGCAAAAAGTGACTTGAAGTTATTTTCCATATTGACTTACTGACATATAATGAAACTGCAAAGTTAGAAGCAAAGCCCACAACAGCATTTCACCATTTTGCATAAAGTGTTAGGATTCATAGTTGAGAGAAAGGAGAGGTAATAAGAAAAATAGAAGTCAGGGAGGATGTATAGCTCTTAAAAAAGACAGGTTTGCTGTAAAAAAGCAAAGTCTAACTGAAAAAAATCACTGAATAAACTGCAGAATGTGACTTTTCCAATGTTATCAGTATTCATCATTAAATGTGGAGGTTTTTTGGGGGTTTTTAATTTGATTTTTTGCATTTGAGGTTTTAGGGAGTTTTTTGTTTGGTTTTATTTTGTATTTTTAATTTATGTTTGTCTATAGTAAAGGCAGTAGATCACATGAAAAAGAGAAGACCCGAAAAAAATTTTCAAATCTACTCCAGGATCCTCAGAGAGAATATTTATGCTGTTGAACAAGCCATATAAACCTCATATGTTTCACATATACTCTATGAAAAATGGCTATTTAAATAGAATTTCAGAGAAAATTGTGGTGTCTTACTAATTGGTTAAAGTCTTTGAGATATTTAGATGAAAGTTAATATTTCATTGCCATGTGGATTACAGCTTCATTCTGACCATGTCATATCAGAAATCAGAAAACTAGTGCAAGTCAAGTCACAGAGATGATTTTAAATTTCTAATATTTAGAATTTTTAGAATATGTAGAAAAAGAAGAAAAAAATGCTCCTGACTCTCATGTTTACTGGTTACTGATTTTTAAAAGAAGATTCAAAATATATTCTACAGAGTTTAGCTGTGGTCTCTGCAGTCTCAAGGCATATGATAGTATAAATTTTTATAAAAAGTTGCTCCCTGATTTCTTCCCATTAAGGTAGTTGATTTGTGTAGCTACCTTTAACCAGTAACAACCATTTACAATATTACACTGAATAAAGGTGAAAGTTGCAACAATTATTTTACTTATTTTTTTTAGTTTTAGTCTATAACCTCTTCTACTTGTTTTCTCCCAAAGAAAGGAATACTGAATTAGTACTGAATATAGCACTTTCACATAAAGGTAATGGGATATCTCTGGGTCCTGTTACCCTTTCAAAGTATCTCTTAAATATAATGCAAAAATTTCACTTTTGGATGGGTGCCCAGAAGTTAATGCAAAGTATGTGCCCAAAATATTGAAAGAGAATCTAATTTTTATTTCCTAATGCCCATCCTAAGAATCAATCCATTCTTTCTCACATTGTAAATTTTTTTCTCTTTAAAAAATTTCTTTCTAGTTTCTGAATACTAATGAATTGAAGACTCAAACCTCCAGTTTCACAGCTAAATCAAAACTGTTGCAGAGGGAAGAGGGGGTGAGATGAACAAAAAAAAGCTCCAAAGAACTTCTTGATGTTTGTACAAAAACAAAACGTAGCCATCCATACTGGATTGTGAATCGCAGTCCATAGCTGAAATACAGTAATTTTGCTCCTAAAATGTTGAAATACTGACCTGGAGAATGTCATAGCCCCAAATATGTATGAACAGCAAATTTAATAAGCAAGTTAATAACAATAGCTTATGTCCACATACCACTTCACACTGGGGTGCACAAACATTAGCTAATGAATTTCATTAATACTCCCCCAAAATACATTCTATTATACATAAGCATTAGAGGTACAATTTCATGATGGAGGTGATTCTTCCCCTCTACACTCTGCTTTGGTGAGACCACACCTGGAACACTGCATCCAGCTCTGAGGTCCCAGCAGAGGAAAGGCATGGATCTCTTGGAGCAAGTCCAGAGAAGGGACACCAAGGTGATAAGAAGGATAGAGCACCACTCATGTGAGAAAAGAATAAGAGAATTGTGATTGTTTAGACTGGACAAGAGAAAGTTTTGGGGTGACCTAATTGCAGCTTTCCAGAACATGAAGTGAGCCTACAAGACAGATGTGGGATGAGGCTATTTTCAAGAACATGTAGTGATTAGACAAAAATTAATAGCTTTAAATCGGAAGAGGGAAGGCTTAAATGGTGCATGAAGAAGATGTTCTTTAGTATGAGGGTAGTGAGTCACTGGCAAAGGCTGTCCAAGGCAGGTGTGGATGTTCCCTGACTGGAAGGTCTGACTGGAGCTCTGAGCAAAATGGTCTAGTGGAAGGTGTCTCTGTCCATGGGAGGGAGGTTGGATCAAAATTATCTTTAAGGTTTCTTCTGACCCAGATCATTCTATGATTCTCCGAGTTGATTTCTAAATTATCTTTACCACCTAGTAGAAACTGCAGTTTATACATCTCTATCCCATATTTTATGCTTTCAGTTAGCTAATATACTGTCATTGGTTGTTTAAATACTAAGTGACTTATTGTCACTCAGATAGTCCGAGTAGAATAGGAAACAAGACTTCTGATGTTCAAATTACCTTTTATTTCAGTCCTCACATATTCTTGTATGGCATGATCATCAGTAAAATTTGTCAGCACTGTCCAAAATCCTGAGGATCAGTTTGGAAATGCTGATCTCCATGTTTTTCCTTTGCTCATTGTCATGCCATGTTTTCCCATTGCTCAATGGTTTATAATAAATTTTGAGGCTGATGTCAATTTACCATGCAAGCAAAGAAGCTACATTATCACTACAAAATATTAATTCCATTCTGTTCTTTTTCTAGAAGCACCTTCTGCCCTCAGCTGTGATTCCCTTCACTAGCAAAGTATGTAGACCAGACAGAAAATACTCGTCTCTCACCTGCCACCTAACTTATCTTTAAATCACATTAAAACTGGAAGCCAAAATGAAGAGATTCCTAAACATGTACTCTATGCACTAGCCCTTTAAAGCTAAAACCATGGAAACTGCTGGAAACTTCAACCTCATGTATGTCTGGTAAAAAAGATGAATTTTTTTTGAGATAGACTTCCAAAAATGACAGAAGAACATTTGAATAGATGTCTTTCCTTCTTGTAGGAACTGTATGTCCACAAATCTTGAGGTAGCAGATTATGAGAATCAGGGATATTGAAGACATTGCTAAAACTTTCATCATCCCTGGGTTTACACTGTGCAGGGGAGGATGCGCTAAGGAAAGCAGATTGGAAACATATCTAACAGGCAGGCAAAAAACCAGAGATGCCTAGCTGATGTCAATGAGTCTCTCTGAAAGGATTCTTGGTGAGGAGAGACAGTAAAAGTAACTCAACAAGCCATCAACACAGTCCCTGTTCTCCTCTAGCCACAGACAAAAAGAATTATCCTCCACAATATTTAGCAACAAAGCACGAAAGATGTATAGCCAGATATAAACAGCTGAAGTTTGCTCATTTTAATGACATGCTGTGCCCTATCAAAGGCTGGCAGTCAGAATCTAATCCATCAAATTCGGGAGAAGGAGCTCTTTCCACAGAGCCTACAGGTATGTATGTGTACAGAATTAATTTTATCTGTTGTCCTTTTAACAATGCAATTAGAACTGGAGCATAGGAAGGCCAAGTAGCAGAAAAAAAACCTTCATAAAACTTTCATGCAATTTCTGGATATGCACACGCAATTGTTTATGTGAGAATGTTTAGAATTGAGTGACACAATGCAGGCTTATGAAACTGAATTACCAAAACCATTTATGAGCAGGCATGTCCTGTCCTTTGACTTTTACTGATACGTAGAAATGTGGTTAATGGAATGCAATGGGAGTAAAGATACTCCGTCATAAGCAGAATTCCTCTCCTAGCTCCCCATTTATAAAGCAAGTGACAATGTCTAGACACGTGACTGAAGTAAAATTTGTGAATCATTTGTTCTCAAAGTGGCAAAGCACTCAGAGACCTTTTCAGCTCTAAAGGACAGCATGCTAGTCTGCAAGCTGGAACTATATTTCAAGTGCCGGCTCCTCAGTCTGAAAATTCTTTGGTAGATTAGTGTAAAAAAGCAGACAGTGCTAGAAAATTAATGAGGTGATATAGTGGAATAACCAGTAAAACACTATACTACAGAGCCAAAAGTACGTTACCATTGCAGCATCACAGCAGCCCCAAGCTTCGGTCCTGATTCCACTGTGCAACAGCTACATTGGCACATGGAGAAAACAAACCAAAACAAGACAATATCTACCTCAAATTGTTTGCATCTTAAGAACAAGGGAAAAGCCCTGTCCTACAGCTGAGCAGAATTATGCAAAATGCAACCCTAAGCAGAGACATGAGTGTAGAAATGAATAAATTTACATCATCAAATCTTCTGCTGTTGAGACAGTAAAAGTGCAGACCTAGATTCAAAATATTGATATGAATATACATGCCGCTAAACTGGGCTAAGAAGTTTCATAAATAAATGTTTTTATTTTAAACCTCAAGCAATTTTGCATGCATATTTGTGGGGGTCAGGGTTGCAGGATAAATGTGTTACCCACAGATGGAATACTTAATTTCATTAGGAAGTTCATTAAAAAACACAGGTCTGATTCCGTTTATGTTCATTGGCCCAGAAGCTGTCCATTCTGAGCAAGCCTTCAGCAGAGCACTGTAGATTTCAAAGTACATTTAATTAAAGCTCCATGATGATCTCTGAAACCCAAAGATAATTTGACACCAAAAAATTAGATAGATGAATACAAATTCAATTATTTGGTTACCAAGTTGATTTTTTCCCTCTTTTCAATGAATCATACACAACTGAAGTTGTACTCTCCTTGCTTTTGAAGCTGTAGTTTTGTCCTTTCTATTACAATGATACAATGTCTTTTGTTTGGGGACATGGGGAAAAACACTTTTAAAACTGCTTAGCTGTGATTGATGATAAAGTGTCTTTGATTAATCTACTTGTATCAAAGGTCCTCTGACTGACAGAGCTGGAAAAAAAGAAATCATCTTTCCATGAATGATAGGTTGAGAATTTTCTATTCTTTTTCAAGGGAAAATGAAATTTCTCTTCAATTAATCTTTCTTAAAGCACCAAGAAACTGACTGATTTCATTCTGACATTTCTCATTCAATATCACAACTACTAAAGGACAAAGTTCCCCTTGATTCAGTGAAAATCTCAGCAGAATCAGCACATTTCTTTGAATCACTCAGCCCCTGTGGTGCTATGTGGTGCCTGCAGCACAGCCCTAGCAAATGTTATCTGCATGGGGATGAACTTCCAACTCCCTAACTCTTTGGAGAAACAAGCTGTTGACAGAAGCAAAGCCAGATTTGCAAAATCAGTTTGAATGTAAAAAAAAGTCTGTCCAAATGAATATAAATTGCTACCATGCAGACACGGTATCTTCTATTCTGCTGGACTTGCCTGTGGGATGTGCACAACTTAACACAAGAGGGAACTAAGTCTCAGAAAGTTTTTACTGGGTTTTATAAATTCTAGTGAGAATGGACCTCACTGTCCCAGTGCAATATGTGCACCTGTTTGGCTGTATTTAACATAAACTTGTCAAATTCAGCTTCTTTCTGTGGTTATGCTTAGATCACTTGAAAGATTGTAGTATTGGTATGTATTGCTCCATTATATTTTAATTGTATTGAATTATATTCTTTCCTTTAATGCTTGGGGAAAACATCACTCCTGCCTTCTGTCATCTGAATTTCTGACAAGTTCTGGCCCCAGATTCTGTTTTAACTGAAAGCCATCTGCGCAATTTAAAGACAGATAAATCAGGCAAAAGAATCTCTTCAGCTAGACGAAAGCTTTCAAAAATTATCAGAGAAGGACAAAGATGAGCATCACAGGGACTAGATGAAGTGTGAGTTCAGATTTAAAGGTGATCTACTGCTGACATCTGAGTTCTAAACCAGATACACTAAAAGAGCATCATTATACATGCCCTGGAAAAGCCCCAAATGTTGTGTTTAACCTCATTAAATTTTCATATTGCAGAGCAGTGTCTAGTTTGTTCTATAAGAGTTTCAGATCTCTTCAAACTAAACTCAGAAAACAGTATGCAAGTATTTTAATTGTCCCAGATTGTTGTTCCTCTGTACATATGGTTACAAGTGTAAAGAAACTGGATTCAGTCTGGCTGTACCTTGCCTCCTTCCTAGTTAGAGATGTTATGGAAAGTAGTTTGTCTGGTGACTACTTTTTTGCAAAGCTTAGTGCTGATCTCTGCTGCTGAGGCGTGATTAGGAATTTCTGCAGTACCTGTAGGAAGCTGTAAAAGGGTTATCCTTCTCATTTACTACATAAACTCAATAATATTACTGGCATTGTCCAGGGCATAAAAATCAAGATAGACTCCACAGTGGAGAGCTTACAAGCTAAAGCTATGAAACAGGCACTTATTTTCAACAAAAGGAAAAGAGTTTATGTCAAAACTTTCAGTGCAAACAATCTTGACAACTTCATGTTAAAGCAAACACCACAAATAAAGATTCATGGCTCAATGGAAGGGGGTCTGATCACTCATGGTTCATAATGACATTGTTAGGACCTGCAAGGCTAGACCAGCTATTCATTAACTTACATGAGTAAAATCAGTAGAGGTTATGAAGGCTTTATTGGTATTTTTGTGACAGGTGGTGTCATTGCAATGATGCAATGAGGGTACTGCAAAGAACACACAGCTCAGCCAAATAACTGCAGCTGTTCTGCACTGGGGTTCTTTTTACGTACTTCTTGTTTTTTCCATACAACAAATTATTTGGTAACAAGGCATAGGAAACCCACGTCATTTAAATTAATGGTGTTATGAAGGGCCAAATATTTGCCATAACTCACAGTTCCGTAACTAATCAAGAGTCTGTGTTATGAATTCTATGTCAATTCTCATCATGAACATGCACAAGTGTCAGTTTTCCTTATAAAAGCTTCCCCTTATATAGAAAAGGTTATCCTTTTTCCTCTTTGCTTTGATGAACATATTGAACAGAATCGGATGAATCCCACCTCCACTGCAAGTTAGAGGAAATCCACTAGATCTGAGTTGCTACTGGAGTAATGTTCAGTGTACTAAAGCCTGTGAAGGAATCAGACTGTAACACAATGTTCTGTAGAGGAATCAGCCCACAGAAGCTGGTTTTTATTAAGAATGGTTTTTGCCACATTCTGTATATAGAATTGATATTGGCTTCTACAAGATGTAGTTTACATCCCCATTCAGAAGCTTTGTGTATTCTGCCAGAATTATAAGAACAGCATTCTAGTCTCATTTCTAAATGACACACACACACATGTATAAACACTACTATATCTATGCAGTAATACAATACCAGGCACTGAAGATGTTTTCCACTGAAGTGCTTTAAAGGGAAGTTTTCAGGTCAACTGGATATGGCCTCACAATTTCTTGAATTAAGTTACAAGAAAAGCAAAGGAAACAAAATTTATATAGATACTGCATCACTGTTATATAAGGTTCTCTCTGTCTTGCAGGAAAAATATTGTTGTATGTATGATAGTACAAAATACATGATGGATACCTAATATTGAAGGAGGCCTAAAGCTGCAATTTTTCCATTGCATGTAATTGGTAGTCAGTACAGTCATCTTTCTTAAAACCTGTGTCCCACAGGAATAGGTGGGATGTATAATATTACAAACATGGAACAGCCTTGCACTGCATAACTCATTGCTGAGGTTTAGATAAATTTTGAGTAAAAATTTGCATGTTTAAGTAGGTCCAGATACACACCTTCAGAAGGAAGCTTAATATTAGAGCTGAGGCAAGAGCAAGGGTGTGTAACAACATATTGAGAAAGCATATGAATATCATAAAATGAAAGTACAAATTCTATTTAAGTGCTGCAATGAAGCATAAATGAGTTGCTGAGACATCTAGATTTCTCATCCATATCTGGTTACTTTTACTTCTATCTTTTCCATCCAATTTGCTTTAGCATACTTTTAAGATTTTGAATTTGTGAGCTTCTAAAAGCAGCAATCCTGAACCAAAAATTGTCATGTAATCAAAGACAGTGCTCAGCAGATAGGAATTCTGAAACTGCTACTGATGCCTGTGTGTATTGTCTACAGCCTGAAACCACCCCCACTAAAAAATTAATGTCTAACAAGCAGCTCTACATAGAAGAGGAATTTCTGGTCAAAACCATAAAGTAAGAATGAAAAAATAAGGATGAATATAAGAAAGCTTAAAAAGTATTACCAGGACAAAATTCTGTATCTGTCCCCAAAACAAACAAAACAGCTACATTGCATTGCCTTCCCAGAGCCCTGAGTGGCACTACTTTGTCTGTGCTCATGACAGCCCTATTGAAGCTTAGCATAGTCTAATCAACTGTGGTTCACAGCAATACGGGTCATCCTTCATCTACATAACAGAAATGGAAAGTAATTGCACCTTGTTTTCCCTTTGGTTCCTGCTACCCCCACCCTCAGTAAGCTGTTTTGTTACCATAGGCAAGACAATCTCATGAGATTTATTTTTATTCAGGAGGGATGTCGCTTGCCTTCCTTCCTTCCTTCCTTGAGAAAAAAATCGATCCTGTTCCGAGTGTCTTTCCTGTTCAGTGAGGGAACAGAAACAGAACTTACCAGTTAAGCAAACAATGACAGTGACAGAACAGGTCACATTTGCCAATTTTGAGAAGAGCAAGCCTGACAATTAAGAGTTGTTTTTGTTACCAACTGCCTTCCATTGTGGTTTGAGCCTCCTGTTGAGTTAGGACTACATCTCAGTCTGTCTGATCATGTTCTAGCATGGCCATTTGTCCACCCTTCATAAATAATTTCATTCTAGGTTTCACTTCAAGTACAAGTGCCTTAATCAATGGAAGTTTGTGTTAATACTACAGCATGGTTATATACAACTTAATGGTTTTATTGTTATGGTTATATTCACTTAATTCCACCTAGCCAATCTTTCACCTCACCATAGACATCAGACATCCTTTGCATATGATATAAAAAAGAATGTATTAATCGCCCTTAATTTCAGTCATCTCAAAATTTAACAGTCCTACAAGAAAAAATTGTCTAGAGGCTTTTTCAATAGTCAAACGAGAGAAAAGCATCTCCTGGTGGTCTATCACCACTTTTAAATAACCCACTTTGACATGGTTTCTACAACATGCTTTCTGAAATTCAAAGTTTGTTTCTTGACAGGAACTGTTGCCCTTTCCAGTACATGATTTGAATCATTTCAGTAGTTGAATTTAAGGTAGGAACACTAGATATTTTTGGTATAGTTTTGCTTATTTCTTTTATCATATCCTTATGACAGCAATACTGAGAGCCTATGTTTGTATTAAAGAACTTATCAAAGATTCTCCATTAATTTCTTTTGTTCTTGAATCAGGTATTGCTGTTGTCCTATTTGTTTTCTGCTATGAATGACATGGTCCAAATTGAAATACTGTGTTACCTGTGGTAGATTATTCTGGAAAGAAAAGTATTTTTGTAAGTTCTTTCCTTTAACTTTTTTTTTGTTGTCACGTTCTCTTCAGTGTCAGGAACAGTACACACCAGTCTAAAAATAGAGTAGTGATTTATTTTAAGTACAATGGAGAGTGTGGCTACCAGAGATTTTATTTCATTACCATTATCTTGGATCCTACCAATTTGATGAATCACTATTTCCTTTCACTCCTCTCCTACTGTTTTGTAATACAAGTAAAAGCATCAGGACACTGTATGAGAAACCATCTTCTATGGGCTGCTTATTTAAATTATTTTTTTTTAATTAGTATTTTTAAGATATCCTAATATCTAATGTGTAAGGATACATGAAAGGTCAAAAAATTCACTTCTACTCTCTTAGTTTTTGAAAGCAGAAAGCAAAGGAAGTTCTTAATGAAGCTCTCATTTCTGGTTCAGCCTTTATACAACTTTAAAAACGTAACTTTAAAAGGCCTATTTAGGCAATCAAATACTTTCATGTGATGATGCAGAGTGACGCAGTCCCCAGGCAGAGCAAAGGAGAGTCACTATATTGCAAAAACCAGGCCTTTTAAAGCAGTTATTCAGTTATCAGTTTACATATTTTAAGGCTCAACATGCCCAACCCAACCAACCACCACACATCATGATGTGGACATGCAGCAGTCACATGTTTCTCACTTCTCTCTATTCCAACTCCCATAGTCCTCTTCCACTTAGCCAAAGTAGCAGGCCTGAGCCATGATTTTACAAGGGTAACAAGGCCCTCATTTTATAAAGCTTTACCTATATGCAACACTTACATGTTCCGCTAGTGAAAATCTAACTTTAACCATATATTTGTAGAATTTTCTGAATAACGTTGGACATGAGAATTTCCTGGAACAGGTTTTTATTGTTTAACTTAACAGAACTTTATTCTCTTGCATCTATTACCTCTTTCTTAGTGGTTCTTACATTAGAGACAATGAGTGAATAGTGAATTATTCCGCTTGTTTGGTCTACACCATTACTGTTAATCTTCTATTGCGTATGAGTAAAAAAAGCCATTTATTTCTCATAGTTTTCTCCTCAGTATAAATTAGATCAATAAAACATGCATTTTCTACCTCCATAAAACTTATCTTGTTTGATATATCTTTATATTATCACAGCAGTAACATTTCTTAAGATGCAGATTTTGGCACATGGATCAGTGTTTTGAGACATATCTCCAACAAATTCACTACAATTCTAAAATGGAAATGTGATCCAAACTTCATCACATTCAGTGATATGAGTGGTGTGGAGTTCTTTGGTATATATTATTAGAATGGTCTTTGACACCCGGCTCAAAAGATAATATTCCCCCAAGTTTTTCCTTCCTGTTCTTCTCCCTCCCTCTTCCAAGGTTGTTTTTTTTTTTTTTCTCTCCCTACAATAGCTCTGAAATGAATGCATATTAGATAGAATCAAAATAGGCAGGAAAATACATAGTTCCCCCTAGGTACTGCAAATTGCACAATAATAGGACAGGGAAAGAAGAGGAGAGAGCGAGAGAGAGAGAGCACACTTGGGAAAGATGTTACTGTTTGTATCTTGATGCTTTTACAGAGAAGCAGAAAGAAGTCGTGTCATGATGTTGATATAGACTTTTATTTAGAGAAAGGAAGACTACTGCACATTTGTTTTCCACTGAGTAACTTCCGTAAGATACTAGCAACAACCAGGCAAACTTACTAATCAAAATACGACCAGCATCGCAGGATTTAGTCCTCTCTATCTCACATACCTATATACACGAAGTAACCCTTTCACTGACTTTTTGTTTCCTCATGCATAAACAAGGCAGTAAATCCCTCAAAAAACAGAATATGTAATATTTAAAAACAGCATACTTGCAATTAGTCTAATACATAAGTCGAGATCTTTACTGGGTCTAGGGATATCTGGCAACACAGGACTTTGGTGTGCTACTGCTCCTGTGGACATTGCCCAGTTTGCAAATTTGGACAAGAAACTTGGATTTGCAGCATAAAAAACTGATGCAGCAAGACAGACCCAACTTACAGAGTCCTTTGAGGCTTTGAGGCTTACAGAGACCTTTAAGGTTTGTGAAGCTCTGTCAATTCCAGCATAGAAAACTGCCTTCTCCGCAAGTCAGTGCTTTTCTGCTTGCATCTATCTTGCTTCTGTCTTCCTGGTGAGGTCTTTTAGTCACAGCAAACAATCCTATGGGTTTTTCTTATATACAAACTATGTCTCTTCTTGCTGAAAATTTCTGATTACTTCCAGTATGTCACCAAACTGGGAATAACTTACTGGACAAAAATACTACAGAATCAAAATAATACATATTGAGTACTACCACTTTATTACTCTCAAAATTCACATAAAAATAGAAATAAAAGAAGACACTTTCCTGTAGAGGTCCTAAGTGTTTACTGTTAAGGAGAACTCTTTCATGTCATTAAGCACTGGGTTAATACAAAAATATTTAATCTTTACAAATTAGAATCCATACCTATACATAAAGTAGTTGAGCTAAGAATTTATCAAAAAAATGCAATATTGTGAGAAATAAAATATTTTTAATTGACTTTCAATCCAGATTTCAATTATGACTGCTCAGTCTGTCAAAACAAGCATACAATTCAATATATATCAGGAATATTTCAAGTAATCTTGATCAAGATCTTCCCGACTTTCAGATATATACCAGGTATCCTAGAAAAAAATCTCTGTTAACTAATTCAGACAGAACTACAAATCCATGAGGAAAACCAGTAGGTTTTCAAAGTTATTTACATTTTGGGCTAACAGTAGAAGCATTTCCTGAAAGATTTATGGCAACTAGGGCATACTTCTGCACTTGTTCCTACTGATGAAAGAAGTGAATAAACTATTTTTTTTCCACTGCTGCACATATCATACAAATTTAAGATAGAACTTCCAGTCCCTAAAATAGCTAAGACAAATCCCCGAAAAAGGCTTTAAGAATGAGAGAATCAGCTAGTGAGCTGCAAGACTTGAGGAGAGCCATATAGCCTAATAAAAAAATTGAAACAGGTGTCAAGTAAATTTTTTGGTTGATGCCATTAACTCCAAGATGAACCATTAGCTCCAATGGAGACCATAGTACAACTTATCTGTTGGATTCCAGAAATCTGGAGTTTTTGAGCTTTCTGTGCTTTCAGGCACAAATCCCCTGGAAAACACTGCTTTTGACCTGAGGCCTTGGAACAGCTTCTAAATATGGGTGGTGAAGTAGATATCACGAGTGTGTAGTGAATTAGAAGTGTGTGCTTTCACAGGGTGATGGGTTTTAAATCTGGGGTTTTTATAGTATAGTAATAGGTATAGGATAAGATGGAGATTTTTGGGTGTTGTCTCATTCTTTGTTCATCTTTCTTCTACTTCTTCTTCTTCATAGATTTCGGGTAGTAGTTTCTGGTTGATAAGTTAGTGTCACTCTAAGGGTCATGGGAATGTAGTTATTGGGTCAAAAATATAAATAATATATGGGTTAGTTCTCTATTGGACTGTTTAGCCTTAAATGACCTTGTAGCAGCTGCCTCTGTAGCCATTTTCCCTACTTCTGCCAAGGAGCTGGAAGTGCTGTCATAATTTTTGCACTTTCTGGTAAGATATAATAAACATCGAAGCCCGAACACAAGGAAAACTGTTTAATCCATGTTTCTGTTAATTCTGGCTCTGAGAAGACAGATGAGACTGATGACAAACCACTAATAAGGTGGTGCAAAGCCCCCGCACTGCTGCACACACAATGGTGCTGTGCACACAGTGGTGCTGCATGTGAGGAACAAAGACACTTGTTAAATCTCAGAGTCAAGGACCTCCCTGAAGAAAAGGAGATAATGTAAGCAGCTGGAAGCTAGAAAAGTCCCTGGGATGTAAAGAAGCTCGGAGATCCCTAAGATGCTGGTGAGAGTTGAACCAGGAGCCCGTGGTGCTGGTCATTCACAGAAAGGAGGGAACCCGAGGAAGAAATTGTCTACCAGTAAGGTAGGAGTGATTTGTTGTCTTCAGGGTAAGCTAAAAAATGGGCAACGTCATGTCCAGATCTCAAAGGGACATTCTGGATCAAAGAGAGTTAATGGTAAAGGATCATCCAATTAAAAGTCTCCAGAGATCAGTTAAAAGATCTTTTAAAGTGGGCACAGGAACAGTTTCCAAACGAGGACCCAAAAAACTTATTTAATCCATTTCTCTAGGACTCTTTAAACCTCAGATTGTATAATGCAGCCACATACGGAAATCCTGCAGCTGCAAAATTACTTTCTGCTTGCAGAGTGGTATATGAAATAGCAACACATAAATCTAAATTGCAAGCAGGGAACGAGGAAATTATGCCAATGACAGAAATCCCTGAAATGCAAGCCACAAGGGAAATCAAGGGAGTGGGTGGAGCCCTGGGAACATTCCTGCTGCCCCCTACTCCAGAGAGAGTTGAGACAAAACCTAAAAAATCACAGAAAAAGTTTTAGTCAAAGGAGAGGATGCCTTCAGCTCCTGCTGAGAGACTCCTGACAGAGGAGGAACTCCTGAAATCTCCGGGACCCTGGGAAAAAGCCCTGAATCGGGGACGGCTGAACCCTGTGCAGCAGAAACTGTGCAACAGCCTGCATATCTGCAACTTATTCTATCAGTGATGAGGATAAAGGATCAAGGGATTTCTTGTTCATTGCCCTCTTTCACATATGTCAAATAAAAATTCTACCTTTAATCTTTTCATTATAACCTTCCTGTATATACAGTGTGCTATGTCTTGCTATCTAATTTTGGCCTCATTTGCTCATTTTGCTAAATTTGTAACTAAGCAAAAGCTGTAGCAATCAAGTCTCAAAGGTTAGGAAATGCAGAAAAGAAACAAATGTTACCATGCACACAGCAATACAATGACGTAACCTCAATCAGTTATTTAGATATTTGATATATAATTTTTCCGCAAATATTTTGACGATCAGTATTTCAACTACATAGACATAAGTATTCGTGCTTACAAAACACATCAGTTCACAACCAAGACTGGACAACCATGAGGACAATGGTCTCTATCACATAATTAGAGAAAACTTTGTCATCACAAGTTTGTTTGCCTTTTTCCTTTCTGACCTTTGAAGACCAATAAATGTGTCAAACAAAAGACGTAGACAGAAATTCTGAAGCGTTTCATTCAAACTTCTAGATATGATAAGGACTGATCTTTTTTGTGATCCAGGACATTTTATTTCTTCTCATATCATAGAAACCTAACAGTTTGTGTTAATTCCAGGGAAAATAAATTTTTAAAGTTTTACAAGCTGATACCTCATCAACTAAATATTGCCAACTAAATATCCAGTCACAGTAAAAGAAGCACTAAATCCAAATATTTTTATTAATATTAGTTGAAGCTATCATTATCTGATTTTTTAAATTGTATATTCATAAATGGAAGGAGAGGTAAAGTAAATAATTTCTAAAAGATAAAATTTTTTTTAAGAAGAAATAATTTTCTAAAAGAAACCAAATTTTCTTTTTACAAAGTCATGCAACTTAATCCTTGCCATTTCCTCATTTTCTATTGCAGTGATTTTAAATATCTTTTAATCCAGGGTGCCTAGTGTATCCATGTCTTACTGAGTTACGATTCTTTGATCCAGCTACTAAATATTTTATAAAATAAATATGTCAAAAATACTTGAAATTCCTTCCAGATCTTTTAAATAATGCCTGTTTTTTAAAAAAAATACTATGTATATTTTAGTATTTTTGGTATAACATGATTCTATTATGTGATTCTATGAGAATCATCTGAATTAATTACTTTGTCTTGCTCAAAACTGACTTGAGAACAGCCTCCCACTTCTGGGCAGCTCCTTTAAGACTTTCTAAAAATGCTCTGACTCTATTTTATCCCAGATTTTCTACATCATGCAATCACAGATTTTTTTTAAAGGGAAGAACATTATAATGTTAGGTTTTATGGCTTTTCCATCTATTATATTTCAGCTCTAGCAATTCATGTCTCTCTATTTAGCCAATACAGACAAAACATTATTTTTTGTACACCAGGCTGTATTTTGTATTCAGATGAATAATTCCAGACACAGATTTCTCTTTAGAATTTTTTTTCATCATATATATTTGCTGTTGTTCCTAGTTTTGGGTGAGTGTCCAAACAAATAATGGAATAGTCAGAATAGTTTTATTATACACATGACAGAAATACAGAACATGGCATCAGATTGGATTAAACAAATCCTAATGAAAAGATTCATACAAATTTTACATTTGTAAAATTAATTTTAGATTTAGTACTTTTTTTGGATATTATCTTCACATATACATTATTGAGTCTCAATAAATCAACATAAATTACACAAGGAAAATGCAGGGAATTGAAACTGCAGAAATCAAGCACATCTGAAGTAAGACTTGGAAAGTAAACCTATGTTCCAGACTCGTTTTACTTCATTCATCTCATGTTCAGGTAAAGCACTCAGTGATTTACCTAGTGTCACGATCCGCTATTAATACAGAGCAGGGGTCGTTTGTTTGATCTCAAAGGTGCAAACAGGCAAAATGCAGGGGAAAAATCAAAATTTATTCAACAACAGCAATGCACTTTATTCAATGCCAACAACTCAATTGCGATAGAGGGGGAAAGATATAGGAAACAAAGTAGAGAGGGAGAGAGAGAGAAAGAGGGGGATGGGAATACAGCTACCAACAGATGTGACGGGCGTCCTCGTGGTCCAGCCAATAGACGTGTCTTCATCCGTGGGGAGATCTCAAAGAGTCCTTTCCAGAGGGTGACTTTTTATAGTCTTTTCTCGAGGCAAGTGGCCTCTGGCCAAGAGGTGGGGAGATTTATGGACCATTGTGTGGTGCTCCGGGAGACAGGTACAGATTTGCAGTACAAGCAGTCTTCAGTTGGTACCATAACAGCACAGCCCAGTAAGCACAACACACCTGCAGCCAGTCATCCACCTCAGCCAGGCCAGGAGACCATTGTTNTCCAGTCTTTTCTTAAACACCTCCAGGGATGCAAACCCAGCACCTGCCCAGACACATCATTACAATGCACAGTCACCCTTTCTGTGAAAAAAAGGGCCCAGCCTAAAGCTACCTCGGCACACCTAAAGACTGTCCTCTTGTCCTATTGCTAGCTGCCTGGGAGAAGCAACTGACCCTTACCTGTACACTCTCCTTTCAGGTAGTTACAGAGTGTTAAGGTTTCCCCTGAGCCTCCTTTTCCCCAGGCTAAACAACCTCAGCTCCCTCAGCCTCTCCTTATAGGACTTGTGTTCCATGACCTTCAACAGGTCTGTTGCCCTCCTCTGGACTTAATCCAGTACCTCAATGTCCTTCCCAAACTGGGAGATCCATGACTGGACACACAATTTAAGGTGTGGCTTCATCACTGTCCAGCACAGGGCACTTCCCTGGTCTTGCTGGCCATACTATTCCTGATACACCTGGGCACGCTGTCCAGTCTGCTGCCCCTGGCTCATGATCAGCCTGCTGCCAATCAATACCCCCAGTGCCTGGTTGCTGTCCAGCCACTCTGCCCCCAGCCTGCAGTGCTGCAAAGGTTGTTGTGGCCAAAGGGCAGGACCCAGCACTACATATGTACATTCTAATGTAGTTGCTTACAGCAATAATATATAAACAGACTGCACCATAAAATTACTGTGGAGGAAATTGATAAATACATGACTACAATAGAACTAAAAACCTACACTTTAAAATTATCTTTTTCTAGATGGGGCTTAAATTCAGAAGTTTTGAATGTTCAAAATCAGTATTTTCTACAGATAGGCAAAACATGATTACCATAATTTAAAAATTATATTTTAAAAATACAATTTTAAAATATTTTATAGCTATATATATATGTACACATAAAAAAGTAAAAAATGGACCAAAAGCTTTTGACAGACCTAAGCCCACGAGAATGAAAAGAACCATATATCTGATAGATGAGAAACTAACATTTCTGTCATTGTTTCTAGTCTGAGTAATGTGTCCATTTGGTAGTGTTGGGAAAAGGGGATAAAAAAATTAAGGATATGGAACCAAAAGGACACAAACTACCAGCTCATTTTGAAAGACCATTCTCTAGAAGGGATAATTTTGCTCTGTAAAATATGTACTTGTAGAAACTGTTCATAAAAAAAAAGTTGGGAATCTAAGAATACTTGCCTTGACATACACATCTGCACTTTTAACTACCCAGTCCCATTAAAAGAAGCAATGAATGTAAATATTTTTATTAATCAGCTGAGAGCTATCACTATTATTCCTACTGTTTATTGTATATTCATAAATGGAAAGAGAGTGGCAATCTTTTTTAAGGTGAATGAAAAAGGCTATGCCTTAGCAATTTTGAATTAAATAGAAAACCAGAAGTAAAATATTTTCCACTCATGAAGCGTAAATTCAGGTTAATGCTGAAATTCTGATATCTATCTACTACTTACAGAAACTTGAAACATTAAGAAAAATAGAAATGCCATGGCAAGTTCTCCACAAAATGAAAATCATTATATCAGCTATAGGTGTGAGTTTCATAACATGAAGTTTACACAGTCTATGATAAATACAAATGATTTGGACCTTTTCTTAACTCGTTTGGGAAATAAAAGCTACATAGTTTAGGAGTCATTAAGTAGTCTTCAAGAGTTTGTTTTTTTACTTTGCTTCAATAACTAATTCCTAGCTTTTGTATTTGTTGTATTGAATACTGCTGTTAATAAAGAAATCAAGCATAACTGTGACCACAATGAGATTTCTGAATACAATTGTAACGCTAGAAACCTTGGTAAATTAAAAGCAGCATTTATAAATTTTTAAAGCAGGTGGATTAGACTTTATAAGCAGAAAGCTAAATAATGGACCTGTGTAAAATATCTCAGAAAACAGAGCTATCCTGTTTTTCTCACATGACCCATACACAACTGTGATGTTCAAAGACACACAGAATTCAGATACGCCATGCCTACCAGAACTCAGTGGAAACTAGTTCAATCTTTGGTTGTATCTCTGAAATTTCTCTTTTAACTACCACTTCTTTTGGTTCCAAGGCGTCATTTTTCCTTTTAAACTTAGCTCAAGGTATTCCATTTCTCCTAATTTTAGTAGGTGAATTACAATTTGGGATGAATCAAGCATGAAAAACACCACAGAATTCAAAATTATTCCAGCTTGGAGAAAAGCTAACAATAGGACAGAGGTACCCATAAAATTATCTTTCTGAAAAATCTCTTGATCATCAACATCAACCTTTAATACTTTTATATATGGTAGAAACATTTATATATATGGTAGAAATTTGTTCCTTGAACTAATGGTGAAGGTAAAGACGACCTCACAGTACTTTGTGTCAACTATATAAATACTGTATAAATATCGTTATCACTGATAGTTTAATTTTCTTCCAATTATGAAACTTGCTTCTGCCAGCCTCAACTTTTCCTTCAGAATGACAGTGGGCTGGTTGAAGGTTTAAACAAAGCCTTCTGAGATATTTCCATTTTGTCTTCCTCTTTTGCTGAATCACTTTCTTTGGGCATCAGCTCTGTGTTGGACTTACTAGCTCAACCTACCATATTCTTAACCAGAAAGGACAAGAAAGGTCTTTAGGCTATATCTACAGTACAGAAATGCAAAATATGGTAAACTAGAACTTCATGAGCATGCTTCCCCATGACTTTTTCCTGTTCAAGCATCTGCTAAAACTAAAGGTTCCTGGTCTGCAGCTGTTGTGCACTTTGGTGCTGAGAATGGGATGCATGTGGTCTCATGTTGGACAACTGTGATGGGAGCATCTTTCTGACTCCTTTGATAGACAACAGAATATAAAATGTCTGGAATGAGAACTACCCAATCACTTTTAATGCACTTCACTGGTATTACCATGACATGAACTGTATTCAAAAGTATTCCACTGACCATAAATGGAACACATGTAATTTGATGTAAACACATATGCTGCAAACACAAGATGAGTTCCACCAGATGATTCACTAAACAGGATCTGATCTGTTCCTACCCTCAATATCTTTTTAAAATAAAGTCTAACACACAACACCAGATTTTAAGACGTATTTTCTAATTTTCTATAGGAAACTAGATATGATCAGCATTTTTACTATACTTTAAATTCTTCACTGAAAATATTGTTGACAATCACTTTTTTCTGCACCTATTTCTTCTTCCATCTATAAAGACAATTTCTATGCTCAAATTTTTAAAAGCTTTTCCTAACATGGTTTGCAGATGAATAACTATAAAAATCCAAGATAATTATTTAGCTTATTCCCTATTTCAGCTGTCCAAAAGTCTTGTTCTAATTTTAAAAATGAAATTTTGTGGGCAATTTTCCCATCCTTTTAATTGGGACCTTAACCACCACCTGTAATTAGGTGGTTTATTTTAGACTCATAATTCTTAACTGTCTCATTAAAACTGATGAAACAACTCCAAAGTCTGAGTCATCCTTTAGTTTTCCTATGCAATTCACAGATCTTATTCTCAGTTCAAAGGCCAAACTGTTAAGTCTGACTCTAAACAAAGATTCAGGACTGACCTTCTTATCAATAAGTGTTATCTTTTGATGAGATGCTTCTTAATACCAAAATAGAGAATACAATTTTCATCTTACACAAAGTCCCATATTACACACATCATATATATGTATAGAGATCTTCTTAGAAAGTACAGGTCCTTGTCTGTATCTTTGAATCTAGACATTATTCTTATTTTAGGTTACAAGGCTTTGTCAATAAGCCAGGCTGAGGGGGACTTGGTTGCATGCTGAAATTCTTACAGTTTAACCCAATTTGTAATCCTTAACGCACATTCTCAACTCTAATATGTGTGTAGCTCTGACCTCAAGTTTCCCTACTCTATTCCACCGTGTTTGGAGGAAATGTCCCTTTCCCACAGCTGTGTAAATATTAACTGAAACAGGGAAGTCAAGCTTTCTTCATTTATATTCAGTTCTTCTTAAAGTGACGCATGGACAGGATTAAATAAAGCTGTTAAAGAAAGATGTTGACGGCTTTTAATATCGCTGTCTGTACCAAGACAATAAATCACAGAATCACAGAATCATTAAGATTGGAAAAGACCTTTAATATCACATTAATTCCAACCATCAACCCAGCACCACCATCAGGTTCACTAATAAACCATGTCCTCAAGTATCACATGCACAAGTATTATTTCACACTTCCAGGGCACTTGGCAGGCCTGAGATGTGGGTGTGTGTGAAACTCAAGAAGTTCATCAAGGCTAAGTGTAGGTCCCTGCATTTGGGTTGGGGCAATCCCAAATGCAAACACAGGTTTGGAAGAGAAGGGGCTGAGAGTAGCCTTGTAGAGAAGGACTTGAGTGTCTTGGTGGACAAGAACCTCAACATCACTGAACTGTGTGCATTCACAGCACAAAAAGCCAACTGTATCCTGGGCTGCATCAAAAGCAGCATGACCAGAAGGTCAAGGGAGGTGGTTCTGCCCCTCTACTCCGCTCTTTGAGATCCCATGTTTCTGCAGTGACATTCAGTTCTCAGGCCCCCAGCAAAGACAGGACATGGATCTGCTAGAGCAGGTGCAGAGGAGGGCCATGAAAATCACCAGAGGGCTGGAGCATCTCCATATGAAGACAAGCTGAGTGAGTTGGGATTGTTCAGCCTGGAGAAGAGAAGGCTCTGAGGAGACCCTACAGAAGCCTCCCAGCACCTAAACTGAGCCTGCAAGAGAGCTAAAGGGAGACTTCTTACAAGAACATATAGTAAGAAGACAAGAGGGAAGGGCTTTCTTTAAACCATAAGAGAGTAGGTTTATATTTGATATTAGGAATAAGTTATTTACTATGAGTATGGTAAGACACTGGAACTTGAACCAGAGAAACTCTGGATGCCTCACTCCTGGAATTGTCCAACACCAGCTTTGTGGTCTGGTGGAAGATATATCTGCCCATAGCAGAGATGTTGGAACTAGATGATCTTTAAGGTTCTTTCCAAACAAATTTATTCTTTGATTCTAAAATATTGCTGTATTACAGAATCACAGAATGACCTAGGATGGAAAAGGCCTTTTGAGATCCTCAAGTCCAACCTAATACCAAAGACGTCCTCATCAACTAAACTATGGCAATGAGTGCCACATCCAGTCTTTTTTTAAACAGGTCCAGGAAAAGTGACTCCACCTCCTCTGTGGGCAGATGAGAACCAGGATACAACATTCCCTGCAAGACTTGAGGAAGTCAGATCAAAGTGAAGACGCCGTTAATGATGACTGTAATTTAATTTACTGGTCATCAAAACCTCAAGCTCTGTGTTACTCTCTCCGCTATTTCTCTGAAGTGCAAAGCCCTGGTCCACTTTCACACACATGGAAGAGATTCAGCGCTATTTTAGATTCAGCCTGTCGTTCAGAATGAAGTTTTTTGAGTGAGTATATCCACAAATTTACAAAGCAGCGACATTAAGAAGTAATTCATAAACAGGTATTAACATGTTTCTTTCAATGCAAAACTGGTTCAGTCACATATCATGCACAATTTCTATAACATCCCAGTCAATGTCTCCTTAGAAAATGGCTTAGTACAGGAAACACTTGTTAATTTCTGTTGATTAGCAGTCACAGAAAAAGTACAGTAAAACTAAGATTATTTCTGTTCTGCGGTGCTTTGCTGTTTCTTATCTAAATATTTTAAATAAACAGCTATCATTTAGAGCTGAAAAGGCTCTGAAAATAATTATTACAATTACCATCACACATTGTTTGTTCAACTTCAAATTCAGGGTCCATACTCAAGACTCAACTAGTAATTAACTGAACATCATATCATAAAGTAAAGCATGGTTCTCATCAGAAACAATTTACAACATGAAGAATAAAATATACATAGGAGCGCAGAGGGATATTTAGCGTACCATCATGGTAATCCCAAAATAACTGCTTATCTGCAACTGCATCAACATGTGTGGTTATGTAAGTGGGAAAAAGAGAATTGAAGGGACTTTCAGAGGATTTATTGACTCCATTATACATTGTGAAATGCCATCAATATAGAGTTCTCACATCCTATTTCTTTTCTACTGAATATTGCTTATATGTAAGTTTATACTAAACCATCTTGTTACTTTAAGCCAAATCATCTATGAGCTGTCAGAACTAGTCACGTATTATGCATTCTTCGAGTCTACAAGTCTTACTCCTTAAATCCCAACAACCTGGCAACACTAGGATATAGTGAGCTACATTTTTATGACCAGGTCTTCATTTAACAAGTGCTGCTGAGTGAACATTACCTTTCCTTTGTGCCGCAACCACAGCTTTAAGTAATGGTAAGAAGGCCCACATCAACACTGGAGGACTGTGCAACCACATCTGACACTTAAACCTCTCCTTGTGCAGCAGGGAACGGCCTGGACTCGTATTCCACATCAGCCCAGGCCTTTCTGCCCAGCTGTGCCCACCTCTGGGGTCCCCAATACAAGAATGACCTTTACCTGCTGTAACAAGCCCAGAGGAGGGCCACTAGGTTAATGCCAGGGCTAGAGCACCTCTCCCAGATTGCGAGAGTTGAGGCTATTCAGCCTGGAAAAGAGAAAGCTCCAGGCAGACCTTACAGCACCCTGCAAAGGAGCCTTACAAGAAAGTTGGAGGGGCTTCTCACGAGGGCACGTAGGGACAGGGCAAGGAGAAAAGGCCTTAATCTGCACGAGGGTAGGTCTGTCCCAGACCTAAGCAAGAAACTCTTTACTGCGAGGCACTGGCAGAGGACGCTCGATGCAAGGACGAGCTGCCCGGGCTCCCACCGGCCCTGGCCCTGGCGGGGGCACACGCGGGAGCGCA
>VXBI01014680.1:282089-306686 GCA_013397375.1 Toxostoma redivivum | reverse complement strand
GGCGAGGGGGAAGGGGGGGGGGGGGGGGGGGGGGCGGGGGGGCAGTAATTCTACAAAAATGTTTGTTGCTTTTATGTAAATTACAAAGCACAATAAATTTCTTCAGTTAGCAATAAAAAGAAAACAAGGTTAATTGGAAGGCATAAAAAAGTCAGCCACCAAATAGAAATTATAATATGGAAATACCAGAAGAGAATTATTACTGTATCACTTCAGCACTTCGAATCACATTTTTCTGTGACAAGAACAGTCATGGTTCTCTCCCTACTTTTCTCCATGTTGTTTTCCCTCTAGTGCAGAAAGTCAAACTATATATTTTCAGTTGAAACAACTCATCTTACAAGTGTTTACTGTAATGGTACTAAAAATGAAATATTTAAAAGTGGGCTGTGCTTTTTCCCTGCAGAAGCTTAAAATTACAATGAGTCTAACTTATCTTTTTTTTTCTTTTACAAATAACAGTCACACATTCCAAATATGCATAAAGCAAACCAAAATGCCAACAAAAAAATAAATTAAAAAGCCACCACAAGCCCTGATCATCTGCAAAGCAAACAAATCAAAATCTGTGTGCTATTCCAAAACCAAAGTAAAACATCTGTGCTCCAGGAGAATACTAAAGGTTTTATGGTTTTTACATTAACTTCAATTCAAACATTTTTTTTTTCAAGGAATGCTATGATTCCACTGAAGAAATTCTATCATTCTTTTAATGGGTAATTCTTCACTTGATCTTTCCTGAAAATATCTTTAATTTACAGTATCCTCTTACTAATATCCTATTATAGCTCCTTTAATGGCCTGAAGATATTTACTTTCAGCATCTTTCCAGTCTAGGGAATCCTGAGGCAATTTCCTTAGGTAGTCCTTTAGAAGCATCTCGTAGCGTGGAATGCGTTGGACTGGTTCTAGCATGTGATGTTGCAATGTCAAATTTCCACACACTTTTTCCTTCTAAAAAATTGTAAACATATTTCAATGAAGCAGGCAAAAATGTTTCATTACCATACCGTAAAATAAAAGTCATGGTTGATGAAACTTAAACAATGTATTTTAAAACATGCATGATAGATCTTCTGAAAGAATATAGAACTATTTTACCAAACAAGATATCAGAAAAACTTCACAAAAAATAAGAGTAAAACTTTCCTAAGTATTTGACAGTCTTACTAAAAAGTCTTACCAAAAAAAATCTTTTAAACTCCAGTGTATTTTAAAATAGGTTTGTAATAACAGACAACAGAAATACTTCTGAATTGATAAGAAAAGTTCATGACCACATATTATAAACAATCATTTAAATGGGCTACAGAGGTATGTTTTACCTCTCTGAGGAGGGAATGCTTTCTTGGAGTTTCATTCACAATGTCAACTCCGTCAGCAGTTTCCCTCCCTCATATCTTAAGATGTATATTCATTTCCATAATATCTTCCCTGGTTTACAACCACAACACCCCACAGAGAAGTAAATTTTAAGTAGAAATATTTCATCCTATTTCTAAGTGCTCAGACTGCAGCAGGATACATACCTGCCAATTCCCAGAGACACACACAGGGAGTACCAGACGGTGTGAAACAAGCCTTTGGAAAAGACTGGCATCCCTGGGCTCTCCAGCTTTCTGTGCTCAGCATTACTGTGAGCAAACACAATATTATTGGATACAGTGCAGGGATCTAGAGTTGCACTGCCTTTTCACTTTATCCTAAAATGTTATTTACAACCCAATGCACTATTTTTTAGTCTTTAGATGTTCCAGCCTTTACAATTTGCTCCTCTATTTTGCAGGAGAAAAAACTGGATTTTTATGGGTGGATAGTGCACATACGCAGGAAGGAGAAGGGAAAAATGCAGTGTGAAGTGGATAAAATCAACTACCTTGATTCTATTTGGTATGTAGTTTTCTTTTTTAATCCCTCTTTCCATCCACAAACCTATGCATTTTTATGTATTACATGAGGACCTACATTATTCTCCTCATTACCTGAATCTCTTGAATAATTAATTTGAACTGAGGTGACCGTTCAGTCCACATTTTCACCAATTCCATTGCATTATCAAAATTCTTCACGTACTCGCCATACATCTTGAGGAAAGGAGCCAACTTTTGCAGAATATCTCCAATCCTAGGGGTGGTAGTCCTGCAAAGTAAGAGGGTGGAATCTCAGAGCAAACAGGAAAGAAAAACTGTCGCACAAGGTTATAAAAGATTTCAAGTGTTTAACAGAGAATCCTTGTTTTTGGAATCGCCTCATATGGAGTTCCAATGTAAGCATTAAATCTGAATTCACATACAAAGAGTGTTTGTATCCCCTCTCATGATGTATAAGTACCACAGGTCATGTAGAGTGCTAAAGTAAGAAAAGCTAGAAATTGAAGAAATGAAATATTTTATTTACAAAACATGGCCTAATTTATTTTATCTGCAGTTCCTTAAAACTACATTATCTTCACAATTTAACCCTTAAAATATCTAAGCTGTGGTTTGGTTTGAGGTCTAAACCCATTCTGTACAGCTTCCACTCTGTGCCTTGTACAAACATATGTATTACCTGTTTTTTTTAATTACTATTTATCTAAGGAAACATATGAAGGAAAGATACTCCCTTGGATTCTAGTCTTTTGTGAGAACTTTCCCACATTTTCCCCAATTCCTGATGGTGTATTCAGATAAAAGAGAATAGCAATGTAATGGATGTAGAGGCTGAGAGAAACTGCACTCCCAAGGCACACAAAAAATGTGGAGCAGCACACAGGCACCTCCAAGAACTACAATAGGAGGCACACTTCATGTCTCACTTTCAGGGACAGACTCAGAAACTCAGTATCTCAGTATGGATTTCTGAAAGTCTGAAATCAATGTTCCCATTGTGGTCTAAAGGAAAAAATTTACTGCAATTACTTCTACAGCCCACTCCAACACACCACTTCTCTGAGAGAAAAGCTGTGCAGAACAGAAGAGTTATACTTGAATAGTGAATATTGCATGACTGTCAAAAACTGGTGCAGCTCCAGCTGCCTCTGTGGGGCAGAGAGTTCCTGTGCAAAATCTGCCAGAGGACTGGGCTGCAGCTGGGGCTGGCAATGAGGGGACAGGACAGGGTGGGGAGTTGGCCTCTGAAATCATGCAATATTCCTATGTAATTCCCAAGTACCTGCTACTGGTCATCCTTGGGTACAGAAGACTCAGGGTATTTAATTATTTTGTTTGATAGTCCAGTGAAAGGTATCCCTGCCCATGGAAGGGGAGTTGCAATTAGATGATCTTTAAGGTCTGCTCCAAGCCAAATCATTCAATGATTCTATGGCATGGGACCACTGTTATGCTATGTTATGCTCTGTTACACACTTTTCACGGGAAATATATTGCAACAATATAACACCATTTCCAGTGTCTTCAAGCCATAGGTTGCAAGAGTTATTCAGTTCCAGCTGTTGCTGACCTCATTCAAAATGCACCTACCAAACAATTTCACTTTCACTTGATAAGTTTAGATTCACACTGACTTTACTTCCAAAAAAGAAGAATTTGCTTTTGATCTCCTTTCCCAGTTACAAAATTATGGATTTTTACTCTAAGTTTTCAATTTGAACCACAACCCAAGGAAAGAGTCAGAAATTTTTACCCAGCTTTTTTGCTTGAAGATAAAGAATAATAGAAGCACATAAAGCTACCCATAGAACATACTGAATTTCTTGTGTCTAGTGAGAGGAACTGCTGAGAAGACTCTATTTGGCAGAAGCCATTGTGACAGACAATTTCAGAGACAACTAATGGGGAGAGAAAATTACCCCAGATTTTTCTTTCATCAATGATCAGAAAAAACTGTCTTCAACTGCACCCTTTTTTCTAACTCCTCCCAAAAGCACAATGTTTCAAGGACATTTAAACAGGCTGTCTCAGGTACAGCACAAAGGTTGTTACCACGCAATGTGGAAAAGATAATATCCTTGTGATGCAATTTATTAGCTCTGCACCAAGAGTCAAATCTTATCTGCAAAAGCACTTTTCAACCTTTGAAGCTATATAATTATACACACAGTAGTAGTGAGCAGTTTGGCATTTTGCAGATATGTTAAGTAAGGCAACCCATATTCTCTGCTCCATAAAGTGTCTAGAGCAGAATTTTAAGATTATATCGTGAATTTAATTTCAAATTACACAGCGCTGACTGACATAATGTGATGTGAGCTGTTTTTTAAACATCTAAACTCCACTTCTCATGAACATGCACTCTAGTGTAATCCAGGCATTCATATTTCCTATCAGATTTTTTCAACTTTTGTTAAAAGAAATGGGTAGGTTTTACTTACTCAAGTCATTCTGCAGAGAACTTGAAGTGTAAGCTTTCTTATATTTCACAATACTTACATTTTATTTACTTCCTTTCATTATAGACTACACAGAGGTACCATGTGTTTGTGCATGGTAAGTATTCTACTTTAAAGAATCATCACTTATAGGGGAATCATCTCACAGAATCAAAAGATGTATAGCCTGCTGTCTAAAGCACCACGATGTGGTCTAAGATTTTCATATGTATCACAAAAAATCTTTTTTTTCTTCTCATTTTTGGTGTGTTTTTTGACAATAAAGGAATTATATGATACTTTAACTGGAAATTATGTATGGACAAACACTTGAATTCCTCATAATAAATTCTATATAACATAGAATATAGGAGCCAAACAAGTGCTGAGGTGAAGTAACTGGATGAAATTGTAATTTCTTTTTAAATGAGATTATCCTTTTTCCCAAGGAAGGTAGGGAAGATAATAGTCTGAAACCTTTTCTTTTTTTTTCATTTACATAGAAGAGACCAAAATGCATGGCTATGTTTTAATATGCCCAGAATCACACACACACACCCCCGCCAAGGCAGGATAAAGATACTGCATCTGTACATAATTATTACACAGTATATTTACACCTGTTCTATCCTTGCTGGCTCCAAATAGAGGTCAAGAAAAACTGAGGGGAAAATGTATCTGACATGGACTTTAATTTCAAACAGAAAACTAAAACATAGAAGAATGTGTCCCACCTTATTACAAAAAGCAGTAACAACAAAGATTACTGTACTTCAGCATTATCATAAGCCACATACATGTTATTTACCTCAATTTTGTATTCTGTGCAATGAATTCACCAGGTAGCACATAATATGAATCTGAACCCCTAATTTAGGAAGGCTTTTGATCATGAGTAATCTCACTAGCTTCAATGAGATCCATGTCCTTTATTTTGAGCAAATGATGCAAGTCCCCTGCTGAGTCACATTCTGAGGAAGAGTGGATGTTCTCTTACTCACAGTAGTTCCTGGGCCTGGAAAGCTTAATTTGAAGATACTTTCCCTACCTCAACCCTGCAAGAGAGTTTCTATAGACACAGTTTTAGGAGTGTATTAATAGTGAAATGCCTCTTACCATTCTTGCATTCGTTTTTCAAGCTCCGGAAGTAAGAATTTACTGTGGAAGGCATTTATTGATGAAATGTTAGAAAAGATTTTATTAATCACTTCAGGTGGAAATGAACCTCTGTTGGCTTCCTCAAGGAGTCTGGAATAGAATACCTGTAATACAGAAAAAGAACCCCAAACCCATCAGCCTATTATATTTAAGCAATGGAAGAACACCTATCCACCCCTCCTGCTACAGCTGAGGCAAGATTAATATTTCAGTAATATAGATCGGTAGTGATAAACTCATTCATTGCCTTTCCCTCACTGGAAGTGAAAAGCTTCTCCTCTCCTTACACCCCACTTCTGTTCTCATAAGCCAGGAGAGCACTGCAGGCATGGTTGACATAAGGAGAGCCAAACTGAAGCAGTGCCATTTTGGATCAGCTCCAGACATCCTGTCTGTTTTAACAGCTAGATCATCTCAGCTTTCCCAGTCTTCCAGTTGTATTTTCCACTCTTTGTTCTTTGCAGCTAGCATGATGTCTGATCACCATTAGCCCCACCATGTTCCCTGAATGCTGTATCCCCTTATCCTTTTGAAATCAAAGCAGTTGGCAGACTATGAGTGGTCCCCACATATCATTTAAACTACAGAAGGGACCTAGCTCTGAGTGGACTACAGTCTCTTCTAAAAAGAAATGTACTCCTTCTCTTTCTCAGGGCTCAACCTGACTGGGTACAGCTACAAAATGTGCATCTGTTAATATGCACATCACCAAAAAAAGTGCTTTTGAAGAGCTGTAGTCCCTCTGCCACCCTCTCCCATGCTTGAACAGATTGTATGGACCTAGAAGGGGCTGCAGAAGTCTGCGTAAAGACTTGCAAAAGAAGAAAAGACTGAAAAGACAGGAACTTTGATCACCCCAACTGAAACAGCAGAAGTGTCTTGAAAGGAAAAAAGCCATGTACTGCCACATACACTCTAAAATATGCCCAGTTTGCTGCATTGCCAACAGGACAATTAATTACTTTGAAGACCATAAAGATTACACAACTTTTTAACCAAGTTTATAAACATAACAGTCCCTTCCCAGTTTTCTGCTTTTGTCTCATTAGCAGCAGTTGAACAGTTGTGTTTGAAACTCATTTTTTCAGAATTCTCTCCAGTTAATATCTGGAAAACAGACATAGCAGTAGTGCACTTATGAAGCCATCAAGGAAAATAATTGTACATTACCCATCAGAAAAATCTATGAAGGAAGTAAACATCTTTTTTTTTTTTATTTTTAAACTTCTCTAAAAGTCACCATATATCCATAACAATGTCGGTCTACTGTGTAAACCCACTTTCATGAGAACAATTACTTAGATCCCCAAGCAGCCTGGACTATTTATCTATCAGTTGAGACTTTTTACTTTTAATCAACTGTTTGTACAAAACTTCTGCATTGGACCTGAGAAATTTAAACAGTGAAGACAGGAAAAAATATCCTGTAGTAAGACAATGCAAGGCTAGAGGCATCCAAGTAAAATGTATATGTGTTATGTGGAAAATAAACAAGACTTAGGGAAGAAAATATTCAAGTACAGACTTTTACATTTAAGTACTATCAGCTAGATTCTACAAAGCATGAGAGTCCAACCCTTCCCTTGCAGGAACAGTAATTCCCATTTCTAAATATTTAATGGGAAAATAGAGAATATAGTTTTTGGTATGGACAGCTTCTAGATTCTTTGAGACTGAAGAAAAATTCTGATTGGGTAGTTCAAATCAGAAAGATTTAGTAATTTTCCAATGAATGGGCAACATTCGCTCCAATTCACTGGAAGCCAAGACATGGTTATTCATCCTCCTTGTTGGCTACCAGCATGTAATGCTATTGCTTATAGTGACATCTCCAAACACAGAACATATTGCATTAATAGCCACAAAATTCTAACACTTATTTAAAATGTAGCATTCTTAAAATAGAAGCAAAGGCAAAGCCATGTGGCAACAGAAAATGACTGACTGGAAAACCAGCAAAATGTGAAAAACATGCCACATCTCATGTAATTTATACCCACACTTATGCATAGCCATTTGAGTGAATTCAAGGCAACACAATAAAAGCAAATTTGATAAAAATGTACCCCATCTAGGAGATCAAGTCGGCTAACGTAGGCCTTTTCTGTTTGCAAAAGTTCATTGGCAATTTTGTGACGTTTCTGCTCGTCTGTCTCCTGGAGGAAAATAAGAGCAGCTCTTAGGATACTGAAGAAAACATAATTTAATAATAATTTTTAAAATTTGAAAATACTTATGGCTACCTTATAGTCCAAAAGCTGAAATACAAGTTTAACATATAGTAATAAACACCAACTTTGAAAAACACATAATTTCCTGCAGTTTAATCAACACATAAAAAGTCAGAGAATGTTAAAAATCAGTCAAATTGCAGAGCAAAATTCAAAGCCTAAAAGATTTATTAATTTCCAGTTTGTATAGGGATCTTTGCCAAAGCACCAACTCCCTACTCACACCCTGGTAATCGAGTACCACTGACCTTTCAGAGCTGGAAGAACTGATTTGCAGAGTATGAGGGAACAGATGGGAACACACAGTGTTATTTGAACTGTGTGTTCTTTGCACAACAAAATTATTGAAAAATGTGGTACAAAACATTTTATGTTCACCAATACATTCACTGCTGAATAACTGCAATTAGAGGACTCCTTCATTAAGTCTTTATGGAAATAATTTTGTATTTTAAGGGAAGTTTTCATTTTAAAATCTTGTATTCTGCAAAATATATTTCTTGATTCTTCTGCCGAACAGGAACTTAAAACATTCACTCAATTTTCAATATTAAACTAAATATGTTAAAATATATAATTATAAGTTGCTGGGCTAAATTACTCCAAAAGAAACAATGAAAGGACAGCCTTCTACAATATCAAAACATTAGGGAAATGCCTTAGGCTTTCAAGTGTCAGGCTCAACAAACTGACACTTCCATTACAAGTTTCTTTCTCCGGGTCTAGTGATAGTCTGTTCACATCTATCGACATCAGTCTTCCTGAAATAAATGCCAGTATTATCATAGTGCTGATGGGAAACTGGTAGTTGCTAGACAAACCATAAAAATTCCTCATTAAAAAAAAAATAAGAGTAGATCTTGAGAGCGGTTTCTGATTTTAAACTGCACACTGCTTCCCACAAGGGTATGATAAACATTTGCAAGTACCTTTACAAAAATTGTATGAAGAATACCAAATATTAAAGTAAAGTCTTATATTTAAGGCAGTTCAGTGCATTTTTCCCCATTTTGTTATTCAATAAGTATTCCAAATTTCAACATATTTCAGTTCTAATCTGCTGTGTTCACAATTGCACTGGTACATGGCAAACCTCCTCCCTAAAAACAGGCTTTCAGTAGTGACTTCAAAGCTGCTCATTAAATCTGTTTAAATCAGCATAGCAACCACAGTAACCTACAGAACAGTGTTTTAAGTGCTATCAAGAGATATTGCAGGGAGCTGGAGGATTAGCTATTACAGCTACAGCTTGCTGCTTAGTGCAGCCATTTACAAAAGATCTCACATGTGGACTTGAGGCACAAAACCACGGAGATTACTGGTTCCTCAGAAATTTTTATTTTTTTTTCTCACCTCAGAACCCCACTTTTTTCCTGAAGCAGTGCTATAAAACCAATCTGTAGTTTTTAGAAGATTACTTGAACTAATTAAGAGAGAGAAAATCATGCATAAAAACACCAAAAAAATCACCAAAAAAATAAAATGAGCTGAGCCCAGATTTCCATACCTTAATTCTTGAGTCTGCATCTCCTTTCTACATCAATTGCACTACCTGACAGAGGGATTTTATATGTGGGGGGAAAAGGCACATCACAGATGAGTTATGCTTTAATCACTGTGGCATGTTCTTATTCCAACATAAGAACACCCACCTACAAGGTTAGATCTGTGCAAAAATAAGAGAAAACTCTACTTCTGCTTTTCTTTCAGCACATCCTCAGGGGGGAAGCAAGGGGTGTTGTTGAGGGGAGGGGAAGGTAACTTTAAGGAATAATTATTTCAAGGAACACTGCAAACTTCGGTGACAATCCATAACACATGGCAACTCAACATATAAAACCAACCAGAAATGGCTTGTGTGCTATATAGAGAACATTTATATTTACATTACACAGGTACATGATTTCATCTGAGGACCAAAATATCAGGAGTGTGACAGATCAAGAGTTGCATCAGAGTTGCAAACCAGAATCTTTACTCCAATGCTTGCAGTAAATGTTTCAGCTGGATCTATTTCTTTACTACAAAGCTGCTCATCCTTAAAATAATTATATTACTATGAATGCTTAAGAAATTAAAGTATGTAATTTTGAACTCTGAAGTTAAGAAGAGGTGTGAAAAATGCTGGTGAAAGTATGAACTTTCTTATTATCCAAACCAAACAGGAGCCATCTCCTGTCAAGAAAACTGCACCTGTCAACATGACAGTGATGTGTATGATTCACTTCTACTCAGGCATAGCCTTTGCCCTGAGGGCTTTGAAGGAATATATTAAACAACACTGACAGGGTGAGAGAAGTAGAGTATGAACAAATATAATTTAAATTACACTGTGCTTGTTTCTTGCACAACAACCAAGAAAGCAGAAAGATCCTGGTATCCCTAAAGAAGTGACTGTTCACAAGAAGATTTATGGATTTGTATTGGTTGCTGAAGATATACAGCTTTGTTCCCATTACTGTTTCTAGAGAATACCAAAAAATGTAGAATCAAGAAACTAGTAGACTTTCAAAAGTAAAACATTTCCTGGCAGAGAATTAACTTTGCAAAACCAAAAATTTTACCCTGGTTAAACTGAAACATCTCCCTACATTTAGAAATCCAGTATCTCCACCAGGTTTTGCATCTGAAGCATCAGAGCCCCCAGCACTATCACTGAAAGAAGACATCATATAAGGACTTTATTTAAGATATTCAGTGGATTCTTCTCCATCTGTGGCATGCAGGCACTCTATATCCCTATTTCCTACCAGTCTCATAACAAACACTGGCACATTTGTCCCCTTGTCTTCAGTAAGCTGTAGCAGCATGTTCCCCACAAGATGTTATTCAGGATGTTAATTGACTGAGATGTTCTTGTATTGTTCAGCCTACGCAGTTTAGACAGACTAATTTTTCTGACAGGAGGTGTTTCTGCTGCAAGGCAGGAAACTTTCCACTTTTAATTGTCTTTTTGCTTGTTATGATTGTGTTTATTACTTTCAAACTAATTCAGTAAATAAGAGAAATAAAGGGTACTCTACTCTGGTTGTTTGGGAAAATTGTTTCAGATCACTGCCAAATTTAATAAGTTTTACTCAACTTTTTCCAGAACCCTCAATAATCTGTCTTTAGTTAGATCTACAGTAATGGGGGGGAGTGGAGGGGGCAGAAGGGGGGAAATAATTGTGAGAGCAATGCTATTTCAAAACAGGCCTTCTTTTCCAAGTCCAAAAAGTAATTTCTGCACTGGTTTTGCACCAGTTCCCAATTTAATTCACCCCTTCCAGCTGTGGATTTAGGATTACTTCTACTGAACACGTACACATTTACAAAGAGAGGACTGCTTTCTGCTCTTTCCTGAACTAAGAGACATGGCATGCAAGAAACAAGATAATTTGCATCAGCATCAAAATACACATATCAAAGTTTGACTATGACTCACATGCATCTGCTTGTTTTGCTTTTATTCAATTGTACTTACATTTTTAATCAAAAGAGTAGGAGAGTGCTGTTATCCTGTGCAGTGCAACTCAACTGGACTGCATGCCAGTTTTAATATTCTATAATGACTAAGTAGGCATGTAGCAAAATCACAGATTGTCTAATGCTCTTACTCTTACCAGTGTGTGCTTGAACATAGAAACAGCTTAAAGCTCCACCAGAACTCTCCTGTTGCTCATCATCCTTCTCCTAATCCAGACAGCATGGCAGCAGCTACTTAGACCACCACAGGGCTGCTTTCCATCTCCAGGTTGCATTAATCCAAACTAAATCAGCGTTTGATTCTGTAAAGGGTGGCAGATACACTTCTTAACCTCACTAGACTAAAGGGGAAGTCCTTGTTGCACAGGGTATCTCAGGAAGGGCTGCTGTGACCCAGTTCAGTTTTACAGATTCAGTTCTGCACCAATGCAAGCTTAAAAGTTGTCCTGCATGGGTTTGTCTTGGTTTTGTACCCTTCAAGCACCAGTGAACAATATACATCTAGCTACAGTCACATTCTGCCTCACAAGCTGACTCATTGTTACTATAAGACGGATCACACATGCTGGTCCCAGCAGCTCAAAGACAGATTTTAATGAGATTGCTGCCATTAGCGTTTGCCCAGTTCCTTCCTGAACTTTAAAACAGAGCTGCTTCCCTTCTCAGCTTTTTCCTGAAAATGCTGCCAGCACCTTACTGTGTTACTTGGATTCAAGTTAGCATCGGTGCCCACTGAGAATTCAACACTTTATAGGCATAGAGAGGTGAAACAGGCATTACCCCATAGGAGACAGAAACATTATGACAGGTGTGACAGGCCAAAAGTGCCTTGGACTGTACCCAGGCTTATGCTTAAATGGAATCATAACATTCATTCATTACTGGAAGAAAAAAAACAATCCCTAAAAAAAAAAGAAGAAAACCCACACAACCCATCACTTTCTTATTGTTACCTAGGATATTTCATCCTATAATACATGACAATTTATAGGATGAGAGCCACCTTTGCCACTTACAGAATTTGCCTCCAGGCACGTCTGTATGTGACCCCCAGCTAACTAGACTCAAGGGCTGCAGTGAACTGGTGCGGGCACACACCTGACGAGCAGTGAGGAGCTTTTTCAGCATCAGCTGTTTGGCTCTGTAGTGAAGAGGAAGGCTGGGAGGATCTGCCAAGCTCCCACTGCCAAACAGGGGATGGCTGGACCAGAACTGTTAATTACATTTACTGCTTTAGTACAAGGAGGAGAACTACGTAAGTAAACTTTTACAAGTGAAAAATATGCACCATTTTTCAGACGTTAATTTCCCAAGACAGATTTCTTTCCACCCATTTACTTTGCCTGAGCATTTAAAACCTTCCTTACAAGGTAGCTCAAATTCATCATGGTATAAGTTCTCCTTGCTAAAAAGTCTTATATTTAGTATACCCCGAACATTGCATCTATCTGATCACTAGCAGACTGCCACTGCCTTTCCAGCTTTGACCTGACAACTACATCCAAGTTAGGGATTCACACAACTCTTCTGCCCGAAGCTCTGTCATTACGGTTTACTACACATGGCATTTTATTTCATATACACTACTAACATGTGTCCCTTGTAGGCTAGCACAGCTGAAGCATGGTGCTAAACAGGCACACATATTTGAGTTTCACTTTTTTTTAAACATCAGATAACTAACAGGAAAAGAGCCAAGGGGATGAGGAAAAGAACAAAGGAGGGGAGAGTGTGACAAAAGGCAAGCAAAATTATTTTTCTCAACTTTTTTCAGAGGGAAGCTAACCAAAATATTTTCAATTTCTGACCTGTTCCTGGAAGCCCCTTTTTGTAAACAAAAACCTAGAGAAAACACAAAAAGTAGTGAAATATCAGGAATGAAACCGCTTCTCTCTTTACCTTTGTTTCTACAGGTTGATCTTGTTTACTGCTTTCCTCAGCTGGTTCTTCCTTGACACAACTATTAATTTCTAGAGGTTCACTTTCGGATGGGAGCAATGTGTCACTGCTCGGAGTCCTGTGGCAGCTGTTGAGCATCTGCTCCTCATAGGCAGTCACACTCTGCAAGGACTCTCTGGGAGTGCTTTCTCCTTCCCCATTTATCAAGCTGCTGTCCGTGGCATCATCTGGGACTGGGCTGGACACGGCTGAGCCACGGTCCAGCAATTGCTGGTCCTCATCTTCTGGCTGGTCCTGTGCTACGATGCCGTTGGCCGTGGGCAGCTGTGCAACCTGAGTTTTGTCAGTGTTACGGTTTCCCTGTTTCTGTAGTGAGTGCTGGGAGGGGAGTTTTGGCTGAGGTGATGGTGTGGACCCATATCTTCCTTGAGATTTAGTAATGTGGAGAACAGAGGAATCTTTCTTCAAATCACTAGGATTCAGTGAGCTAAAAACACCAAGCAAATAAAATGTTGATGAGAGAAGAGTTAAACATGGACTTACAGAAAATCCTGGTATGAGAAATAGGAGAGTTGCACCATATAACCAGTTTGGCCAAAGTTTTTTTTTTCCCTGTGTTAATATTAGGAAGTTCTGAGACCTGAAATGCATTAAAACACTTACAAACAAGCTTCTCTTACTAGAAATTTAGAGCTCTGTCCATTCTGAGCCATTGCCTCCCTATGTGTCTTGAATCCCATGTGTATGGGAGATTTAAATTGGATATTAGGAAAAATCTCTCCACTGGACCCTCTCTAAGGGTCATCAGGCATTGGAACAGGATGCCCAGGGAAGACCTTGAGCCACCATTCCTGGAGGTATTTAAAAGATGTGAAGCTGTGGCACTTGAAGTTTAGTGATGGATTTGGCAGTGCTGGGTTAGCAGCTGGATTCAATGCTCTTTAGCAACCCAAATTTTTCTATTCTTAGCTCCATGAAAAAAAGCAGAAAACCAGGAAACTGATAGATGAAGCAACTTGCCCAAAGTGTCCCAGAAGGTTGGCAGAAATGGATCAAGACTCATGGTTTCCCAAGTCCTAGTCCACTGCTTAAACTAACAAGTAACCCATTCCCTAATAGCTCTTTAATTATTAAAAATTATTTGAACACATTCCAGAACATTTAGCATCTCTTTCCCTAGTTCAGAATATTACACGAGGACCTTTACATTTTTATCTCATTTCTTCTTCAGTTTCTTCTGTTAGCAATGTTTTAATGCTTTATCTTTTCTGAAGATCTTTTACCTCCAAATTTTAGCTCTGCTTTAAACACATTATCTCTTGTTCCTGACTGTCCTCTAACTTTCCTAGTTTGGACCTCCATCTTCTGGAAGGATGAAAACTGCTTACAAACTGTACTTTCACTCTTTATTTATAGGATACTTTAGAAAAATGTTGCAAACACATTCTGCACTTTCGTGCACACAGATCAAAAAACAGCTTTATCTCCTTCCACCATATAACAACAAAAAATTAAATCACTTTTACTTTAGTCATGTAAAGACTATGACTTTTTTTTTATTAAATAAGCTTAACTCCAGGATAAAATTAATATACATTTTCAATTGTCTGTACAGACTAAAGAGCTTTAATTAACTTTCTACAATGCCTACATGCTTATAGGCCATACAGACTAATAATAAGTTATTATAGTTGACAATCATAGTTTGCAGTTCATGAACATGCTATCTAGCCATTTCAAGATCATTGATTAAAAGTGAAGTTCAGCTTCACAGAAGGCACATTTTGTGAGTTGAGCTCACTCAAAAAACAGGAATTACCTCCACTGCCAAAGCAGGATAATCCAGAACTCAGCATTCTAATTATGAAAGTTTCTCATAAGCAGAGATCATAGACTTGAGTAGAATTTAGTCATTGGACAGATATTACTGGTGTACCTAATAAATTATGCTGCCCAAAAGCAACTCAGCTTCCCATAATCCACAAAGCATCCCTACCTGTAAAGGTCTATCAACAAGAAAATTTTCTTTCTTTCTTTCTAGTTTCCATTGATTGCATAATAATGCAAGAAGTTCCTGCGCAACACAGCAGGCAAGTCTAGGAGGAAGAAACGTAGGGCTCAGTGGCATAGGGCACCATGAACCTGAAGAGTTTTCTTTCAATTTCTTAGGATACTACACTGTTTAAAAGATGGCTGATGCTTTGGAGGAAGACTGGAAAACAAAGTGATAGCAGGATTAGAAACTGGCACTAGAAGAATTCGCAGGACCTCCAGTCCTGCAGTAATCTCTTTTTCCCATCTCTGAGCACCTTTCATGACCAAGTGCAATTAAGTCTCTGCCTAATGACAGAAGTTTCTTGCAGATGAAGCTCTGAAATTATTTCTATTCCAATGGACAAACATACTTTTGCAATGCTCAGCTACTTTCAAATAAAGGATTAGATTTCACCCATCTTGAGGGGAAATTCTTTCAATGAAAGCCGTATTACTCTGGCTCCACAGAAGGTCATGCACTCATGTACTCTGTTGTACATCATGCATTCACTCCCACAGGGGGCATCCCTTCAGAACTCCAATGTCCCAAGGAAACATTAAAAAAACCACATCCAAAACTTGCAATGCTCAACTGTCATTGGACTGTTTCCTGAGCTGTTCCTCTATCATGGGCTTTCTGGAAAGTCTTTCTCTTTATACAGAGCAGATATATTTGAAACTTCTGTTTCAGAGCTTATAATGCATCTACTTAGAGATGCTTCACATGGATCTACTTAAAGAGACCCAGAAACACCATTTTGTCAAAGCACTGCTCACTGTGGTTCTTTTTTCCCCAGGTTCCGATAAACCACAGAATCTAAATTCAAGAACACCGAGCTTTTCCACCAAAATCACCAAGTACTACAAAGCAAGCCATTTAGGGAATGTATGCCATACCACTACAAATAATTTATAGAGTTCATCCTCTTCACAAGAATGATTTAAGAAGTTAAGAGTATAAAATTAAAACCAGTATTTCAGGTTTTTCTATTTAATCATAAAAGTATTTTTTCTTCTTCAAGAATAAAAGTATTTAATATTAGCTTCAATATTTAACTTATTTCAAACTGACATTTTTCAAGTTGTTTTTAAAATGCTACAAGTTTCTTAGTTTCTTTTTTTTTTTTAAGGAAAATTAGAACTAACACCTTATGAAAAAACACAAAAAAAGCACTTCTAAAGCCAAATATACAACTGGCTCCCACAATTTCAAAACACATGCAGTTTTGTCATAATGTCCTTTAGCAGGGATAGGAGTGAGCCCTATCACAGTGCCAACTAAGTTCTTCACAGCTTCAAGTTCCAACAATCCCCACACAACAAACCAATCCAAATTTTATTACATACCTGCCTCCCTCAAAACGGTTGATGAGATCTGACACTTTACTGGACTTTTCCTTTGTGACACTAGAAACAGCAGCAGGTCTCTCTTTCTCCATTCTTGGTTTCTGATTTGTTAAAGCTTTATGCCTAGGGGTTTGGTATGGTGCCTTCTGCAGATGAATTGGCTTTGGAGGCACTGCAAACAACAACAGCAACAAAAATCAATCACTCATATTTCTTTTACTTGCTAGAATACAGAACCATAGAATGGCTTAGGTTGGAAGGGACCCTAAAGATCATCTACTTCCAAACCCCCTACTGTGGGCAGGTACCCCTCCTGCAAGACCAGGTTAAAAATCTCACAAATGAGATTTTTGCATAACGAACTTATTGCAGCAATGAAAAAGAGATACTCTTGGCTTTAGTTAACCCTAAAGCTGCTTTACAAATACAAGGACTTCATATAATTCTTCATGCACTGTTTGGTACTAGGAATCTTGTTATATTTCTTGACTAAAAGCTGAACCATATGCTACTTTACAAGCTAGAAAATTAGGGAGTTTTCTTGCCTATGTGTTTGTTTTTATAGTGTACCATAGGAAATACATACGAGAGGTTTATGACTGAAAATTTTGTAAGAAAAAAGTATTGAGCACAAAGGAAAGAGCCATACTGTGGAGCTCAAGAGAGACATTTAAATTGCTGCCCCAAAACTCTAGTGCTCTCATTCTTTACCTTATCCCTTGTGACCTCAGTAATAATCATCAGCAAAAAAGGTATTTGCCTTCAGCTTTAAAATTCCCTTACTCACTGAACCTATGTCTAATTATACTGCTGAAAACCTTTCCCCCTGAAAATATTCTTTTTATTCTTGCTTTTTCCTCATCCTTACCATAAGTCCTTCTAGTTAGATTGTTAATGATCAGCCACTGTTTAATACAGTAGTGACTAGAACACAAAAGACAAGGTGACACATAAAGCAACTAAAGTCACAGCACTAAAATCTTTACACTAACTTTAAGCAGACATGCAGCATTTGTGGGCAACAAAACCACATCACAGACAGGGCCCGAATGCATCCCACATTGGATAAATATCCAGCTCCATCAAAAGGAAAGACAATGGAAAAGGCCCTTAATTCCCAAGAACACAACTGTGTTTATTTCCACACACATGCTCCAAAACATACTGTGGGAGCAGTGAAAGCATTTGATATGGAATTGGAAAAAAATATTGAAAGGCAGGCATAAATTGGCAGGAGTAGATGATACCTTGCTGGTGGAAGCATGGCCCAGGGGCTTGGGCACTGCTCCACAGGCACCACATTCCAGTGGGGCACAGGCACCGGCCCTCCAGCAGCTATGAAGACCTGCCGGTGAGCAACCATGAAGGGAAAAAGGACTTGAATTGATTTTAGGAATCACGTGCCACTCTTATGTTAGGGAAAAAAACTCTAGTACAGGATACACAATAGACAGATGTGGAAATGCCATGTTCCTTGCATTGCTGATGCTAGAATATCTTCCTAACTTACCCTGGAAAACCCATGCACCACAGGAATGATCTTAAATCCCATCAACTGATGTTTGGGAAATGCCGGGAAAAGTCGAAAGGGATATTGAAGAAATTCTTGCGAATATACTAATAATAGATGGTGATAAACTTGAAGAAACACTCAATTAAGGCCAAATTTTCATTTCTTCCCTTCATTAAATTTATAGGTAATACAGGAGGTAATATTTGTCTGTGTTTCCAACAACCTAATTGCAGTTAAGTGGGATTGCAGTGATTGTTGCAGTCTGAAAAGTACCATGAGAGATTCTGTGCAGAAATGAATTTGCCACAAAAACCTTTAGACTTCAATCATATCAACTGCAAAGGCTGATAGATGAAATAATCAGAGGGAGAAGGAAGACAGTTACTGCAGGTCAGATGCTTTTACTGTGCATATATGCACCCTCAGTCCTCGGAAGCTTTATATTTATTAACACATGCCAAAAAAGCAGGTTTGGGGAAAGATGCAGTACAGAAAGATGACTCAGAACGCTGCTCTTTTGAAATAAGAGGTTGCTCTTTGCAACCCTGAAACAAGCAGATTATTAAATGGTGCAACTGCTTTGGTGTCTGCAGTAACTGCAGTCCCTCCTGAGAAGCCCCGTGTAGCTGCTGGGCTGCAGCTGCAGTGCAGTGGAACAGCTTTCCCTATATTCCCTCTTCACAGGAAGCTTGAGCAAGGCCTGGCAGAATTAGGCCAGCGAGCATCAGATAATTGTCCAAGCTCTGAATAGCTCGCTGTGCTGACAAAGGCCATGGGACAGCTGAAAAAAGGAGACACAAGCAGGCTGGGGAAAAGCAGGACACATCATTGATCATAAGCACTGCCATCCCCTCGGGGAGGAGGTGGACAGCAAAGGGGACACAGAGTGGATTTGCTGACCAGCACCACAGCAATTTGTGGGAACATCTCTTGCTCTTGCAATGGACTGCATAACCCCCAGTCCTGTGAATCCTCTTATGTAATGGACTGTACATCTCTTCAATCCTTCTGTACATCTCATGAAATGCTAATATCATCACAAGGATATATTAAAACTACTAAACTTGAGGGAATTAATGTCTACTGACAAAGCAGAAGGCGTTAGTTGGCAGCTGTTTTTATACTGGATGCACTGGGATAAAAATCAAATTCTAGGACATTTTGTGGAAGTGTCACAAACTTTTGCAGCTGTTACTGAAAAACCCACAGATAAGCAGCATTTAGTGTGGCAAGCAATGAGGAACCTCTTGTCAGACTGGACAATCCCTGTGTACTGAAAATCCCTATAATGTCTTCAGAAGAGATCCACAAACCAAACAGCCAATTTACTCATGCAAAATATTTTATTCCTTACTCCCTATCAGCACCTAGCAGACAGCACTTCCCCTACCAGCTGCTGCTGTAGCTACTATGTGGTTCAGAAATAGTGCAGTGGAGAAAGAACAGTCACAAGATCAATGAAAAGAAAATAATCAGTAGTGTAAAAAAAAAAAAAAAGCAAAAAAGCAACCCACAACCCTCAAACCCTCCTGTAAGGTCAGCCTTGTTAACAGGGATTATGGAAAGCAAATTCCATTAATTCTCTCCTCAGTGTACTTCTGTAGCATTTTGTTTTAATCAGATTATTTTTCAGTGTGCACAAAGCAAGGATCTTAAGGAAAAAAAAAAAGACTGGCCTATTGTAGTAATGTGCATAATACAGAGCTCTGTTTGAGTCTATCAATACTCTTATTTCTGTACTGTAGAATTTTGAGCTCATTAGGAGATATGAACTGCTTATTCTGTCCAAAGAAAACTCTTCCATATACTGAGGTAGCTGAGACTGTACACCACTAGCCAAAATCAAGATTTATGCTACAGTGCCAAGTTGTGCATTCAATTTTGCATTCAACATATATACATAAGGAAATGTAACATAATGCTAATAAATGGCTCAAAAGGTACAACCACCTTTGCAGACTCCAAAGCATATCAGTAAAGGTAATTTATCTCTTGTCTTAGAAAGTATAATGTGTTCAATGGTTAAAAAATGGTGCTATGCTTTGACTCAATGAAAATGAAGTTAAAAGTTCCTGTGGTAAGCAACTGCAGCTCTCCTGGCTGAGTCATCCATCATCATCTTTCTGCATGCTCCACCAGCTTCAGGAATATCAAATGAATACTGCTGAATAGATGACAAAGATTCACACTCTTAAGAACAATATGAAATAAACAGTAACCTAAACTCAGCTGAAAGAGAGAAAAAATAATTTTCTCGTTGAGATGTGCATTTCCACAATTTTGGTTCACACCACAAGAAGAATCTTTCAATATGTCCTGGTTTAGAGCAAATTTGGGAGAAAACCTCTGAATGGGGTCCCTCTNACAGTGTCAGCAGGAATGCGGGGGAGCTGGTGCAGTCTCTGATAACAAACCTGGCACTTCTTCTTTCCCCCTGCTTCACTCCTGGACCCAGTCTTAAAGTTGCAGAATTTAATATTCAACACCAACAGAACAGACGATTTGGGGATACAGGCATCATACAGTCACCCCAAGACACAATAGTGTATCAAGAGAGAAGACCAATAATAATCAGATGTGTTTTGTTCTCTCATTTGCCTTTTTCACTGAGATAATTTGGGGATTTGTCAGTTTTGTTGATAAAAGAGACATTGTAGTAGGTTTCTTACAGGACGACCAAGACTGGAGAAGCCAACCTTGGAACAGCTGTCAATTTTAGTTCAGTTCACCTTTAAGTTCAATTCCCTGCACAAGTTCCATTTGCCAGGGAAGTACAGTCTACATCTCAGACCTTTAAGAGGTCTCTCAGCTTTTTTAAGCCCAGGCCACTGAAAACTTTTAACCATAGACTATATAATAACTGAGAAAGGAAGACAGGATTCATGCTACACAGCAGATAGGCAGCTAAAATTGACTGCTGAAGTCTAAATGTTGAATCTGTTGCATCCTTATAATTTCACAGTAGCACAAACCAGGCCATCTTTTGGAGTGGAAATTCACCTCCAACTCAAACAAATTTGCCTCTTCAGCCTCAGCAGGAGATTCATAAGTACTCCTAGGCTCTCATTAGGAAAATTTAAATGAGCAACTGATGCGCAGTCTTGAACTGACAAGACACTTCACTGCTTTGAAGAAGTGTTGGCATTTCCACATGTTTTGCATCCTACAATAAAACTGCCTTGTACAGACAGTAGTTTCAGTACACAGTGTTTAGCAATTTGGCATCATAAAAAAACTGATGCAAGAGGATTAAAGAGCAAGGAATAGAAGAAATTAGGGGGAAAAAAAGTAAATTTTTACACGTCACTCTACATGAACTCTGCTATTGCAAGAGTGGCTACCCAAATATTTGTAGGTAAGGGCAAAGTTCAAATTATATAACTATTTGCATCCTCCCTCATCGATAGTAAGCATAATACGCTACCACGTTCCAATATGAAATCTCCACTGCCTGCCTCCAGTCTGGATTAGTCCACTTTATCAGGGAATGCACTGCATTGGTGCAAAGGCAAAGCATCACATCTCACAGCTGGTACAGACACACAGACTGTGACTGCTTTGCTCTGCAGCCCTAATTCCTTTGCTCGACTCCCTCATTGGCTTTCAGCCAGTTTCAGGCTTTGTTCCAAATTTGTTCCAAACAGTTTCCTGAATCAAACTCTACTCCAGACAGAAATCTGACACATGAATTACTAAATTGTTGATGGAAGGAGTTATTGGCGAACAAAAATTCATGGAAGGAATTATTGGAGAACAAATATTCTGCATTTACTGACAGTGTATCAGACAAGTTTTTGTCTCCTTGAAAGCCAAGGGGAAAAATGAAAATTAAAAGAAAGAATTTTATATTGGATTGCATGCAGAAATTTATTCACTTGACGTAGCTACCCTGAGTGAACTGTTTCCCAATACTTAAACTACTTCTCAGGGACCAAGTACAGACAGAAGTAGAGGGTTCACTTGAAGTGCAAGATTTTGAACATTTTTCCTCAATATTAAAGCAAAATTTCCCTTAATAAAGCAAAATTTAATGAAAATGGCAGTATCACACACGCAAACCAACCTCAAAGTCATGTTTATATCTCTCATTTTAATTATTTTGGTAGGTTAGATTAAAGTCATTTGCCAGTTAGTTCCTCCACATGCAAATACATTGGCATTACAATTGAGGTCTGTCCTCTTGTTTCCTTTCACTACGAAAGGCCACTTAGTATTTGCATGACTAGAACAATGATATGGAAAAATATTTCCTGCTGCTATAAAGCAAAAACTTTTCTGTACTTCTACATTAAAGTTTAAAAAAAAAAAAAACAGTGGCCACTTTTAAACCAATAAACCAGAGCAACCTAGTTTGCTTAGAACATTTAGACTCCCGAATGCCTCTCTCATTAATTCTGGTTCCTTTTGCTTCAATTCATTAAAAAGCCAAACAAAAGATACACTATAAAATTTCATCTGATGCACATATTTAATATTAATAAATGGAGAGCAACCCATGAACAAAGGAGACACAAAGTACTATTTATGACAGTATTATTGAATTTCATCTACACAGCTGCATTTCTTAGACTACAACACTATTCCTGGCTGTGGCACATTTTGGAGTACCCAATATTGACAAACAAAAGGAAACATGGCTAGGAAAGAGCAACAACAGCTGTGTAACTTGAATGAATGTGATCCAATAATATACAACTCCTAATTTATCTTATTTAGCTAAAATTTTATCATAAGTGTGGTGGCTTTGTTTTTGAAAGGCTTAATATCTTTTTATTGATGGTACACTTCTATTTATCCATTAACAATTTCTAAAATATTTTTCTTAGGAAGAACACATGCTCTCTTTGCTGTAGAGAATTCATTCCAAAGACCTAGGAAATGATGCAGAAAGGCTCCTCAGATAAGTAATGTTTACATATGACTGGCAAAAATATCTTAGTTTAGTTAACAATACTGGCAAATGTTCTGTAAAAACAAGCTATGCAAAAAAAAAAAATACAGCTTTATTTTGTTATCATTCTTCTGAAGTAAACAACACCTCTTTCTTGAGACCTCAAAAAACTTCTTCCTGCTCTTAACTCTAAGACAAACTCAGGACTGATGCAAAATTCTTCAAGGTACATTTTCCCATTGAGTGATACAGCTATTTTTGACTCCATTACATGATGACTCTGCATGATTCTAGTTTCCATACTTGATTTAGATGTGCTCTAGTACAGAGTTTTGATAGCTGGGGGGACTACAGGAATGACTTCTGTGAGAAGCTGCCAGAAGCTTCCTCTACGTCCAACAAAGCCAATACCTGCTGGCTCCAGGATGGACCCACCACTGGCCAAGGCTGAGCTGATCAGAGAACAGAGTAACACCTCTGTGAGAATACATTTGAAAGGGGAAAAAAAGTTATTGTGCAGACATGATTGTGCTCAGAGAGGAGTGACAATATGTGAGAGGAATAACTCTGCAGACACCAAGGTCAGTGCAGAAGGAAGGGCAGGATGTGCTCCAGGTGCTGTAGCAGAGATTCACCTGCAGCCTGTGGTACAGCCCACGGTGAGCCAGCTGTGTCTCTGCAGCCCACAGAGGTCCATGGGAGCATAGACATCCACCTGCAGCCCATGAAGGAGACCCATGGTGAAGCATGCGGGTGCCTGAGAGGAAGCAGTGAGCCCATGGGAAGCCCACACTGGAGCAGGCTCAGGCAGGGACCTGCAAACCTGGAGAGAGAGAAACCCACTCTGGAGCAGGTTTGCAGGCTGGGCTTGTGACCCTGTGGGGGACCCATGCTGGAGCTGGCTGTGCCTGAAGGACTGAACCCTCCACTCATGCTGGAGCAGCTCATGAGAACTGTAGCACATGGAAAGACACACGTTGGAGAAGCTCATGGGGAACTGTGTCCTGTGGGAAGCACCCTGAGCTGGAGCAGGGGAAGGACTCCTCAACCTGAGCAGCGGCAGAAACAACCTGTGCTGAACTGATCACAGCCCCATTGCCACCTCCCTCCACCACTGGGGAAAAGACTCAGAGCCTGGGAATGAGGTTGGGGCAGGGGGAAAAAGTTTTTAAGATTTGTTTTACTTACCATTATCCTGTTCTGAGTTTGGTTAATAATAAATTCAACACTTTTCCCATGACAGCAATCAGTTTGTGATCTCCCCCTGTCCTTAATTCAGGAGCCTTTTGTTATATTTTCTCTCCCCTGTCCATTTGAAGAGGGGAGTGATAGAGCAGCTTTGGTCGGTACCTGGCATTCAGCCAGGGTCAGCCCTCCACATCTAGTTTTCTGTAAGCAATTCTCATTTCTGTCTTATCAGCAGTGTATCTCAAAATCCAATACACTGAGCAGCATTGTGATTTATGTCTTCCAGACTCACTCTTTTTTTTTTTTTTAACTTTTAAAATTATCAAAGTTCCTTTTGCATGTCACCTCTAAAAGATACCAGTCCAGATTTGATTGAATTCAAGATTTATAGAATATAGTGACTCTCTGCTGTGATCAGCTACAGCAGAATCAACAATAGTACTGAGAGGACGACATAAAAAGAAGGTTTGAGTCAATATATATAGTGATTTTATATATGTATGATTTATATATAAGTATTTATACATATATATGCATAAAGTATATACAAAGTGTATATATA
>VXBI01014680.1:258677-281877 GCA_013397375.1 Toxostoma redivivum | reverse complement strand
GTATATATAAAGTATATATGTATATATATGTATATATACATGTTGATCTATTTAGCTTTTAAAAGTGAAGATATCATTTATGGACAGAGACAGAAAGAACGGAAATCTAATTCTAGTCTGTGTACATTACCATCAGCTTGTCAGCTTTTGGTGCACAAACATGAAGTTCCCACCTTCCCACATACTCCTGCAGGAAGGCTCCTCCCAATCTCTGCTAGAACTCCAGAGACCCTGAGCATCTCCCCACCATCGCTGCCTTGACTGTCAAACATTCCAGTTTAAAAACAGTGTCCAAACCTCTCAGCTCAAATACAGCAATACTTTTGAAAAATAAGCCAAAAATTACAGAATTTCAAGATATTTACAGAACATTTGTATTTCAGTAGAAAGCTTATGCCCCATGGTTTTCTCTCTTTCAAATATAGTTCTCTCAAGGTGCTCTGTTGCTCTCAGAAGTCTGAGAGAACAGCTTCCCTAACAAAAATATTTGAGAGTATTTACCTTGCGGCTTTGGACTTGAAGCTGAATGTGGGGACTTTTTGAGTGGCACACTTCCATTCATTCCCTGAACCGCTTCATTGCATACATTCTGCTCCACAAGCCTGGCTGTGGCACTTGCTGCACAAGCTCTAGACAGTATTAAGGGCTTTGGACAGATGCTGCTGCCTGAAAAAAAAATACATACAAAAGTAAGAAACAGGATTGAATATAGGCTAGAATGACTACAAGGACACTTACTAGAGTGCTAACAATTCTCTACAGAGAATATTAAAATATTTAAGAGTGTCTCATCCTAAAAACACTCTTTGCCTTCACTGAAATTTGTTATGTTTAAACCATGAAAAGTTGGATATGAAGAATATACTTCCACCATGAGTAGTCTAAGCTCTTCTATAGGAACATGACAATATCCAACAAACCTTTTTCCTATTTGAATTGCTGCTTGTTAAACAGAACTATAGAAAATCAGTATTTTTGTTCAGCTATTCTATTTCTGTATTCAAAGTGTGGACAAAATTCTATGTATTCAGAACATTTATTTCATTATTAATGGAAGGATCAAAAACTCAGCTAAATTAATTGTGCCTTTTTTGGTAGGAAAGGGGCCTACTATAAGTATTAAAAAAAAAAAAAAAAAAAGAAAAAAAAAGAGCGCAGCACAAAGCCAGCTGACTTTTTCTTAGCAGAATAGAATTTATTCTCATTTACAGGATCAATATGCTGTTATTGATAAGAAATGTGGAAGAAAATATAAAGTAGAACATATGCAAACAATGGAAACTGTAATAAAAACACTTATTAGAATGTGACTACAGAAGCCAAAATCACACACTCTAGTTTTGAGGCTCAAAAGCAATTGGTTCTCTAAACACAATCAAAAACCTGAAAGAATAATACGAAGGATTTTGAGATGACACTTAGGTAAATATTCATTTACCTCTGAATCAAAAAAAATCCACAACATTTTTGTGGGAGAAGCAAGGGAGAGGAGGAAAGCCCACTTATCATTTATTGCAGTGTTGTCATAATTATTTTAATTTAAAAAAAAAAATTAGGGTAGAATTTCTGCACCTGTTTGCTGTTGTTTGGCACCCTTTCCATTTGCTTGCCTTTGCTGGGTTTTTCTTTGCATGTTTCCATAAAAAGCCACTCCAAAACCCATTCAACCATTTCATAAGGTGATCTTCCTATATGTTCTGAACAACAACAGGACTGCAGAGTTTGACCCTACGATCTGATCCAACTCCCTCTCCCACTGCAAAATCCACCCACCCCTAGCTACAACCAAGTCTGCTCTTAGAACAGCAATGGAAAGGGATGCTACAACTATTGTTCCGTGCTGCTTAATGATTCTTCAGCATTTTCTGGATTCCAACAATACTTTCAAGTATTTATTCTTTATTTCCTGGAAGCCCATTTTTCCTGTTAAACTGGAGGTAGCCTTACATGCAGAGGCTGCCTCTACCAGCACAGATTCCTGCAGAGGTCCACAGTGAGATCAACAATCCGTGCTACTAAAGTCCTAGTACTCAGATGATAGCACATGCACGACACCTCCAGCAGCAGCACAGCATCTTCCCCTCACCTAGCTCATCCAAGTAGCAAGGGATCTCCCAAGAACATAAAGATGGCTGTTCCAGAGTGATGAGGATAATCTAGCAAGGCCCCCAACCTGCAGAAGCATCTCAGATACCTACGATCTCAAGCAGAAATTCCTTGATTCTGTTTCCTTTGGTAACACTCCCATCCATCTCATCCACAAAAAGTTGTGTTGTACTACAGCAGCGAGAGCTCTGTCCCACATCATTCCTCAAAGCCTAACAGGGTACTTTAAGTGCCGTATCTGTCTCCCCTGTGGAGGTGGGAGTACTGGAAGTTCTTAGAAAGACCAAGCTGATGGTACAGGGAGATGTACCAGCAAGTTTTCCTTGTCTCCACCAAAGAGCTGACAGGCTGAATTTCCCTTTCCTACAGAATCCCATTCAAATGCTGCTACAAATGTAGCAGTTTGCACTCCAATTAGGCAATCCTACATTCAGAAACAAATTTAAGAAGAGTTAACTCCTGTGAGATCAGTAGGTTGCACAAATTTGGTAGGCAATTGCACACAATTTATAAATCTACATTCAGATCACTTATAAGTTGCAATAAGGGTCAAAATGTGAAGCCTTAGATCTTTCTGAAAACTAATTAGCTTGCAGATTGTCAGCCAACATGCTGCAAAATCCACAGCTCCCAGAGTGCAGCTCAGAAAGGGGCATTGCTAAGTCAACTGTTCAGGCCAAGGCTAAAAAATCTCTATTGAAATGGTACTTTATTAAAAAGATTTCCTAAGAAAATGAGGTTCTGCTGTGGTCAGAATAGGAGCTTTTTCTGCACACACAGCTTTGTCAAGGCATTCACGCCTGTTCAACAGGCGTTATCGCTCACGATCACCTAAAGGCAGCCAAATACAGAGCTGCTGCTGAGAACAGAGCTGCTCTGTGGTCGGCCACGGTCCCCCCTCCTTGCCACCTTCTGCTCCAGCTTCTGCTTCTGGCTATTCCTTCCCCTGGGCCAGCCCTTGTAGCACTGCACCACGACGTGAGCAGCAGAAATGTGGCAGGTGGAAGCTGTAGTGCATTTTGGATCAGTTTGACCTCACAGCCGCCCCAGCACTGCTGTTTGCACAAGGGAACAGCTGGGAATATGGCTGGAAGGGGACAGGACAGCTCCTGTCAGCAGCAGCAGTCCTTCCTTAGACCTGTCTGATGAGATCATTTCAACACAAATCCAGTTCCACAAGCAGCTGTTCAGACTTTCATTCTACTTCATGGTTTACACATGCACACACAAAGCCTTAATAGAAAAATCCAGCAAAACTAGCAACAGCTGAAAACAAATCTTTAATGCAAAAACATTAGGTAGCCGTAGGAATCAATGCTGTTGTCAGCATCACACGGTCGCCACTAGATTGGCAAATATTACTTGCATTCAGTGGGCAAAAGCCATTTTGTAAAGCTCGTCCACTGTAATATGGAACACAAGCAACAGAAAAGAATGTCTCTAGAATGGGATTTTTGCAACTGTTTACTGGAAACAAAAGCTCCAAGAGGTGTTCTGATTCAAGATGTGTTCTGGCTTTATACCAACAGCACATGGAGGTGTGGGGAAACAGAGCAACTTCAAATTTGCTATTGCTGTACAAGCCATTAAACAAATTCTCCTTCCTCTCTGGAAGCCATATTTGCTTGAGATGGACATGCTGCAGACATTTAGCCTATATTTCAAAATAGTGATTTTGGTAATCATGTCACATCCTCAAGCCAGGTAAAGCTGGAATGGTAAAAGGTAACAAATCTAGCCACAGTATATTTCTATACAAAACTGAGTAGTCAAATTCTCTGGGCAAAAAGCATCCTTTAACACCTGTTGAGCCCTAGTTTCTAGGCAATGAGTAATACTGCCTTCCAGGTGATGCAAACAATAAAATTGTGGCGGAAACACAAACTTGTGGTGAAAATTTCTGTATCTAGTGTATTGTATGCAAGTGTATTCTAATATAATAATACATTTTTTTATAACAGAAGCCCAAAACATGCAATATTCAGCTCAAATAGCTGAATAGCTCCACAATCAGCAGCGTGCATTTCAGTAGGGCTGCTCAGTTCTCTAGGTTTAAGTAAGCAGTAACGCAGTCTGCCTTTTCAAAATACAGTCGTTGCCCTGCAAATACAATGTAAAATCCCATTAGATATGCAAAAATGCAGATGTGCTGCAAAAACCTGCACCTTTTAATGGGCTGAAGTAGAACCTCATCATGATTATTTCTGACCTGATTAAAGAAACACTTGTACACTTCTGCTACTCCTATGAATTATAAAAACTGAGAAATTTTACCTGAAGTCAGAAATGCCATGCACAAGAAAATACTACCAGCCACTTACTGTGTTGACTGTTACATGATTAATACTCTCCACTTATAATCAGGAATAATTAAATACATTGAAGAGGAGAGAAAGGTGAGGAAAGATTTAAGAAATGTAAGGGAGAAAGAGGTAATAATAACTAGTAGAAAACAGAAATAAACAGTGCAAATTTGGTAAGTGCTTAATTATTTTACTTATCATCTGCAAGGAAACAGGAAGCTAGAATTTGCAAATTTGAAGCTAGAAGCTTGCAAACATGCTTACATCTGCAAGTATGTTTGAAGCTAGGTGATGCATTATCTATTTTTTCAGAGCATTTTGATTAGAAATAACTTGGATGCATGAACATTTAGACAAACAGCCAGTTTGAAATGTCAGTAAGATTAAAAAATAGCTTATTTATATTCATGAAGATTACACTAATGTCTTAGTATTTGATAGGTCCTCCATCAGCAGTTCCATAAGCCAATCTCAAAACCATTAACTCTTCTGCTGCATTTATTTTCATTCCCACTTACAAGCACATAGTGCTTCTCCACTGCTGCATCACTATCCAAGTTTTGCTGCCACTGCGATCTCACTCTTGTTCATACATTCTGAGTGAAATGCAGTGTTTCTGGATGGAAACAAAAACCATGGGGCAAGCGATAGTCTCTTGTGACAAGAGGCAAAATCAGAGATTCAAAATTACTTCTCTTGAACTATAGAGTTACACATGCTCCATGTGTTAAGTCCCAAGAGCACCTACCCTAGTGGCTGTGGTCTTGCTGTTCTACTGCTGGATCTTTCCATGTAACAGCAATGCAAAGCTCCACTCTTTCTGCCCAGTCCTGGACAGAAGTGGGGGTTCAGTGAATAGACCCTGCCAAGGCACTGGCTCAGGCACAGCAACCAAAGCAGACATTCTCTTGACCAGCTTGGAGCAGTGCTAAGTAACACTGACACTACCAGAGACTACTCCAACCCATCCACTTACTCACCAAACACTACAGGAGCTGTGGCAAGGACAGAGCAAGAATGAGCAGAAGCTTCCTGATCACAAGCAAGAAGGCAGAAAGTGGCTTCTCAGTTACAACACCACATGTTGAGGCCTGAGCCAGACATCCAGGACATGTGGTCAGATTTTGCACACAGTTGTGTCCAAACCTGCCCTTAAACCTAAGTCTCAAGTAACCCAGTACCTCCCCTTCACAGATTTATCCTTTCTGTGGGGGGAAGTGACATGCTCCTAAGAGGCTTATACTGCTGAAGCATGCCCAATGTCAATAACAACTGGACTAAACTCAAATTATCTGAGAATTAGGAGTGTGAAGGAGGAGAGTAGGAAGTCTGGAAGTCAACATTTCTCTCGTGGAAAAAAAAAAATCTTCCATCCTCCAATTTCTATTAAAAGCTATCATGCCAAGTTAATTACACAGTTATGCTTTGATACATCCTCACCTCTCTCACTGCAGTACTGATAGAATTCAGCTGCAGAATAGTGCAGAAACTCCATACTGATACTCTGTTCTGTGCAGATGAGCTATAAAGGTTAAACATCAGGCCAGCCTTTACTGTGGTGAGCCACTGCTCAAATACTTCAAATAGCTGATAACCAAACTCTGAAAAAAGAGAAAAAAAATAGCTTTTGCTGAAGTCAGGAGGGCTGTCTCACCAAATAAATTAGTTTTCTTTCTGCAAGAAGGTGCTGGCCAGAAAAATAAATAGCAAATAACATAGTTTAGAACTATCTTTGAAAAATGGAATCTTGGCAAAGTATAGAGGACAGATCAGGTTCCATTAAAGGATTAGTTCAGATATGTATGCTGACAAAACACAAAAATGCAGGGTTTTTCCTTGCAGAGCTATTCCCCAGACACGGACAGAAATATTCTAAGTTCAACAGAAGAAGGTAGACCATTTTCTGGGAGTAAAACAGATGTAAACAATATAAAACTATTATTTCTCACTGCATACAAACATTAACAGAACTACTAAACCAATATTACCTGCCTTTCATTGCATTTTCTGCATGAAGTAAATAAATCTTCAAGTGAGTATGGTAGATTGAAAAAAAATATATAAATACTGCTCTTATAGTTCAATGACCCCTGTGAATGCACTCACAACATGCGATGGTGAAGTTAAACAGGGAAACATTACTGAATTTCAAACTGTCAGACCAAACACTTTCTACATTATACTTGCCAGGAACCAGAAAATATTTAACTTCTTGGCAGATATGGTACCTTGCTTAGGAACAGAGAGCAAAGGTTTCCAGATTGTGGTATGCACAACAGTGTGTGAGCCACTGGCAACACAGAGGAAGGAAAACAGAAAGAAACTTCAGCAAGTTTAACTGTTCACAACACCCAAATTATTCTAAAAGAGGAAACAACTTTTGAAATAGTTTCATTTTTAATAAACTGAGGCAGGTTATGTAGAGAATCAGTGACAGGTATTTAGGAGACTTGAGCATTCCATGCTGCTTTTCTCAGGTTTTGCCAAGCATTATAGTTGTTTTGGTTAGAAGAAATCATGCATCTTTCTGATGGTAACTTTCATTTCTAGACTGAAATAGAGCTTTTTGTAATTTCTACTAAAAAGATGGAGTTGCTATGGATGCCACCACTTTTAAGAAGGATACATATTTAAGTCAACAAATTCAAGATTATAAAGTCCAGCTTCAACAGGAAGAACCAAAATAAGATTTATCATTAATCCCCTGATCTCAGTCTCAGAATAGAGTGAATCAAGCAAAGCAAGAAACTGAATGGTGAATTCCACAGTCACTGCAAATGTCCTGCCAATGCTGGCTACAGGAGGCAGACTCAGTGTGCTTCACTCTGTTGTCCTGTCTGGCTGTGATCTTTGTTCTTTTGGCTCTGACAGTCGTTTCCTTGCAGGCAAACCTGCTCATCTGCTGTGACTCTTATTAAAATGAGTCAACAATTAATGGGATTATCTTTTGACATTTGTTTCAATTTCAGATTAGCACAATAATTTAACATGCACTTCACTAAGGTTTTTATTACTCACCTACACTTGTACACACTGTGATGATGGCTTTGCTGATGGTAGAATAGTCCATCAGCTATTTAATGAATAATGGAGGTTTCTTAAATTCACAGAGAAAAGAAATGTTCAAACCACATCTCCAGACGACATGACTGAAGGGAGAACTCTGAGTGTGAGGAGTTCTACTTACAGGAATAAAGTACTCCTCTTCCACATATTTAGTTCCTGTATTACAATATGTTCCCTCTAAGCCTTTTCACTTTAGTCTTTGAACACACATTATCTAGACAGAAAATATGCAATAGTATTCTTTTACTTGTAGAGATTTTCATGGCTTGTGTTTAATGAAAAAATGTCAAAATCTTTCAGTAGATTTGGACAGCATTTTTTCTTTGCTTCTATTATGACTACCAGACTTACAAGTGAATACAGTTCCTGACCCTACAGCCACATACTGAACTCCATGTAGCTAAGAACCACAGGATCCAAAGCCACAAAACAAGAAACACCAAGAAAGAAAATGGGTACAATAAGAAGCATTAGCTCCATCACTCCAGGAATAGGCAGGGCAAGTTGACCCGATAGCCCAAGAGCTGCCCTGCTGTTACTGTCTCATTTCTGCATCAGGTAACTTCAGGTAATTCCTCCCTCCTTCTCAGCACTGCCTTTTGCCAGTTCCATAACTTGCAATGGCAACTTTCAGCTGGAGAGCTGCTTCTCACTTGACTGCATTCCACAAAGTTGCAGCAGTGTCCTGACTACATCGGTCAACCTCTTCCCCCATCATGGTAATGGGAGCACTGGTGAGTTCCATATATGGGGGGGCACTTCATTCCCTCCCTATCCCATAGTCTCTACTGCTTCCTCCATGTTTGATGAAGGAAGGGCTTGAGCAAGTTTTGTGTGGCTTTCTTGAGTTCCTATCAAGAAATAATTAGCATTAATAGTAATTTTGACTATGAACCCTACCACAAGAAAAGATTGACAGGATACGCCTCCTCCATGTTTTCCCAAAATTATTCTTTCATTTTAATTTTCTCCACAGATCTGCGTGAGGTGAGAAATGTCTGCTCAACTATTATTTTATGTAAAAATGAAAATTTTCTAATAAACTAAGTTTTTAATTGTCACCAGAATATTTTGCACAGATGGCAATCATCATTTACTTAGTGCCCCAAGCTCCTATTTACTAAACAAGACACCCCATTTGTAAAAACAGATTTACTGATCACAGAAGAATCACTTGTCTGGGCAAGGGTTGTTGCACTGAGCCTGGCGTTTCTTTCATTTTATCTGTCGAGTTTTAAGATGATTTATTTTCTTCTTTCTTTTATCATATATCAGATAAACCATATTGGGCAGCCCAATTTAACTTCATATTAAGGAAAGCACCTGCAATACTGAAGAAAAAATGCAGCTATCTTATACAAATCCCTGGAATAATTCAAGAGGATTCATTAGCATATACTTACCAGGCAAGTGCATCGATTACTCAGACAATGACAGAAAGACCTTCTATAATTCATAAGCCATTATAAAATAACAGTATGCATAGAGAAATTTGAGCTAACTACAGATTTTATCATTTTATTCAGTATTATTCATTGCTTCTGAACTTCTCTAACAAGTCACTGACACTTCAGTCTTGCTCTCTGCCCAGTTATCTGTGTAGTTATTTCATCTCAACTCAGAGCTATTTTGGAAACCATCCATATGCTCTGAGACGCGAAATCAGCTATTTCTGTAGATAAAAGGACTAAAAGAAAGCATTTTTAGAAACAGGATGCTCAACAACCCAAAGGAAAAGCCCCCACAGACTGAAAGGGGGAAAAAAAAAAAGTATCTAATTACAGAAGGTTGAAACTGTAACTGATTTATTATTTCAGAAGATCTGAGCAGAAGTTGTAAAATACAGGCATATTCAAGTAATTTAAAGAAATAAATACAAAATATAGTATATCCAAAATGTAGCATAGCCAAAGATCCAGAAAGACGTCTTTTACTCAATACAAGTCAGTAAAATTATCACTGATAGATGGAAACTGTTTCCCTGATCCAGCTGCTGAGGCAGTCCATGTGTCCTGCCAGCATCTGACAACGCAGAGCTCATCTAGCAGCCAGCTGTCACGGACACAAGTTGTTCCACCCACTCCCCTCCTTCTTCCTGGCTTCCCGCTCCCACCACTTTCTGTGCACCAGTGTTGGCACGCATCTAGCCTCAGGATGCGGTCTAGGAAAGTTAAGCCATCAGAAATGTAAGCCCGCCAAAAAAATACCAGCAGCAAGTTCCATGCATTCATTCACCTTAGATGCACTGAAGCTTGGGCAAAGATGCTAATTTATCGATAGGGGAAGGAAGACAATAGTCCCTTTCCAGAAGCAAGTAGCCACTAGGAAATATTGATTTTATTAAATCATATCTCAGTGGGGCTGGAGAAAACAGTAGGAACAGAAACGGGAAAAAATAATAAAAACAAACATTATCTAAAAATGGATAGCTTGAATTATGCTCTAATTATAGAACAGGCAGCGGGGTATTAACTGCACAATAGCATTACTACCAGGCGCTGCTTCCTGTTACATGAAAGGTTACAAGTAAATGTAAACTCGTGAACTTTATGATAAAGAGGAAGGTGGGGACGGAGAGAAAGCCTCCCAGCCGTCGGTAGCGGCCCCAGCGGTGCAGGTGTGCATGCCCACTGCCTGCCTCCCCCCAGCCCGGCGCTCTCAGGCTCCCCGGGCACTGCAGCCTCCCTGCCAAGTCATTACCAACCAGCAGCTACGAGACACTGCGAAACAAGCAGCTCCCTGGAAATGCTCGCTGCACCGAACCAGAAATATAAAGAACCCGAAGCTGGATACTTCACAAGAATTCAAGTGCTTCCTGCTTTTGACCTGGTTGAGGAAGAAAAAGTGAAGAATAGCCATAAAAAGCCTCGTTTAAGTGCATTTAGAGCCTTCCTGTGAAATCATTCAGGAAGGACCTTCCTTGTCAGGTCTCCTTAAAGCCCTCCACAATTATGCCAGCTTTTACATCACCTCTTTTCCTTAAGGAACAAGAAACCAATCATCATTTCGCATTAACCCACTGGTCCATAATCATTCTTATGTAAGGAAGCCAAACACAAGTTGCCTGGAATCGAAATGGGGGAAAAAAATCTCTTAGCCCCTAATTGTCAGAGATGACCACTCTTAGTGCTGTCCACAGAATTCACTCCAGGTTAACAGACCTGCACATGAATGCATTTGAACATCACACATATTGAAATAGCTTTACACTTCATGCTCTGAACAGGCTGAGAGATTAAAATTCAGAATTATTCAATTGTTTAGCTCTCTCTCCTTTCTTTTCTAGACCTCCATTTAAAATCTAGAGTTAAAAAAAAAAATAAGAAAAGCAGCAACTGTATGATGAATTTTGAATGTCATTTCTTAAAACCTATGAACTTGGAAAATTCAAATAATCTTGTTTCTGCACAAACTTGAAAATTTATCATACTGTTACAAAAAGCTTAATATTCCTATGAATACTTGTCTTTGAGTGTGCAAATGGATAGGAAATGCTATTTTTTAAAAAAAGTAATATAATGTAAAAGTACATTAAACTCAACTAGACTGCAAGAAGATTAATAATTTTGAAATGGCTGAAGTTTTGTCCAGCACATCTCAAGTAGTTGCAATATTTCACTTTGCAAACATTTCAAAACACAAATGCTTGAAGGCCCCAGGACAGACCAAAAAAAAGGTTGCTCCCACCCAAACCGCAGCCACCCAGAGTGAGACAGCCCCCCTCCAAGATCAGAAGTTCCATCCTTTCCATCCCTCCACATCCCTGTAATTCCCTCTGCTCACTTCTTACCAGCTCTAGGGCTCACTGGGTTTCTCTCCAGATCAGTGTAACCCCATACAGCTCCCGGGAGAGTGGGCACAGGCTTTACCACCAGAGTTTTGTACAGTGGGAGCAAGCTGAGCTGGCTCATGGATGAGCCCAAGAGCCCCAGGGCGGGACCTGGCAGCCTCCTGGCAGCAACTGCACAGTGGATCACTTGAGCTGCTCGCAAAACTGCAGCCCAACAGAATGTTGCTGACTTCTATGTAATATTTAGTGTTTTCCTTCAAGCCTCAGCTCTCAGCATCAGAAGAAAGAGCATCGCAATAGTCACTAAAAGTGGATGGCTTGCATGGTGGAGAAAAAAGTTTTCCAAAACAGAGAGCAAATAAACTCCACAAAATTAGTCATAAAAATAACATTTGTTTAAGGTTAAGCATTTAATTTCTTTTCGAGTACAAGGGTTACAATTCTTCTCCACCTCACATAACGTAAACCAGCTGTTGCCTCCCCTTCTCTTTGTTTCCTTTTTTATATTGATGGGTCATGATTGCAGGGTTTTTTTCACAGGCAAGCAAGAGCAATCATAATTTATTCATAATTTATTTAATCATTAAATAGTTTATGGCAATGTAAAGGAAAGATTGTGTTTCCTAACTACCTGTCCTTCTCAAGGTCAAGCATTGCCTGTCAAACTGTAAGAAATACATGGGCACTAAAGTTTCAAACTTAACACTAAAGAAGTGCAATACTTTGTTTTATAATAATTACAAACCCAGGGCAGAAGGGGAGAGATAGAGAAGAAGAGAATTACGTAAATATTTTGAATATTTAGTAAAAACTCAACAAATACACTGGGTTTACAAGCATTGATAGAAAGCAACTGACATTTTCTGTTTATATAGCACCTATCATGTAAAAGACTAACATAAGACTCAGTGCTGCAGGCACAAAGAAAAATAATAATTGTGGCACTAATGAAAACACTGGAGTCCCTGTTGACTTCTGAGTCAAAGGTATGCCCTTTGGAAAGGCATTGCTTGAAATCAGTTTTTTCCTTTATAATGAATACTACTACTAAGAGGACATAAATCTATAAAGTTCGAGTCTTCAAAAACATCAATGCTCCAGGAAAGGTACATTCTACATAATTGTTGTGGGCCTTTAGTGCTTGGAAAAACTGCTTTGCACAGGTACCTGGAGACACACAACTGCCCAAGCTGCCCATGGTGGACTGCTATGTGAATGTATACTTCCTGTAGGTACTGTCCCTCCTTTTGCCCTCTCACCCAGTCCCAGCAGTCAGCACTGAAAGGATTTATTCATGTTTCAGACTGGAGGGAGGCAACGATTCATCAAGACACCCACTGCTTCTCTGACATTGTTTAAGGGGATCCAGGGGTATCTGTCCACTTGATTTAAAACCCGCACAGACTGTAATTATTTGCTGTCACCCTTTCTCTGTGCAGTGTCTAGATCCATAGGCCTGCTACACCTGATAGTATAATTTATGTCACCTTGAAGCACATACAAGTTTATTTGTGCAATACATAGTTAATATAGAAAAAAAATTCAAATATCACAGCTTCACCACTCAATTTGATGTTCTGACTGCTGTTGTTACATGTAAGAATTCTGTAGGCCTAGGCCTTTGCAGACTGAAAGAAAGTTAAAGGGAAAGAGGAAATAGTGGTTATAACACCACATTATCCTTCCTGGAAAATCCATAAGAGCTCATGTCATATTTACAGGAAAAGGATATGCATTACATATCCTAGAAAACAGTTCTTAGGAGACAGATCAGAGAAAGTTTCCTACATCCACATGCAAATTCTTCTCAGTTTACAATAAAATGGTATTTAAGGAGTGGGAGGAAAGGTGTGATTCTCATCCTTTTGGTTGATTATTAAAAGCTAGAGGGGAAAGAGCAGTTTCAAACTTGCTCATAAAACAGATAAGGAGCCAACAGAATCTTTTAAAACAAGTATTCCTTGTACCCCCCTAAAAAAGCAGATGCCCACAAGTACTGAAATCAGAAGAACTGGGTAGAACTCTTTGCATACATCCACTCCAAGCTTTCCAGCAAATCTCAAACTCACTCTGCTGGTAGCTTCCTTCCCTCTCTTCCCTCAGAGGGCTTTCCATAGGGGGAGACTGGCATGTTAAACCCAAACCTTCCAGAGATCAGTTTCACCCATCAGTTTCTCTGTGAAAAATTTATTCAGAATATTTGCTGGTTTATATTAAGTGTTAGGGTTGGGTATGCATTTTGATTGAACTTAGCCCAAGCTGAATTTTTCTCAGAACTGAAAAATGCACTCAGAAGTAAAGCAGTAGTTTCAATAGTATTCTTTAAAACTCATTTACAAGCATATAATGGAAAAAATCTGAACCTCTCATTGGATGGTGTAATAAAAGATATTTTTTTCATTCTGGAAGCCAATTCTGTGCATTAAGTGTAGCATAAGCATCAGTTAAATGGGTTATTACAACATTATACATAAAAATCCAGGTGTAAGTCACAAGTGTTCACCTACTTCCTAAAACAGGGATATAAATCTTATGCAGGATATCAATCTTAGAGGCAATGCCTTCTCATAGATATATCCTATAGAAACCTTACAGCTATGAACAGAGCTCAATGAATCTGGCAAATGAGCCAGGAACTGAAACCACTTATAAACATCAAAAAAACTGATTTGCTTTTAAGAAAGTCCCGAGCTGGTGAAAGCAGCAGCAAAACAAGCCAAAAGCAGCGGGGTTAGTGGTGTGGCAGATGTATCAGGCCATCGGTTCAGGAGACTTCAAGCTCATTAACAGCAAATGGGAGGAAAAAGGCACCAGAGCATTCCAGCTGTATTGTATCACAAGGAGCTGATATTCAGCGGTTTACTCGCCTCAGACTAGAAAGTTTAACTCTTGGTGTCTCTGGACACAAACACACCCCGAGTCCTGAAGAGATTAAAGTTTACCAGAAGCATCCCAGTCAGCCTTACCTGGTTCAGAGGACATTATTTGCAAATGTAATCCAGTACCACTGCACGAGGAACTGATTTGCAATGGCAATAGCCCTACGAGAGGCTCACATTTATCCCATTTACAAGCCTTACAAGTTGCCAGAAAGGACTTCTCCCCAGATGCTCGGTGTATGCTGACAGTTCACATACCGGGTCTCAGTCACACGATGCTCCTCCTCTCGGAGGGCAAGGCTGTGCTCAGAGGAGACGCGTAAGCAACGCACATTAGTCTGCTTAGAGAAAAGAGTGAACTCTGTTCACCAGCAAAGGGGAAAAACAAAGAAATCAGCTTATGTAACGTACAAACTGCTGGAGAAAGGAGGACGAGGAGGAGGGACTACTGTAAGTTGTTTTGTCTAATACTCAGCCACTATGAAAGTTTTGTTACTATTAGTTGTATTGCTGTTTGAAATTAAAGCAGCATAAAGATTAAAGGACAAGTTAGTACATTTTTCTGTTTGGTCCTTTGGTCTCGCTTTATATTGCATGGTGTTCATTTCGAATAATCTTCTGCATTGCCTAAGCTCTCTTTAAATTTATGCCTAGAATTAAGTACATAGGACACACAGGATACTAGAGCACTGACCAAAAGAATCAACATTAAAGAATTGTTATGAAAACATTAGTTTATTTGGCATAGATCAAAATTGATTAAAATAATTTTAAATGAATGTTTAAAATTATATTAACTACATATTGTGCTCCAAGTCACAATACAAAGATATTAGAGTGAATCATGAACTGAGGAAACACACAGTTTCAAAAAGCAAAAGGATTAACTAGAAAGGGAAGTTACCCCAAGTAACTTTCTTTTATTGTTCAGAGCTCCCACACCATGTGATCCCCAGCTGGCACACATTCATCTCAGCAGGAGAAAAAACCTGGGATTTAAATCCAGCCCTGCCAATTCTGATAATATGAATAAGAATATAGCAGCCAGTCATTTTCAACCTCTGCACTGGTCCAAACCAGAGCTCCCTGCAGCCCCTTCCATCTCCAGCCACTCACAATCCCCACATTCACAACACTGCAGAGCTGCTTGGAGGGGTGAGCACCAAGGGTTACAGGGAACAAAGACATTTGCAAAACAATCCGTAAGAATCTGTTTGTCACTGAGGGGACAGCCCTCTGGAATGGGCAGCTAATTGTTTCCTTTCTATTACAGATGTTGTACGGCAGAGGGATATTGCCAAAACCAGCAAAAAACAAAACAACAACAAAAACACACACACAAAAAACAACAAAAAAGCCAACAAAAAACCAAACCAAAACAAACAAACAAACAAAAAAACCAACAGAAAACCCCCCCAAAAAAAACAAAACAAAACAAAACATAACCTCCAAAAAAACCCCAACAACTTTTCTCCAGTTATTTCAACAATTTGGTGCCTTTTTTATCTTGAGATGAGCAGATGCAAGCTCCATACATACGGATTTGAAACCTAAATGGAACACATTTTTAGCACCTTGGCCAAGATTTACAAGTTTTCTTTCTGTTTTGAGAATTTATTTTTAAACTGCTGAGCCAGGAAGTTGCATTTCCTCATCCCTGATACTCCTAGCATGTAATCCCAAGAGCTTTAAAGACACACACAAATTTTACTCACCCGGGTCATCGACGCACCATTGAAATTAAAAAATAGCATTAGCTGAGTTTCATAATCAGACCAAGAGAACTCCAATGCATAAGTTATATTTGTATTTTGAAAGTTCACCTCCAGGAGTTCAAAGCTTGCACCTCTTGCTTGGGTTTGCACCTGAAGTGCCTTTATAACAGGATACCTTATTGCTCCAGGAAAGCCTTTGTTGAGAAGATAAATTTTCTGCTCAGTTTCCCACATTTGGAACGAACCACTTTCCCCAGGAGTCTGGTTTGGCCGGAGAGGAGAGGAGAGGAGAGGACAATGAAAAGTAAGGGCCAGACAGGAGAGTCACTGCAGCTCTGCTACCACTCAGAAAGAAGGAATTTTACACACGTAAAGGAAACCAGGAATCCTCTTTCACTTCCAGAAGCAGGAACATTTGAACAGGTATAAAGAAGTCACTACTGCCCATTTTTGAAATACATATTTAACTCTTCCTTTTTCTAAAAAAGTAACATATTAATTGTTCCATATCTATTTGATTAGCTAGCAGATAAGGGGATTGGATGAGATTAAACTGCTAGAAGAAGAATATCTCATTAACCTATTACCCTGTTTTTACAAGTGTTCTACACCCAACTTTGCTTTCTCTAAAAGCAGAAACATGCGAATTGCACAGTAAAAGTATTATCTGAAAACTCATCAACAAGAGGTGCAGCTATGTCTTCCCTGTCACCAAAACATGCCTATGTACTTTAAGGAAAAGTTAATAAAAAAATAAGGTTAGTTTTACTAATTTTCTCTAAAAGGCAGATGAAGACGCACAGAGAACTACTAGTTAAATTAAACAAACATTCTCATTAATGTGTCATAAAAGTCGTACTACTAAGATAAGTTGCCATCATTTAGTATAACCAGAATAATTACACAGCCTAAACACAGTATGCTTTTAGTCCTTGCACAGCAGACGAAATAGATGGCACTTACTTTTTTTTCCACCTCCAAGACTAAGCAATAACAGCTTTCTGTCAGTACTTTCCCCATTTTGCAGACAAGGGGACTCAAACTGTGTCCATAATTCATTTGAATATTTTTAATGTGATGAAGTTGAGAAGGAAGTCACATGAGTATAGTTAGGAAACTTGGAAAGCTGAACTAAGTATAAAAGACCTACATAAGCAGTGTGTCACTGTGACACACAGCCCCCAAAACCAAACTGGCTCATGTGACAGTGAATCACAGTCCAGCACTCAGTGTGGCTGTCTTCTGCTTCTCTCCTCCTTCCTGCAGACTCACTTCAGGCACAAAGTGTTCAAAAAAGTTTGCTGCAGATCATGCATCAGAACATGATGCAGTTAGTGTAAGTCAGTGATAGAGAGGGATTTTTGTCCCAGCCAAAGGATCAGTAACCTGCCTGCACCCTGACACAGAATTCAAAAGGAGAACTTCTGAATTTCAATATGGAAATAGCCCCCAACTTTCTTTTTCCATTGGACAGATCTATAGACATCTCAGTGAGTCCAAGAAAGGAAAGCCCCTTTCACAGGGCTCCCATAAAGCAGTTGGGGTTGACTCACACTGATCTCCTCTTTCTCTTCTCCATTATATCCCAATACTTCAAAATCACAGGATTTGGGGCATGGGCAGAAATAAAAGCATGCTTTGTTCTCATTGCCAAAGAGTTCCTGAGGTGCTGTTAAAAGTCACTCTCACAAGCTGGGCAGTATTCTGCTGAGGGGTTCGACTTGGCTCCCACCTATTCTTGGGGAAATAAGATCAGCTACAGGACACCACACAGCTGTGTCCCAGAGTGACCCTCACTTCCGTCAGACCTTCCACCTGCTGTCCTTTACATGGCTTATGGGATAGGGTAAAATCAGTAACAAGTGGTTTTGTGCAGGAACAAAATATATATAAAACAAACAAACAAACAAAAAAACCCAACCAAAACAACAAAAAAAAACACACACAAAAAAACACCAAACAAAAGCACACAACTTATTTAAAAGTGCTGTCTCGTTAAAGTGCATCCTTCAAGCTTTGCACCAGTGGCCTGTAAGGAAGGAAGAAACAGCCATATCACAATTCAAGATTTGCAGGCATATAACGAATAAAAGAATGGGGGAAAATTTTATATTGAGGAAGTGACCTATAGAAATCATTGATCACCAGGAAAAGGAGGAGGCGAAGTCCACACAGAAGTGGGCTAGGCAAGGAGGATGTTTAAGAATAGGTATTCATGCAACAAGGAAAAAACAACAATATCTATAAAAAGATGGGAGCTAATCCTCAACAAGGCCAGAAACACTAACAGACACTGGATCTGCAGCCCAACAAAAACATATCTGTTGAAAGGACATTTCCACCTTCAAACTCTGAAAATCAGGAACATCTATCACTCTCCTCCCTAGCTCTCCTGGTTCACATGCAAGGAGATTGTGGCTTCCTCACCTTGCAAGAAAAGCAATCTCAAAGTAGATGTGATGAACAATTATCATGCCATAATTAGAAAGTAAATAGCAGTATTTTTCCATCCTTTTTTTCTTTCCTTCCAGCTCAGCTGTATTATGTGTCTCAAAGTGAAAGTCTGTGGTTGTGCTCAAAGAATACACAATAGAAGTTCTTAGAGGAAAAGAACTTTTCGTCCTATGTTTGCACAGCTTTTGTCACTGTAGCATCTTGGTGTCTGCAATTTAGTCCAAGAGTAATCCAAGCAACAACAAAACTCTCCAAACAAATGATGAAATGGTTACAATTCAATGAAATCAGAACTATATCAAAGATCATTGAGTGCCATCTATTCTATTAGAGTTTACAAAGAACATTTCTTCTATGGCAACTCTATGTTTTATACTAACCATATAAAGCTGGATTTCTGTAGCTTAAAGTACCTTCCATACTTAGAAAAAAAAAAAAAACGAACAAAAAACATTAAATCCAGGAATCTGTGGTTCATTTGTCAATTAATCTTCTTTAGTAAAGAAAGATCAGCAATTGTTAAAGGATTTCTGGTTTTAGACTTGAAAAGTGATCAAAGGCTATCTCTCCATCAACTGGGTTTGATTTGCCGATTATTCTGTTAAAAAAATAGTTTAACAGTTTTTGTTTTAAAACCTCCTTTCTATATATACAAACTATAAATACATATCCTGCAAGAACATGTTATGATTTAGGAAATCAGACTCATTTTCCAGTTAATGTAACTTTTGGTCACACACAAAGCACACGTGAATCTCACAAAAAAAAGGCCAAGATCCAATCCAGAAAGACTACTGCACAGAACTGTTCTTAGATTCAGCAGCATAGAGAAAGCCTGAATTCATAACTTTAAAATTACCCCTTCCACATTAAAAATCCAAACAACAGAGTCACAAAATAAGCAGATTAGATTGCAGTGACCATGATTTAATTTCCATATAAAAATCAAATCAGGGCAGTGCTGGATACTAAAAATTAAGTACAAATTATTCTTGGTTTGAGTTAATAAAACCTGCATGGAGGGTTCACAACAAACAGCAGAGTGGAATGAATTAATACATTTCTGGGGTAGCTAAGACTACACAAAATAGGATCGGGGAAAAAAATGATTGAAAGACCAGTCAAATATTTTATATCTGACATGAAGCAGTAGTAAATTTTTGGGTAATCCACTGCAGCAGGCGCCAAACACACAAGGCCCATGGCTTACAGCATCAGTTTATGGATCACCCATGTCATTTGTGCAATGGTATTTTATCAGATGCTGAAAGCTATATTCACCATGAATTTGTTTAGTCTTTCCCTGAATCCCATTTACATTTCTTAAACAGAATGTGTGGCAGTACAGGCATTTTTAACCTATTCTACCTTACTCCATGCTTTCTGAGGAGGAGAAACTTGAAAGCACAAGACATTTCCCCTTCCACCTTCCTCCATCCTCCCTGTCACACTATAGAAAGTATCAGATGAGCTTTCTCCAGAACATGTCAGTTCCTAAAAATCACAGAAGCATAGAGTGATTTGGATGGAGACCATTCAGCCCAGTCCTCCTGCATGGGCAAGGACATTTTTCACCAGATCAGTTTCAGGACAAAAAAATGTCACTATCTGCTCACAATTCTTTCCTTCAGCATCAAATATATTTACAGCTGTTGTCTCCTTACTTTGTCTTGTTAGGGCCAATATAATCTAGTATTTGCAGAACAGTCAGCAAATTAGGCCCTTCTTTGCAGGGTTTTTTCTGCCTGCCATAGATAGAGCTGATTTTTCCCTAGTCCATCTAGCCTTGTGTACCTCAACTGTCCAGAGAAAAAGGATCACAACCTAATTTGATTCAAAAAGGGAAGGTAAAAATACAGACAGTGGTTACAAACAAGAGAATATAGAAGTGTATTTCAGCTTTTGGAGGGTAAGGGTCAAAGATCAGAGAGAGCTGTGACTGTTTTTATATAGTGAAGTTGTGCTGATAGTTAAACACAGCCTTTGAGACCATATCTGCACTAATGAAACTCTAATTTCCTTTAAATTATTGCCATCCACACACCAGACCTCATCAGCCAGACAGCAATGATTTTTCATCATTTATTTAAACACAAAAGCAATCAATAAGCTTTCCCCCAGTTCCTTTACTGCTATCTCTGAACTCTAAAAACCCAGAATCAGAGAAGATGCCAGCTATAAAACAGACATAGCCAGGTTTCATTGTTGTCTTTCTTATGGAAGGAAATTCTAAAACATCACCCAATTTTGTGATGAACAGGATTAAAGCAATGCAAAGAAAATCTTAATCCATTAAATCATGATGAACAGGCTAGAGTATCAAAGAACAGTAAGTAGATCACAGTGGATTGAGAAGCTTTTCCCTCTCATCATGACTGTATCCTGGGCATTGTTTTGCACTGAAAATGTTTAGTATCAGATTGAGGGAACATCACACTTCTGCTCACACAAGCTGAGGACACTCCATGGAAGACACACATACACAAAATTTCCACCTCAGTTGCCAACAGAAGTTTTGCTCCTGTGTTGAGCAGCAGCTAAAAAAGCATTCTACAGTTTTCAGAATTTTTCAACAGTGGGAAAACTTTGGAATATTTTTAGGCAAATCAGGGAAATACCAGGAATAAGACCGGTAAAATCAGTGACAAATCTGGAAAATTTAATCCAATTGTTTAGAAAGACTATATTTTAAAATCAATCAAATCAGCTTTATAAACACATACACACATAAATGTTCAGTCTCTTATGACTTAACTAGGCCACAGCTTGCAGAACAAGTGGGCAAAATTTGCAGGCAAGGCTCTTCATCTACAATGTTCCAGACTATGATTTTAAAATGAGTATTTCCCCAAAATAACAGGATGCTAGCAGAAAACAGAGGGGTGCAGCATTGCTGACTTCACTGAGGACAAACAGTGCTCACACTGCTAACTGTGAGTATTTCAGCATATTAGATTTTACTGTTGTGTTTCAGGTCTTAGGCAAAGCTCTAATTCCATCACTGAGCCTTTGAATTTATTTTGGCTTATAGCAGCTATCTTTAAGAATGTTTGTAGCAGCTTCCACAGTTGAAACTGACTTACATACAGAAATCTTGACAAACCAAGGAACTGAAACACTTGCCAGTTACATTATAGTGGGTGGCCAAGTCATAACAGCAACATAAGGCTCTAAGTAATGCTGTGAAAAAGAGCTACTGAAGAGAACAGACATCAAAATTAGTCTTGGAAACTGCCTTGACACATAGAGCTGCCAGAGAATCATTTCAGCTATAGAGAAAAGTGGCACAGAATCTTTAAAGAAAGGCAACAGGTAATCTTATATAATCTATGAAGTCCTTTAATATTTTAGAGAGCTGAACAATACTCAACCACACTGAACAAGTAAAATAGGCATAAATTATTTATTCGATGTCTTAATCTCAATGTAACTGCTACAAGCATGGTATGGGAAATCATAAAACTATTTTGAGTCACAAAAAGTCACTTCATGCTTTCATCTTCCTGAGCATCAATGACCTCCTTAAGAAAGGGAAGAGAATAAAAATACAAAATAAATATTAGTTTGTGTAGAAAATAGGACAGCAGTGTAGGAGAACATAAAGGATGCTGATACTGAGGAGGAGATATGATGAAGAAAAATTCGAGGTTAGAGGTTCAGGTCCTGCCCCACAGGAATGACTCATTACAAAATCAAGCTGTTTAAAATATTATTACAATCTCTTGAGCTAATTTTCCCTCTACTGCTCAAACAGCAGCTATGTTTGACACCTCTCCAGGGAATATACCACATCACCCATTTTGAAGGCATTTTGTAATGCCTTCAAAAGAAAATCCTTGGTTGTAGAAAAGTCAGTTATTCAGGTCTTCTGCAGCCTCAATCCCCAGTTCATGAGCCTTTGCTGAAAAGGTTTGCATAAATCTTTGTTTCAGTCTTAGCTAACAAATTTAAAACAGATACTCAGAACTATAAACCACACCAACACCTAATTGGGCAGGTGAACATGGATTTTGTTTTGGTTTTTGGTAAGTGTTACTACAAGTAGAAGTGGAACAGACAAGTTACAACACGGTTTAATATCAGGGTTAGCCACACCTACACCCTCTCCATGAAGGTAAAATGCGTGTGTGGTAGTGGGAAAACTACAGCAAAAAAGTACAATCTGAAGAAGGCACAAACCAGAAAATGTCTACAGATAGGCAAGAAGAAGCACAAAAAAACTGCCATGAGGGTTCCTCCAAAGATCAGCAGCTGGAAAAGCACTTCTACTTGAAAAAGCATTCTGCTAGCCATCTGTCAGGCCTAGAAGGCTATTCTTCCCTCAATTCAAAATCTGGCTGCTCTGGGTTACCATTCTTCTGAAGCACTGGAGGCTGGCTTGAGCCCAGAAAACATCATCCTGATAGCAGAATTCAAGTCTCAAAGTGTCCGCTTGAGTTTTCTACTGACAAGGAACTCATTACACTGGAAATTAGTTCAATTTTCTTGTTCAATTTCTGAAGCATAGTGTAACACTGGCTTTTCATCATTTAGCAGAGTTTAAAGCTCTCTTTAAAGTTTGCTTCCCACAGCCATAACAGTCTGTGATTTGCAGTATGCCAGAAGAAAAGCCCACTGATATCTAAATGACAGGTAAGTTATAAGTTATAAGGCTGTGACCTGTGACTGAGGGTGACAGTGGGGAAATCCCACACAAAAACCCCTCAGTGACCAAATAGCTCCTTCCATTCCTGATGGGAATGTTCTACATTCCCAAATGCACTCAAGGACTTACTTTGCTGAGATATTCATCAAAAAGTAAACAATTCCCATGGCTCTTATAAGACCAAGTAGTATTTTTATACTTAAAATGAACAGCTAATTATATAGTAAGAGCAATTGGATGAA
>VXBI01014680.1:104563-258668 GCA_013397375.1 Toxostoma redivivum | reverse complement strand
TAATTCCACTTAAAGATATTTTGTTGCTGGCATGCAGTCATTTCTTCCCATTCTGGTCTTCTTCCAGCTTTGTATAACAATTACTTGTGAGGAATATTTCCTGAAACTATTTGCAGAACACCTCTGAGTCTTCAGGTTCTTCAATTAGACACCTTAACAAGGTAGAACCACAAGGAAAGACAAAGGTACTTCTGTATTAAATGCAAGCCCCTCTGGAAAAGACTAAAAAAAACCTGCCCCAATTCACAAACACAATTCATCTGCCAGTCTCTCCCATTTAGTTACTCACCATCTCACTGCATAGGTTTAGGATGGTGATCAGCTTTAGAACAAATTCAACCAATGTCATGTTTTCTAAAATCTGATACAGCGCTTTCCAGCATTGTGGGAAAAAAAAAGTATTAATGCCTGAAATTTGACCCCACCCATAGAAAGCATAAAAGGCACCAGCAATTTTATGTGACTAAGGCCCAGCAGACAGACCAACAGCAGCAGTGCCTGTGTCAGCAGGTTTATCCTCCCACATCCAGCGTCTGGAGAACTCCATTATTCCATGGGACTTGAAAAGAGAACAGTTTGTAAACAGGCACCAGGACTTTCCAAAACAGCTGGCCCTTCAGAGGGAGCTGCAGATTTTAACCTTGAAACAGCCATGCTGCTGTAAGCAGACAGTGAGGAGCCTGAGCTTTTTTGTTTTTTTGTTTTAATGTTCACTATACACGAGTAAATAGCAAAAATAAAGTGCATTGAAAACGAAGCATGTTTAAAACCTCCACCAAGCAGCAGCCTGAATACAATGTATAAATAAACCCAAGTCATGTCAAACAGCATTCCAGAGTCATGTGTCAAGTGAAAAGCAGAAAGACTTGTCTGTTTGAAGAAAACAATTGTGGTCGTTTATGCGCAAGCCACTTTCCTATATATTGACTCAGGATTTTACCATTTAATGACAAGTTTCCTGAAAGCTTAGTGAGTACAAGACACTATAAACAAGATTATTATGAGCTCATTATAAACTAGGTTGCATTTCTAGACACTGTTTAGTTGAGAGTTCATTCAAAATGCCCTTTTATTGTGAGATGATGTACCTAAATTTAGCTTACCCTCTTAAACAACCCAAAACAAATCACTACTCAGTATGACCAACCATATCTGCTGGCCCCCAAAGCCTGTATTTTAGACTAAATCTCCTTCAACAGATCATGTAGCAGATTACATTGACAATCATTTATTTGCATTAAGCATAAACATCAGAACCACTTGTAATAATCTACCAAAGATTAAAAACAAGAAAAAGCCTTTTTAAAAAATAAATCATTAGTTTTCACCAGACATTTAACAGTTCCTCTCTTACACGGAAATGGGATGTCTACTATGAAAGACCAGATGCTCAAATGGATTAAACGGTGTCTAGCCTTTAAACCCTGCATCCACAAATCAATACTGACCTAGTGACCTAAAGTAAAATTTAATAATTAAAACGTATCCAACAGACACGTATAGACCAATCAAGACAGAAATAAAAAATAAATTGTTTGCCTAAGACTGCATATTGACAGAGAGAGAGGGAGAGAGCTGGAGAGTGCAGAATGTGCAGTCCTCTAATTATCCTTGACACAGGTTTAGCAGAGGCAGTGGGAAAACAGGCTCCTCAGCACAGCCCCAGTTAGCAAACAAGAGAAATCACCTCCGGAAAGGGTACACAAGCCATTACCTTCCTGCCCTTAGGATTGTTGCTGTCTGTGAAGACTTGCCAGCGAGACAGTAATTCACATGCAGTGACAGTGAATCCTGTGGGCAGCAGCTGCCTGCCTCGGAACAGAGCAGGGGACAGAAACACATCCCACAGCAGAATAACCTTGGGAGGGTTGGCCTTCACTCCAGGCAGGTCCAGGATAACACCTGAAGGGTGAAAGTCTAATCTCTTTCCAAGCACAAAAGCCAATCTTCCCCTTGCCTTCTGACAATGCAATTACAGACTTGGGACTTGCCCGTGTGAACAAGTCCACTGCAGCACATTAACAGCAAGTTTTGCATAAATCACCAACTTCAAAGGCAATGCAATATTTAAATTTTGGGGAAGGAAGGGAATTTTTTAAAGGGTGTTTTTTTTTTTTTTAAATACAAGTTGATACAGCTTTCATTAGGGGTGTTCACCCAGTTCCACCAACATGAGAGCATTACATGATGTGTGAAAGGACTTCAGGCACATATAATAGCCTCCCAAAAGCACAGGAAAAACTCATTCACCACAAACAGTTAAAGTACCCAAAGAAATAAAAACCCTCTCACCCTCTCACACACACACTTTTGTTAGGCACCAAGACTTGAAAAGCATCTTGTAGGTTAAAAATTTATCTTAGTCAAATATGCTGCAAGCGTGACTTATTAACTATCAGTAACTTTCTGTCCAGACTCCAATGCCCTGACATTTTCAGTGCATAAAAGAAGAGGATGGAGTGGTTGAATTAGCACTGACACAGTTTTAATTAAAAGCTTCTATTAGGGTTCTCCCCTGCACCAAATAAAAATGGCAGTTCTGGCAAGAGGGATGCAGCGTAAGACCTTAATTTGAAAAGGGAAAGCCCATATGAGACTAAAAACATCTTCTGAAATAACATTTTGCATTTTTGAGGTGCAAAATGTTAACATCCCTAGTTTAAGTCAGCAATTTGAGTTGCACTAAAATGTCCACCATGCATCTATTATGATAAAATTAATACTCCTAGCTCCTGGAACATAGTAAAAAAAGTATTTTATAGGATGAGCAAACCTTACAAGGATATACTTCTAATTTTATTTTCCCCTTTATATTAAATCCTGCCATCAAAATAGTCACAATATTTGCAGAGAATCCTGAAAACTCATGTCAAGTCTTTATACAATTAAGCTCTATAAGAGAAATAGTCCAAAATGTTTGGTCAGTTGGTGAGTTAGAAAGAGGGACAGAGGGTGGGAATGAGGAGTGGAAAACCTGCTCCTGCATTCTGCCTCCCTTACACTGCTTCCTCTCGGCAAACTGCATAAAACACCCTGAACATCCATTGTACCACCAGCTCGGTTCGAACATTTCCCACCTCGTCTCACCCTTCATGCCAGTACGAAAAACAAACACGTATCACATCCAAAAAGAAATCACTCAGACAAAAAGCAACCAGCTTGAAAAGACATGTAAATCAAACAGATCTGGCAGCAAACAGCATTTCATAGAGACAAGAGATATGGATTGCTCCATCTGTGTCAGTTTGGCCAGTTATTGTTCTGACTTACTACTTTAACTACCCCAGATTAAACTGCTTGAACTGCAACAGACAAACGAAGATCCTTAAAATACAATCCCCCCACACCCTCCTAACAATAAGCATTATATCCGTGGTGCTGCCATCCTCAAATCTTAAAGCCACCACATCAATTAAAAATTACCCACATACAAAATTAATTTAGCACCGACCTTGCAAAAAGCTTGCTCCTCTTGGCTAGAAATCATTAACAGTTTTGGTAAAATCCTTTCATGTGCTCCTCTAGCTAGCTAATTCCAGCCTTCCATTAACGCACTCCATTGCAGATAATTGCCGACAGCACACGCTCCCCTGCTTTTGCTGGTTCCCAACCCAGCGAGGATAATCACATTCCAGCAGGGAGTGAACAGATGGCAGCCTCCATGGTAACCAGTCCTCCCCAGCTAGTGGTAGCACTGGGAGACTCCCGGGGACCGGGGCAACAAGCGCTCTTTGTGCTCCAGCCTCGCAAAGCCTGAGCGCAGGCAGAGCCGGCTCTAGGGCTGACTGGGCATGCCTGGCAGGTGCCCTGCCTTCGCAGGCAGGAGCCACACCTGAACAAAAGCTGGCCACCAGGTTTAACCTTGGCACTGCCTGTTCCCGCGGTGTGCAGGGGGGAAACACCCACTGAGGTGAAGCTAAGCGGGAGTTCTATTTGCTATTAAAACAGAGCGCTCGGGGAAATTAGCTGCCATTTGGTTTTCCCCTGACAAAATGATTTTCTGAAGGCAGGCTTATTTCCCTGGAATGGGTTTGACTTCAGCACGATTGGAAACGTTTGCCGCCTGATCTCTATCTCCCGGACTTTGAAATTGCTCCCCTCAAGACACCATAATCTATTGCTCAACAAGAACTGCACAGACCCTCTGTTTCGGTCTCAGGGCTTCCGTCAGGCTTATCTGCTCTGCATCTGCCGTGATCAATGCTGATTCAGCAGCAGGCAAAACTGCCCTCTCTGCTGCACTGCCAGGAGAGGCGTGTCGAGAAAAACCTTTTTTTCAATATCAAAGGTGTGCCTGAAACCTCTGCTCTCACTGAGCCAGACCCTGCACAGCTCCACACCTACAGCGAAGGTGTGTGCACCAGCTCTGAGAATTCCCACTGATGGTGTTTGCAGGGAAAACGGAAGTGGCTTTTCATATCCAAACGATAATGATCTCCTCTTCAAAATAAAAGGGTTTTGAAAGAACATATTAAGGTTTTAAATACTGATGAGTTGCACAGTCCCAAAATATTTAGGGTTTGAAACACTGAAGGTACAATAGCCTTGACTCACACAAACTTTCTCTGCCTCACTCTCAGAACCACCCAGTGCTTATGACTAATGGCATGTCAAAAAAACTGGGTAGTTTTACTTGAAGCTGCACCAAATTTGGACCTCAGGCATGTTAACTTAGGTCTAGCAAACAATTCTTTTGAGGAAGGGAAAATGGTTTCCTTTCTCCTTTACTCTTCTAGCTGATCCTGCAGAACAGCTTTCATTCCTCTAAAAAGACTGAAAAACCCAAGCTGGACCCCACCATCACAAAAATACATTCTTCTGCAAGTGGTTTCAGGCATGGAGCTCTGATTTTCTCTCTCCTCCCACCCAAATATTCAATTTTCCTCATCTTCACTGCACAAGGATGTTTATTTTGTTTCACAGCAAGTCCAATGAAGTTTACATTGGTAAGAGACACCACTACTAAACTGCTGGTACATTACCATTGGAAACCGTTCAGATCCCTGCTGACAGTACAACAGTATCTGTAATCCACACGAAAGTTCCCACCACAGAAAGCTGAAGAGGACCCAGATTTCAGAAGGAACTCACAGAATTCACAAAGTTATTGTAGATACTGGTGAAAGGTGTGGGACAAAACCCAGGTCTGCCAACTTCCCCTCCAGGACTAGTAGACCATTCTGATTCATGCTGCTCATTTCAATCCACTTTTTTCCTCTAAATAAGTAATCTTTACATCATAAAAATATCTTAAGCTTATATGGACACCAAACCTAATTATCCATCAGCAACAGCAGTAAAATAAGGTAAGGAAGAAAACCAATACCCTATTCAATTTGTCAATTGGTAATAATAACTTTTCAGCATTAAGGAATCATGAAAGGCAGCAACACCATTTCCTTTTTGCCTCTTAAAGACAGTGGCTCAGAAATTAGTTTTGATGTACTTATAGATTCTTATGCATTTCTAGGGTTAAAAAATGGAGCAATTACAATTCTTAGCAAATTGACTTCAATATTATAGGGATTCAAGTTCAGTTTCAGTCTTTTTTCCATCATGAAAGGGACACCTCCTACAAAACAATTTTCTAGATTTATGTTAATTCTAACGTTGCATTTAAAAATTGAGTTGTTTACTGAAACATTATAAACCATCTTGGTATTGGAAAACCTGTTCCATACACCATAAAAACTCTTAGACCATCTGTTCTTGAACAAGAACTAGCTGTACTCATTACAGGAGGATTGCTAGCAGAATGAAGTGCAACAGCAGTCAGAATCCATTTCAGTTTCTTACTTGGAATTTCTTTAATTATTAGGTCACGCAAAGGAAGAGACAATGGAACACACTACAATCTTTGACAGAAGCAGTAGGCACCATATATGGAGCAACACTAAAAAAAGTACCCTCTGTTCATATGACAAACGTTTTATTTAAGGTACTTGAAAGGGACAGAGGAGAACAGCACATCCAAAATTATTCAGAGGAGGGATGGACAAAGAAAGGAAAATTTAGTCCTCTCCCCTTCTTGTTTGGCTCAGAGACAGAAATTTAGGAATAAACTGGTTTTATCCTGGAAGATATGAATGGATAATAAAGAACATATTGACATCCTGAATTGATTCAATTGAAAGGATTGTCTTTCACAACAATGACAACATGTGCTTCAGCTTTTCCAGTCTCAGCTCCTATCTGACACACCAAGATTTTGATATTTTATTCAGGTTGATGAGGTCTGGAACTAAGCTTTAGAAATGTATGTTTTTCAAACTGGATGCGGGGGGTCCTTAAAAATCTACTCACCCAAAACAAGTTATGTGAGATTAGAATGAGGCATACAGATAGCAGTTAATCACAACTGTCTGCATAAGATTTGAAAGCTTTAACCAAAACCAACTACAGCATCTAAGTGACATGTCAGGCCTCACAGACGCATGGTTTCAAGTTCTTGCCCATTTTTTATGCCTGACAGTTCCTGGCAGTTGCAACATTCACTGCCAGACAAAGTAAAACAATAGAACCTTGATCTGCTCTATTGTAGTACTTTGTTTCTACAGAGAAATCAATTTCAATATAATTATAGAGTCATAGAACAGTTTAGGTTGGGAAAGACCTCCAAGATCATGGAGTTCAGCTGTTAACCTAGCATCACTGTATTCACCATTAAACTATGTCCCCCAGTGTCACATCCACACATTTTTTGAACACTTCTCTGGGCAGCCTGTTTCAATGCTTGATAACCCTGTCAGTGAAGAAATTTTTCCTAAAATCCAATTTAAATTGCCCCTGGTGCAAACTGAAGGACAGGCACCTGTTATCTGGGAGAAGAGCCTGATTCCCACCTTTCTATAACCTCCTTTCAGGGAGTTGTAGAGTCATAAGGTCTCCCCAGAGCCTCCTTTTCTCAGGCTGAACATCCCCAGCTCTCTCAGCTGCTCCTCCTAGGACTGGTGCTCCAGACCCTTCACCATCTCCACTGCCCTTCTCTGGACACTCTCCAGCTCCTCAATGTCTTTCTTATAGTGAGAGGCCCAGAACTGAACACAGGATTTGAGATGCAGCCCAACCAGTGCCAAGCACAGGGGCACAAAATGGTCGTGTATTCCTTTTAACTCCAAACCATTGAGTACTGAAGAAGTGCACCTCAAGGGAAACAGGTTGTCCACATTCTTAAGAGTATAAAAAAATGTATCTATTCTCGTAAGGAAACATAAAGGCTGAAATTTGCAAAATTTCCTCTTACTTTTTCAAAATTCCAAGATTTAGCATTTTTGTGATAAGCACAGAAGGGCCAATGCTTCCACACTTCCATTGCCTCTTCTGCCTTACCCTCAACTGGTTGTTTTCCTAAAAACCATGGTACTTGGCAGAAGGAAAGCAATGAATTTCAGGCCACACAGCTACACAGCGGCCTGTGCTCCTCAGTGCCACAGGAAACAAGACAACGGCATTTATTTTTCTTTCACGGGGTGCCCTGAGAGGAGATGTGTGCTGGGTGTGGAAAAAAGAGCAGCTGTTTTGCTTTTGTTCTTACAGGCAGCATTTGATTCACATGATGCCAGTGTTTCGGGTGGTAAACCTTTCCCTTCCAAACTGCTGCTGTTTACAGAAGGGGGATTTGCAGCAGAGAGATGAGCTATCTCCTTCTCTCCACCTCTATGACACTGTCTCCATCCCCTGCAGCAGTCCTCCTTCCAATGTTACAACAGCTGCTCTCCTGTGGACGTTTATTATTGGCAACTATCACTAAAGGACAACAAGGAAACACAGACAGAAGTCGTACTAGGCAATCTTAGTGATCTCTTTTAGTCTGCAAGCCTGGAAGTTATCCTTCCTTCTTAGGCAGTTTTCCAGAATAACTTTCAAGTTATAGAAATATAAGAAACAAGACTTTTACTGTTATGTCTCCACAGATAGTTATTTTCAGATCAGGCACAGCACCAGCCAGATACACTGAAACATGTTCTGTAAACCAGATTTGCTTTTATTTCCAAGCAGTTTATGGCACCTCTCCCACTGAGCTGAATCAATAGTGCCTTTGAGTTAGTAATGCCTGCAGCAAAGATATAGTTTCTTCCTAAAGCCAATACTAAAGCATATCTAGAGTTATCCAGGCACGTTGATAAATATATTTTCAAATATTATGGAAAGCAAATTATGTAAAATCTAATTTCAAGAAAATCCAGCCATCGAAAGGCTCTAGATTTCAGCCCCTTCCTCTAGTAAAGAAAATCCTCTTGCTAACTGCTGATAATAAAGACACAGCTAATTAACAGAATTTTACATTGTAAATGCTGAATTATTTTTATGTCAACAGCAAAATGTAGTGCACAGAAGAATTGTTAAGTACAATTGCACAAGCTCCCTCAAGAGCACGCTGAAGCTTAGACCTTGCACATCTGAGGCATGAGGCAGCTCATACTGGTGGTACCTACCCAGGAGCAAGAGAGCTGGATCTTGTTTTGCAAGTTGTGCATGAAGAGAGAGAAATTGAAAGCCAACATCAAGAGGCTTGCCTCACAAAAGCAGAATAAGCTGTCACACTAATGCATTTGATTTAAAAAAAAAAAAAAAAAAAAAAAAAAAAAAAGAAAGAGGTATGACAAAAGTAGAGCAGATTTCAGCTAAAAACTCAGTCTGTCAAGGTAGAACAATTCCGTTCACTGTCTGGAAGCACCCAACAATAGGGCACAGCAACCAGCAGACGTGCCTGATTATTTCTGTAGTCTCACAGAGTGTTTCCATGGAAAAGCAGCAGCCTCCTAGGTTTGACATTCAGCGTCTGACAGCTGAGCCAGCCAAAGCTCAGACTCACAAGGAGGCTCCAAGAGAGATCACAGACAGCTCTTTGGACGTGGTTGTGAGCAATGCAAGAGTAAATCCAGCTCTGGGGAAGAGCCCAACCCCAGGGGTTCTGCTCTGTGCTTTTTATTTACCAGTTAAGTTCCTAATGAAAGCAGAACAGACATCAGAGCAGCACATGGGTGGGAACTGTGGCCACGGGGCCTTCCTTTCTCCTTAGGCTTCACTAAAGAGTTTCTGAAAAGTCTGTATAGGAACTGAAGGACTGCTGTTGGATGGAACTGGCAAAACAAAGAGAGAAATGCTGGAAGAAGAATAGCATGCACACTTCCTCCTCTATAAATTATCCTACAGTAATGACCAAAAACAGTAGGAGAGTAAGGAAATGCAGTGAAACCAATGCTACCACAATGAAGTAACATTATGGGTATTCAGTGAGGTTGTCTCCTCCATGCAGGTACAGGAAGTTCTCATACTTCATCAATCAAACTTGCAAAGAAAAAAAGGTTGTTATAACTCCAGAACTTGAAGTTAGGCTTCACAGAGGTAATCTGAGGTACAGCAGGAGCAGTATGAGGTATTTGAGCAGTACTAAATATTACATCATGCATGTAGATAACTTATTAGTGGCAAAGAATGCAGAAAAAATTCTTAAAATGCATTTAGCAGATCCACTCATATAATACACATTGATTTGATTTAAATTCCTCTCCAAACTCATCAGGCACCACTTTGCCGGAGATTTCTAAAGTCTAGAGACATCAGTGCCACATCCAACCCAAACAACCCAGACTTTTCTGAGCAGTCTGTAACAGTTTTCAGAACACCACCACATTAATTTTACAATACACTTTGCCTTTCTCTACCCAGAAGCTCCTTCCACAGGTCTACTGAGCACAAAGCCATCTAAAGAAAACCTCATTTTGGAGGGTATTTGGTAAGGCAAACCTGGAGTATGCTCCTTCCATGCCCACAGCTGACAGCTCCACTGACAAGAGGAAGGAAAAGCAACATCACAAGATTTACTGATAGCTGACAAGACAACACAAATGAAACCTAAAAATTCCACCCACCTCCCATGCTAGCTCACACAACAGTTAGCTTCTTTGCAACCCAAATTTACAGGGTCACTTAAGCCAACAGTAGCTATGTGTTCCACTGGAGCCACCCATAATACTCCTGGGTTTTATTTTTGTGTACATTTCAATGGCTCAGAGATATCTTTGCAGTCTACCTCCTCCCACAAGAATAAGCAACCAGTTTCACAGCTCGGGGGGAAAAAAAAAAAAAAAAAGGGAAAAAGTGGTTTTGCCAGAAACAGTTTAGAAAATTCTGATGAATACTGGGTGTCTTGGTCACAGGGCTTCCAGGTGGACTCCTGACAAATATATGGCACTAGAGGCATACAGCAGCTTATCTCTATTTCAGATTATTTTCTATAAAAGTAATCAGCCTTTTACAGCCTACTGCTGTACAGTATTGCTGGCAGCAAGCACCTCATGAAGGCTTGTATTATTATTGCTACAACATATAATGCAACTAAGAGGGATCTTTCAAGGATTTTATTATTTTGCTACAAGGAAACACAAAAGAATATTAGCACATGAGTCACTGCAGTACCTTGAAAGGTCTAGAATTTTTATAGTTTGCCTTTAATTGCACTTACTACATGAAAGGATGAGGGGAAAAAAACAAACACCATAAATCAAGACACACATACAAAGACTCCACATTCTGAGAAATGAGCAAGAGTGACATGCATGCACAGAACAGAATGAATAAACTGATTTTGCTCACTAAAAAAAGTTTTGGAGACACTGTTAAAGTTTGGATTGTCTTTGAACTGGTGAGAAAAATGAGTTAAAAGAATGCAGTACCAGCAGGGATGAATAATTACTGCATTTCAATGTTCCTCAATTAATACAATATAGTGCAAATGTGTATACACAGTGTATATATGCACTACAATGAAATATTTTCCATCCAATTTGCCTGTACTTACATTTTAAACAGCTAGGATATATTTTGTATTTTGATACATATATAAATACATGATTATATATTTAAATAGCACTCTAGTAAATATATTACCTACACTTCGCTTTCAGGAAAATAAAACCTTTGGCAATGCACTGCAAGGTAATTATGGGGGGTCATAGTGACACTCACCCCCTGTCTCCCATCCATAATTTCAAAGATCATCACTATTCTCACACTTCATGTGACAGAAAAACAGGAAGGAAAGGTCAAGAAAATATCAGAAACCAAGTTCAAATTTGAAGACAAGTCCATGGTGTGCAATGAGGAAGGTCACAAGCCTCTATTTCTCTTTATAGGGGTAACTGCCTTAAATCAACACATTCTTGTTCTCCTTCTGCTCATCTAAGCCATGAGAACTTGGTTGAGTGCTACTGCCTTTGGATGTTGGCAGATGACTTGATCCTCAACAACAGCAAGAAACAAGCTTTCTTTTTGATATCAGCAGAAAAACTAGATCTAGACAACAGATTCACTCCTGCACAGGTAAGTTTGGTCACAGCCTACAAGAGAAGTTACTGGCCTCCTGCTGATTTCTAACTCTTCAAGAGAGATCTATACACTTATCAGCTACAGGCCAGGATGAGAAAAACTGTGTATCTTGATTTTCAAGTACTTCTGAGACTGTCCCAGAGGACATATATCTACTTCAAAAGAAGAAATGAAAGAAAAAAAACCCCACAAAAACGAAAGACAACTACTTACAGCTACCTATGCCTTATATAGGAACGCCACAAGTAGAAATCCTTACATTCCAGTGATTTTGTGCAAGTAAACCTACTTATTTGGGAGGCAATCCTTAAAGCAGACATAGAATGAGCATTATGAACTCAATGAAAAAGGAAGTTCTAAATTTCATAACTTAGTGACATAGCTCAGGAAATAAGCAACAAGAAATATTTCAACACATACTAACAGCAAATTGTGTGAGTGGGCATCTATGTCAAAGGAAATGTGTCTTTTTTTTAATTTTAAAGAAAAATTTTAAATCCTTACACATCAGGATTCATTTGTCTCAATGCCATCAAAAATAGGGGTTTTTTTTTCCACATTATGGAACTTATATTCTAATCTCATCTTTAAGGCCTTTTGGGAACCCTCACTTCTTCAGAAAATAATGAGCAGCTCTGGCAATGCAGAATGTCTGTCACTCTGTAGAAGAGCATTCCTGTATTGTAGTTTGTTAAGAACTAGAAACATGTGAATAAATTCAGAGAAAGGATTTCTATAAGTTACTTTCACTTGTAGCCTCACTATTCTTTTTACAGTAATAAACTGTCTAGTAGTAAGTTATTATTTTCCTGTAGCAGGAAACTTGTAAACAAGACAGGTCTTGTAAGACAGCTCCTCCATTTTTGCTTCTCCTTATGGTCTTTATACCCAACTTCAGCAGGAGACCTCCAACCCTTCTACTGCTACACATTTGCACCATGCAGAATTCAGCACAGAAACAAGCAAGCCCTGACTGCCAAAATCTCCTGATTCCTTTCTGCATTGACTGTCATATTATTGAAATGGTATGAGAGAATTTTCAGGCAAAATAAAAAGACTTGGCAATTTGCACTATGCCTCAATTTAAAAAAATAAGTGACAAAAAAAATCCCGACCAAACAACAACAACAAAACTTCTTAAGATAAAATCCCATAGCATTGGGCATGAACGAATGGATGATGTTGGCAGCTCTCCAGACAGCTAGACACTCACCTGTCACAGCACCCACTCCATACAGCTTCTTTAGAAGTCCATTTCTCAATGTGATTTTTTTTTAAACAGGAGGAAGTAAGAGTTCTAACAAAAAGGGGAGTATGTGTCTACTGTACTATTGCTTCATGAAGTATGAGAACTTACACATCAGAAAAATGATATTTAATAATAAGAGTTATATAAATACACAAACAGAAGACGTAACAGGAGACTACATGGTCCAACACCCAGCCCTGAAGCATAATTGGCATGGCTAATCCATCCTGGAAAGAAAAATATGAGAAAATTACATCATCAGAAGTATGCACTATACCTCTCTCAGCTTAACAGAAGAGAAAGAAAGATACAGTACTTTTTAATGGTGCTTCAGTAGAAAGCTGTCTGATGCTACCAGTGTAAATCAACCACTCTCATTTTCTTCTAACTACCAGCAGGGCAAAGATCCTCAGGACTACCATGAAAAAATGGAGTTTAAACATCATCATCTCTCAATACTGTCCCCTATTTCACCCAGAAACCATTCTGACCCTTTCATTCAAGCTCTGAATCTATAATTTGAAAGCTCAGTATTAATTATAATGATCTTTTTGGTCATACTACTTCTAGCAACCTCCTGCAACTGTAACAGCAGAAACATCAAATTTTCACACTCTTTCTTCTCAAAATTTCAGGTTATAAAAGGAAGTGATAGCTGAACAGGAATTAATGAAAGAAAAATTGTGATTTTCAGAGTTTAGGGTTTCCAGAGTTACCTATGACTTCAGCACTATAACCATTAGGAGCGATTGCTGTCATCAACAGGAAAACAGCTGCATCCGACAGTCTGCAAAGAGCACTTACTCATCTGGACCACAGTCACTTAGAATTCAGTAGCATTCTATCATATATTACATTGCCATTTATTTAAACTTATGCTGCTGTATTTAAGCTTCCATTAGTTTTTGATGACAAATAATTAAGGCTGCATTGTAATACTGTTAATTTTTTTTTGTTTTGGTTGGGTTTTTTTAGCTCTTGAAATAGTCTGTTTCCATTGCTTCAATAAATTGTAACAATATCTGAGTTTAAGGCAATCCCACAGTATCATGGGACACAATATAGCAAAATCTGTACTCTAACAGGTTTCAGATTCAGCTGTCAATCAGTCCCTCTAGTCCATCACAAGTAAAATCTTTAGTAAATTGTGACATTCCTATCTGGAAGCTACAAAATTAAGACAAAGCACCCCAGAAAAGATTCTCATTTCAGTCCTACGTGATCCAAAACTACCAATCTCCAAAATGCATCCACTCTCCAGCTCAAAAGAAATCACATTAAAATTTAAGACATGTATTTGTCACAGCAAAGACATCTACATTTGTGATTTATCAGAAGTGATGTTAAAATGGATATAAATACTCCAGGTGACTCAACACAGCACAGCAGCAGTGGATGATTGCCAAACTGACTTCGAGTACATTCCTCTGAACAGAGCATGCATCCTGTATGTCTGCCACCTCCTTCTAAAGCAGCAGCTGGCTGCCAGAAACACCTATGTTTCCTACTCAATGGAGAGACTTCAATATTTCATTATAAAAGGCGAAATCCATCAATTTTGCTTTCACAAAGGGCTTGAGAAACACTAAAGATATAGCTGAAAGATATTCTAGTCACAGTTATTTAGACTATGAGGACACTGAACCACAAGAAGCCTTACAGTCTTCCTCAGTAATCTCTGTGGGCATCTGAGGGATTATGATGCCTAGATTTGGAAGCAAAAAGATCTGAGGAGTTCTTCTGGGATATACAGGAAGTCTATGTATTAAGTGCAGTACATGATGGTAGACATTAGCTTTTTACCCTCTCCTCTTCAACAGCAATGATCTCCTCTGAATGCTGATTTAGGAAGGCTACCAACCTCTCACCCAAAATAAGCAAATTTATTATGTGTGTTCAGAGGAATATTTACATTTTCACACTATGGTAGCTCCCATTTCCAGGAATATAATAGAACAATGACTATGTTTGATCATATTCAAAAAAGTTTTATTTTTAAATGAACAACCAAAATCAATGAGTATTTTGGGGTTAGACTTTGTTGGTCATACACTACATCACAGACAGGGACAAAGCTTCAGACATTCTGGAAACAGTAGCTTAGCAGAATTTTCATCTACTCAGTATCCAGTTTCAGTAGAGGAGCCAATAGGGAAAAGATGTGCTAACGCCTTGAAACAAGAAAATTTTATAACAAAACTGAAACTCCTACAGTCCAATCCATAATCTGGCTCAGTTTTGCAAGCAAGAAAGCAGAAGAGGAGCTGCTAGAGAACACTGAAATGCACATAAGCACAGTTGTTTTTTAGTATCAGAGAAGGTGAGAATATTGGGGGGCAGGTGCTGGTGCTGTTTGGCTGGTTGGTTTAAAGTCTGTAAACAAACCAGGCCCTGCAGAGTTATTATTAATCACAATCAAATCACATCAGGTTGTCAATGTCTGATTGCACTTACACTTGTACATTCTGCAGATGTCCCTCTGAATTAAAATGGTAAAATATTAATCAGCAGTGGCAGCACACAAGATATTTTCATGCAGCAAGAGTCAAATAAAGTGGAAATTACTCACAGAGTTAAACATGAACAAAAGCTCTTTACTCTAAGTTTGCTTTGTGCCAAAATCTTCATGCTATCCATATTATTATTCAGCCAGTGCACACTGGATTTTTTTTTCTAAATTATCTTTTAAATAAAGAAGTGCTTGGATGAGCAATGCCACAAAAAAAAAAAAAAAAAAGCACACCTACACATGCAAAGATACACACTTTATTCTGGGTCCCTTTCCCTTTACTGCAGATTCTGAATAGCTGCCCAGCATTTTGCTAAGTCCGTGGCCACATGCACCTATGACTCTGACTCACCATTTTAGACTGCAAACACTTCTACTTATTCTTTAGTTGCTCCCTAATCTTGGTTTAGGGCATCCTCATTATGACTCTGAAATGAGTTGCACACAGACGTACTGAAGCCAGAACAGCTCTGCAGTATACACTTACACCTTTAAAAACTAAAAATAAAAGAAGTGTTTACAAACCACAAAAAACAAAGAAAAGCACCAAAAAAAAACCACCCCACCAACCAAACAACAGTTCAGTTTTGCCTTCTCCAAGGATTTCTTTGTCCTCTTCTGTACAGAGTTTGAACATCTTCATTGTCTTGAAACATGTCCAAGGCATTCATCACAATATTTTTTAAGCCTTTCTATCAACCACCATGACTGAACATGAGATTGTGGGGACGGAGTAGAGGTAGGGGTGGAAATGATGACTTTTTACCTCTTCCAGAACTGAAACTATTTATATGAATGATGATACTCTCATAAGACTTTCAAAGCAGATGCACGAACCTGGTTAATCAATTCAAAATCAAGGAATTAAAATACCCAGGTACAACAGGCATGTATTTGCTGCTGCACCTTGAGGAATACATTTTTGCAGGATTTGGATCCTAGAGCTCATCATCACCTTATCTATTGTTTTTATTATGTACCTGAACTCTTAAGAACAGCCAATGAAAAATTAATATTCAAGAATTAATTCTATCCTAAGTCTATAGTTCCTTCAGACAGAAGCTCACAATAGCTTAAAAAATGAGAAAGATGTCTCAAGATATATCACATCACATATTATATGACATATTCAATGACAATATAACTTAAGTTCTTGCAGCTATAGAGCTGAACTAGAGGAAGCAGGAATCATGACCAAAACATGACTTATTTTGCTATCCAAGACAAAGCAGTTTGTGCATATTTTTCTCCTTTAGGAAGAAAAACAACTACCTTATTTGCCTTACAAAGAACATCAACCAACAACAAAGATTATTTCAGCAGGCCCATGCTTTGGGCCATTTATATTTCCAGTTAAACAGTTGGGCATCTAAACTCTTACAGGAACATTTGCAGATCACAACAGGCAATCTAACAAGTGTTGTCTGAGTCAAGCTGCACCACCTGCTGCCTCAGCTCATGCAGTAGTTTAGTTTTGAAGGAATCATAGAAAGGTTTGAGTTGGAAGAAACTTTAAAAACCACCTAGTTGAAGCCCCCTGCCATGGGCAGGGACACCTTCCACTACACCAGATTGATCAGAGCCCCATCCAGCCTGGCCTTGAATGCTTCGAGGGATGGGGCATCCACTGCACAACCTTTTCCAGAGTCTCTCCACATTCACAGTAAAGAATTTCCTCTTAATATCCACCTAAACTGGAGGCAATGGTCCAGATGTAGTCTGACCACTAACAGGCTCACTTTCCATGACCCAACACAGCTGGTGCACAAAAGCACATTATTGTCTCATAAGCTCCTCATATCTGCATTGCTCTCCAAGAACCAGCTTCTGCTATTGCACAGAGATTTTTCCAACAGGGACAGTAAAACTTTATTTTACCCATAATGAACTGCTTGGAGTTCCTCTCAATCCATTTTTCCAGTCTGACAAGTTCTTCTAAAAAGCATCCCTACCCTACTCATATCAGCTGCTCCCTCTCTGTGTAATATTATCCCCAAACTTGTTGAAGATGCTCTGCTTTCCATTGTCCAGGTAGCTCACAGCAGGATGGAACAGTATCAACGTCAGAGTTAACCCAAGAAAAAGGAATTCTTTTTCTTTCCCTGTCTGCCATTTGGCTGGCCTATCAATTGACCAGCGTCTTCCAAAGGACTACTAAAAGTACTTTGGGGCCCAAAGCCACGTCCAGAATCAAGGTCTCACCACGTTGTCCGTATGCAAAGTGCAACATTCCGTTAACGTAAGTACAACAGCATAAGATGACTCCTCCTCTAAGCTCAAATACCAGTTTACCTTGGGGCAAATTGTTTTACTTAGAGCATAATTTAATGTACAAGAATCTCACCAGTAACTGTTAGTCATTATCTGTCTCCATCTGCTACATTTCAAGTGTTTTAAGTTCTTTCCTGTCCTGAACTGTTTGTGTACATGGCAGAAAGAAAACATAAACAAAGAAAGAGACAAGAAGAATTTTGCAATGATGTTCTGGTGGGTTTGTTTCCCCAGGGTCCTTGGAAGTGCATTTGAGTTCAGTAACTTCATACAATGGAAAGAATGTTTATATTTTTGGTGTATGAAGGCATGGCACAACTATTTGTATAAAAATAAATGGATATAATAAATGTCAGAGTAACATGTTAGGTTTGGGGTCTTTGGCTTTTATTCGGAGAGGGGCAGGGATTAGGAAAAAGCAGGGAAACATAATACCAACATCAATTTACCATTATTCATAGAGAAAAGGTTTGCAGATAATTTCCATAGATGAAGTGCAGCACCACCTTGGACCTTAGTTCAAATCATATTCAAAATGGTGACATATACGGTGCCCCAGGGAATTTAGAAATTAATAATAAGCACAGCTGCTAAATTATCCCTTCAAAAATGCAGTTCATTCCATGGAAAAAACCTAACTTGGACTCTTTTTCAGTCACCTAGAATTTTTACTTTTGGCTGACCATGAAATCTCGCACAGTTTATTTAGGGTGGGGAGGAATAGTTTACAGGAGTATTCTGGGGCAATAGAGAGATTAAGTTTAGATGAGAGATTAAGTTTAGACAAGAGTTCATAGATTATCAAGAAGACACCATAGAAAACATGACAAATTAGTTTAACAAACCTCTCAATTCAGAAAGGTGGCTTCACCTTCTATGAGATAAATGAGCTCTATTAGAAACTAGGACATATTACTCCTTTTCAAAGAAGAGAATTCACTATCACCACTGTGTCCTTCTCACATTCAAGTGCAAAACCAATTTAAAGATATCTGTATTTGCCACAGAGATGATTTGAAAGACGAGAAAATTAAATAAAACCAGAAACAAACAAACAGAAAACTATTGATGAAGACACCTGGCAAATAAGGTAATCCAAACAGGAAAAAACAATGGAATTATGATTATATCCTGCATGGAGAACTTAAAACATAAAAAATTCCTATGGTAAACTACTGAATTGCTTCAAGAAATCCAAGTTCAAAATCTTTGTCTCTACAATAAATTTTTTCCTTAACATATTCCTCCATTCTCTGTGCAGACTTCTGTGTACATAACCCCAGCATTAAGAATCCCACTGTCTATGAGCAAAGGAGGAGGAAACAATCATTAATTACTTGAGGCTGTGCAGATATTTGTAAGGCAAAAAAAAAATGAACATGCAGTTCTTGATGGTACCCATGGTGTTTTTAAGAAGTCATACGGGAGAGGGGGAAAAAAAGGGACTCGGCAATCAAAATAAAAATCAGCTTTGTTCTAATATGAGACAGAGGATATTGCTTTCCCATTAGAGGACAAATAAATATCACCAAGTGCCTGACACAAAAGGGAAGAGGAAAACAACAGGAAAACTTGCCAGCTGGGGAAAGCGGTAATCATCTGCCAAGGATCATTTTAGGGCTGCAGCTGCTTTTCTCTGCCAAACTTAAAGAGTTAGCTGTTCTAAAAGTATATTGGAAAAATGACACTAGGGAATTTAAATACTGACCTTGTATGGAAAAATTCCACTGAGGAGACAGCAAATGTCCAGGATCCCAGGAATTTTGTTGAAAGTCATCTCATGATTTCCCAGGTTCAGCATCAAAAGAGCTATTCCAAAAATGCTACCAGTGTTGCTTTTTCCCCACTCACATCCCTACCCACAGAGTTGCCAGTCTCCCATGTGCCTGTCTGGATTTAGTTCTGCACATCCCACTCCAAAGGGAACAACTTCTAGACTGAGAATGTTGCTACTACTGTATCATCAGAAATCTATTTTTACTGGGTGATGCACGGGGCTTCTGGGAAGACAGCAGATATAACATTTCTCTCGGTATTTTAAGATTATTCATGTAGAGGGCTCTCAGCAATACTATTTGTTGATATTTTAGAGAAGCACTGCTGATGAGCTCATAAGTATTTTAGGACTTTAAAGGGCTAAATCTATTAAAAAGACCCAACCAACCAACCAACAAACCAAGAAAAAAGCACCAAGGTTTTCCTCATATAACAGTGTGCTTGAAACAAACTACTTTTTTCAGTTTAAGTATTTTAAAGAGAAAAATTTGTCTAGCACAACATTGATATCAAGAGACAGGAAGGATGATCAAATCACCTTTGTGATATTTCTGAGAGTTTAACAGAAACCTCCTCAAACAGGTGATGAAGGAAGAAATGATGTAAAGGTGCACAAATCAACCAAAAAAAGTGATTCATTATATAACATCTGCACTTAGATTTCAAATATATCACATAGAGTATCAGCTGGAAAAAGCATAGAAAAGACAGGTGCAGGAAGAAGCCCAGATCCACAAGTGCAGTGTCACATCCTTTATAACACCCCCACAATCAGCTGACATTTATTTTAACCACTCAAGACAATGAGGAAATTTAATCCAGATTACAAACTTTTAGCCAGAAATTCTGCTACCCTTTCTCTTAAATCAGAAGCAACGAAAATGACCTAAAATTTACCACTTTTGAAGGAAGAGGCAGACACAATTTTTTTCCACTGTAGTAACAAGGCTGAGTAATACCCAATGTGTGTGGGGAGTTACTCTGCACTGAAAGTGATAATTTGCCAAAAGACTAGATGGTTATCATCACGTATTGTTATAATAACTTAAATACCTATGTAGCAAGCATGACAAAAAGTAGAAGCCACTGGAAACTACAAGCATTATACTAAACAAAGGGCAGAATTCTGCTGGAACCTGGCAGTTCATTATTTTGTAGTATTCCCCTCCACCATTATCTCAACAGCAGCAATTCAGTCATGGTTATTGTATTTCACTGCTGTTTCAGAGCAATTAGCATGGATGTTACTTTCAGTGACAGATAAATCTCTAAGGCAGTATAAACTTCCTGATGAAAAAGTAGCCAGTCAACCATTTATTGTCCTATTTACAGAAAAAACTGGTCATGAAACAGGAACCTCAATATCCTACTTCAGCCTCAAAAGTCTTATCAAGGGACACAGAAGAAAAGATGAAAACTAAAGACAGAATAGGACAACAAAGAAGCATTCTGTGAGCTTGACTACATTCAAGAGAAATTAAAAAAAAAAACAAAAAAACATTCACTCTGCAAAAGTCAGTTAAAAAGTGCCTTCTTAACAAAAGATGTGTTTCTTAGCCCATCCTTTCCACTGTACTAATACATATACAACAGTGATATTTAAAAGTTCAAGTGTCAAGATGTGTAAAAGTGCAAAGAAAGTTTATCAAGTTTACAACTGTCTATCAGATACTCACTGTATCTTCTGGAGGTGTAGAGAATACATATCTGGCATACATCCAAGAGGAAGATGGAAGTTTTAAGAATAAACCTAATTGCAGACACTGCCACTGGCTCACCAGTTTCATTGTGACTATTTTAAAGACAAAATACTAATGAGGAATGCTTGTTTTTTTTTTTTTTCAATTTTTGTTTAAAAACGGACACAAGTTTCACAAAAAAATCCCAAGCTCTTCTCTGAGATATCTGGGTGATCACTGTGAACCCTCACTACATAAGGACTGTATTTCATTAAATTTGATTCTCACTCCTGTTACAGTGCTGTGTATCACAGACGTTATGTTCCACAGATGTTACAGTCATAGTGCACTCTGGTTAAAAAATATAAAATAGAATACCATGAGCTCTTTCTAGGCAATGTCAGGATCCTAAAGACAAAAATTCACAGGAAGATTACATATCAAGGCAATAGAGAGAAGAGCACAGGGATACGACTTCTTGAACTGTGATGGATATCTCAAATAAAAGGACTTACAAGAATCCCAGGAGACCAGGAGAGAATAGAAACTTTTGAGCCAGAAAGTGCCTTGAACAAAGCTATGTATGGCCAGCTCAGATCATTGAGGAAATCAGAAGGAAAGAAGAAATAGCAGTAAAAAAGAGCTCATGACAGAACCACCTTAGCACACTGAACTTTGCAGAAAAGGAGTCTCTGGGAGAACCTGAGAGACATCAGCTCCACAGGAGCAGCCGGCTGCCCTCACACTGCCTTACATCAGCCTCCCCTGCTGAGGAAGGGCTCAGCAACGCCTGAGGCTGAGCATGGAAACTGAAAAATTGTGAGTCTAAAACCCAGACAAACTTGCCATGTATCCCCACCATGTACAAATTACAGTTCTCTGACTGTAGTTGGCTTGGTTTGTCTTGGTTACTTTAGACATACAAGAAGCATCTTAGGAAGATGGGAAAGTTGTTTTTTTTCAAATGTGTGACAGACAACACTTCAGCTCAGAACAGTAAGTGCAGCAGTCATCTGTGCTTTGTTTTCTTGGATTTACAAAACCAAAACTGGACTCTCCTATCCCAGCCTGGCTTCTGTAAAATTTACAGAACTGAAATGAGCAACACTGTTCCAAGTTACTTTCTTCTAAGCAAACATTTTCCATTGAAAATGGTATTTCACACACAGAACATCAGTTCTTTACACTATGCTCCCAGAACTCCTACAATGACACAAATACCTTATTAAAGCATTGTTTTCTTCCCTCCTTGCTTCAAACCACACACAGCTCCATCAAAAGAGAAGGACTTCATGGTTTCAGCAAGACAGCAGAGAGGAAATACCTAAATAAGGCTTTTCATCTGTCAAAAAGTACAGATAGACCAATGTAGCTCATTCTTTAGTCATATAAGATTTGTGCTTTGAGGTTATGCATTCCCAAACAAGACCCCATCTACACTTCAAGTACAGTGAGCAGATTTACCAAAAAGAGAACACTTGGAAAAATAAGTCTGAACAGCAGCATTCAATTTTGGCAGTGTTCAGTGTACTCAAAAGCTTGACTCCTACCCTCTTACTCTTTTATTTTGTAAAAGACACTGCCCTTCCTATGGCTCTGGCCTGACTGAAAATCTTAACATTCTAATTTAGAGCACAGAAGTGATATTGGAAGTGGCCTCCACATTCAGATCTCACTGCATTTAGTTTAGTGCAGAAAATGTAAAGAACTGTGAACACCAGTACATAAATCACCTACAAAGAAAACCATTGATAAATAGAGATCAACAAGTGGCTTCAATATACCACCAGGTAAAATCCACTCAGGTTTATTTGGACATCTTGCAAATACATGGCAAAGAAATTTTAAATGTCCATTGGATTAGGATGGCAATCTAAAACCCACCACCAGCTGTCTATCACTTACCATCCTGCAACTCCTAAGTCAGAGCAATCCCGATACAAGTCACTTCCAAAACGACTTTTCCATTACAACGGTAGTAGGACATTAGGTGTTCATTGTTCCCAATATTAATTGAGAAATAAAATATTTTCAACAACTGAAGCATTTTTAAAGAAGAAAATAAGTCAATCCATATAGGTCAGCGCAGACTTTCAAATGACAGATTCAGGAATCATGAACATTGTGAGCCCAGGAATCAGCAGAAGGAAGGAATGTTTTACTTTATGCAAAGCAGCTCTGAGTACTGTGAGATATCAGGACCTTATCCAGCATGTTTATAGAGTGCTGTAAGAGCTTCTGAGAACAGCCTTGATCACTACCAAATCACGTTAACAAGCATAAAAAGCATGATAAATTGAAGAAGCAGAATTTGGAGGGGGTTGTACTCGTTTTTCCTGTGCATGGCAACATACCTACACTGAACAAAACTGGTTAAAACAATGTAGTAACATTTCACGGGAGAATTCCCAAAAGTTCTCCTGTTCATTTACCTTGCTCTAAAAGGAAATAAGTGGTAGTTTTCCCTTTTCATGGGAAAATGAGCAGCCCTCCATCTTTGGTACTTTCTTCCATAATTGTGGAACTAAATAGCATAGCAGAGATCTCAGGAACACATTCTTCATCTTAAGCCAGATTTAGAATAGCCTTGAAAGAAATGCCATGCAAAGACTCATTTTCTAATAGACACCCATTTTTCCACCTTTGATCCTCACAAAGTTGCTCTGACAACTACATTGTAGAAGAGGTCACCACCACAAGCTATTCTGATCACCTCCAAGAAGCTTGCACCCCAGGAAAAATGCAGGAAAACAGTTCATGGGAACAGCACAAATAAAGGAGTGCACAAAATGGAAATTCAAGGGCAATGACATTGCCTGGCTACTGCATAGCCACGTCATACAGTTAATGGAATTACGTGCAGCAGTCTTTCCCAGAGAAGTAAATCACTGAAATGTTTTCTGAAGCTTGTCTGCCAAACACCTCATATTTCATTTGTTATCCTTTCACAGCAGCAAGTTGTTCACAGACTAAATTTGCCTCATTTGGGTTGTGCATAAACCCTTTAGACTGATCTATTTAACGAAAATGAAAGTCACATTTTAAAAAATAGGGAAATTGTTCTTAAAAGGCCTCTATTGGAGCTCATAAATCCCACCAAAACCCCTTGTAATTGCACACACACATTATGTATCCAGACACCTTGCAGTCCCAAGCACCTTTCATTTTTCCTGAACTATTTCCAGCACTTTTGGAAAATAGGTTATTTATTCTTAAAGAAAGCATATCTATTATTCCATGGATGAGCAGAGTGGCTGCTGCAGCAGGTCAATAAGGCACTGCAGGAAGGGCAGTGACGCTCTGTTCCCCCTTCAAAGACAGATCACAAGCACTGCCTTCATTAACAACTATTGACTGCCCTCTAATTACTGCATTCTACACCTCGCCTTTTCACTGCAGCACAAACCTCAGCTGTCCCCAGAAGCCATTTGCTCAGCTTACATTTAGCTTTTCTGACAATTTCACATGCTGAAAAGGGACAGAAAACATTCTTTTGTATATAGGCACTTCTGGGTTTCCAAAAATAGTTAAAATACCTAGAAATGTAATTACTGATATTATTCTACCAAATTAGATACCTGAATCTGTTGGTTTACATGTCTGAAGTTGGGAATAAAAATCCAATATTCAGACTTGTAAATTAATGAAATAGTTTTCAGAAGAGCTCAATCTCAATACCTCAGAAAAACAGGATATTTAGCTGTTACATATGTATGTAAAATCCTGGCTGGAGAATGGAAAACTTCAAACTTGCTCTCACAACTCTCTGATTAACTCCACTGAGTAATATCTTTGCTTTTCCTATGCATAATTTAGAACAGATAATCAATCCCAATTAACTGCAGGCAGGAATTTAATTCTGGATCACATTGTTGGCAGAATAGAATACTGCTTTTCTATTCCACTCCCCCTCCTCCTTCAGTGTTTCTCAGTAAACAAACCCCTGATTACTTTTTTGCTTAAATACTTGCTGCATTAAATATTTGCCTTAAGGAAAGAAGCTCTACGGAAAATGATGAGATCCACACCCTACCCTATTTTTCAGAAGGATTCTTGTCTACATACAGAAATTTACTTACCAGTGAAGACATCTACGAGCATTTGGTAAGAAATTAGGGATTCACATTTTCTCCTTAGGTCAAAAGAGACTCTTTTGACACCAGGCTGACTTTGTGCTATATCCTCAGAGCCACCCCCAAGGTGACAGCACAACCTAGACACTGAAGGGCTCGCTGTATCTTTCACTTCCTTTTGTGGTTTTCAAGGCCAAAATGAGAGGGACAGCTTTTTTTTTTTCCACCATAATATTGCACTCTTCCGTTATTTTACGAATATGTGAAAATGTTTTTAAAGCGAGAGCTTTATTCTTACTTTTTGCTCTTATCTGTGGATGCAGAGAAAGATGGCAAGACCCCACGTAAGCTCAGAACTCCTCACTTCATGCTTACTGTTTACTCTGCATGCATAACCTCCTCCACAAAGCAGATACTTCAGTGAATAGTAAAACTCTACCCAGACAAATGGAAAGCACAGCACTGTGCCTACCAGATGAATATATTGTTAGACCACACTCATCATTCCCTGCAGAACAGTATCATTCCTGCTGAGCATTCCCTATCTTTTCCACAGAAAGAGTGTGCTGACATCAATAGTAAGCGGGATTTTTGTCACCCATACCCAATCCTTGCCAGTTTATCTGTAAAACAAGGCATCCACATCAAAAATACTTACAAGATGGTCATAAATACACTTAATCTTATTCCAGTCCTTTGGTAGAAGGAAGAAGTAATTATTTTTGGAGATCTGGGACACAAAGAAAGCTCCACTTATGGCAATTGCTTCTCAGTTTTGCAAGTATAGTAATGAGCTCACATAAAACAGTTTTGGAATAGTTGTGCAGCTGAAACATTCTGTATTCATTTCACACTGGGTCAGTGTTCTGAAGGATGTCTCTTCACAACACAGCTCTCAAAGCAATCCCAGTATCAGCAGAGCAGACCAAAAGCAATAATCTGATAAGTAGTTCCTGTATCTCTAATTTAATAGTCTAAACTTTAGAAACAGCCCCTGCAATCTTCTGCTGCAAAGTCCTTTCAAGTGGTTTATACAACAATATGAAGCTTCAATAATTATTTGTAGAGATATCAATCAAATAAAACATAGTAGCTGCCTCCTGTTTTTTAAAGGGAAATAGAGTTCTGAGCCTTTAAAATTTATTTTGCAGGGAAGGCAATTCTGAAGGTAAAACTATACTTATCACATGGACTAAGATAAATAGGTCAAAAATATTTTATCAAAGGAAATGCTTCCAAAACCTTTGAAGGCTGATGATTTGCTCCTGAGATGAAAAATACATATACAAATGAGAACATTACAAATTAAAAAATTATGGGTTTGAAGAAATTGTTTGTAAAGAGCCTCAATCCATTCAAAACAGTATTGATTGCTATACAGGGCTGCTTGAAGATAAAATAAAAATGTACAAAAATTAACTCAATTTGGGACACGATATAGTACAGGATCCAGTGTCTTAGCTTACAGTTTGACAAAACAGTCTTAGAAATCACTTGTTGTTATTCAGATGGAAGCACACTTGACAATACATCTGCTTCACATGCCTGTAAAACTACAGCAAATAACTTCTATATCATTTCTCATCATGCTGCTCAGTCACAAAGAGGAGGGAGAGGAAAGAAAGTTGCTGAGACAAATTTTGCCAACCATCAGCAGAGTCACTAAGGGATTCAGAGGCATTCAACAAGCTCTTGAAGCAGTCTCTATAGGTGAAGTGTTAAGTTGCACAGACACTGGGAAAACGAGAAGTGCCTCAGCCCTCGTTTGGCGTTTTTCGTTGTTTTGGTTTTTCTTAAGAGTATCTATTGCCATGGAAGCAGAAAGCAACACTGAGTTTTAGAAAGGTTTCACTACCCAGCATAAGTAACCACACTGCAGATATGAAAAGCATAGTGCAGGAATTACAGTAAAATCACTAAAAGGTTAAGGATATTCTACCTTTTATCCATTTCCATAGGCAATTTATCCTCAATTCCCAATTTCCATCATTAATCTCCAGCTCACAATTAATCACTCTCAAAGAAGGAAACATGCAGGTAAATTGCTCTGTTTTCATACTAGACTTTGAAATATGGATAGAAAACTATCATGCTGAGCTATTGCTAATTGTAACCATTTTACAATTAATCACAGATTAATCTGTGAAAGAGAGACCTTTTGAATGAAATCTGTGGGAAACAAACCTATGTTCTACATGGTCATATTTCTTTCACCTGATCATAAAAAAGACTAGGTCTGATTTTATGTAAATATGCAGCAGAGAAAGTCCCCTCACCTTTCACATGGCATGGCCAATTTACTCAGCACAACCATTTCTATTTAATTACACCATTATGAGAGACAGTATAATTGCAAACACTTCACACTTAATGTAAACCTAAGAGAAACTAAACCTGATTTACTGGCTATAGGTCAGTACTCAAGACTTTCAAAGAGTTCGAAAAATTCAGTGTACAAACCATAAAATAATAGAATGGTTTGGGTTGGAAGGGACCTTAAAGATCATCTAATTCCAAGAGCCCCACCATGGGCAGGTACAACTTCTAGCAGACAGGTTGCTCAGAGCCCAAACCAAACTTGTCCTGAACACAACTTCTCCAGGCAATCTGTGCCAGTGCCTCACCACCCCATGAGTAAAAAATGCGTTCCTAACATCTAAAATAAATCTCTCCCTTTTTTAGTTCAAAACTGCTCTCCTTGTCCTATCACTATCAGTTTTTCTATTAAGTTCTCTTCCATGTAAGTCAGTTTGCTGTTTTGTTAAAAACTATGCTGGAGTGAGGAGCTCCATCTGAAGATACATATAAAAGAAGATAGAGGAAAACATATGAACTGATGCTGTTATCAGTTTGCCTTTCTTTTTCCCTGAATATGAACAACTCAGAACCTCTAAGGAGTTTAACTTTATACCTCCAAACACAGTTAAATCAAACATTGTCTGTAGCCTGAGTCCATAGTTGCCAGTTCAGGAAGGAAAACCAGACCAGCTTTGCTGAGTCACAGCCAGCTGGAGATTCAGCAGTAGCCCCTGCTGCCAGACCACAGCAGTGCCACAGCCCCAGTTCTAGCCCAAGGGATGGCAGCAGGATCGAGAACTTGGGTAGTCCAACTTCTAAATCCTGCCATCTCCACTGCTGCATGTTCACAGCTGCTGTAGTGAACACACTGCAGACTTCCCTTCCTGGTTCCAGCACAGAAGCAATTTATTATGCTTTTTTTTTTTTTTAGTAAAGGTTGGTGGAGAATTCAGTGAGATGCCATGAGGGAAATAAGATTTTAAATTCAATTACAATGAAAAGAAAATTACTGCATTTACTTGTCTGCCTGTTTTGAGCCTAGTAAGTGCAGGATCCCTATTAAAGTCTGTGTACAAACATGGAGTTAAATATTCATCTGTCAAAACTTGCCTACATGTTGTTTTATTGGTATTTGTCAATAAAGAGCAATATGCAGCTGCTCATATCTTAAGTTTACATAGCTATCATGTACTAGCATTGAATTTTCACATTTTCAACACAAGGCACAATTCTTTGTATAAACCAACATAGTTAATGTTTTGAAAGATACTGAAAAAAAATAATGTTATTAAATACAAATTACCTTATTAACTTTACATTAAAATTACCTAAATGGAAGTTGAAAAAAATTCTGCCTTAGATTTCAAAACTCAGATTCTTGTCATAGATATAATGTTGTTAAAGTTACCTTCCTTTTAATCTCTGAGGAGCTGTAAAATGCAGGCGTGCTTTTATTTTTTTAATTCAAACACTTGAATTAGAATTCATAGAAAGAATTCACACATGCTTCCTTTTAAATATCAAATAAATGAATCAGAGAAGACATGCCTTCGTTCCCCACAATTCACTAATCAGGAAATAAACATTATGCATCTTTTCAGAAAATTATTTTGACTGTGTCTTCCTAAATGTATCTACTAAGTCCCAATTAGAGAACAGAATAGTATTTAAAAATAACAAACAAAAAAAACACCCCCCGAACCCAAAATCCCACACCTGCCAAGTTAATAAGTAGAAAAGAGTAGAAGAGTTGATTTTCCACACTCTCTAAATAATTAATTACACAATCATAATTCAAACTGTGGATTGTTCAATGTTATAACATCCACATATCGGGAAAAAAAAAGGATGGGGGAGAAGCGTACATTCCACACAAAATTTTGTTCTGTATTTGAACATATGTCATTCAAGAGCTTACAGTAAAAATAGAGGTTCTTCTTCATGATCAGAGTTTTATTATCTAGTTTTGTGTGGTTTGTTAGCATCTGTTGTAATGCACTTCAGAAATTTTCATTTAGAGTTTAACATGTTTATTAATTATCAGAATTCTCCCTCCTTCTTTCAATGTACGCCCATGCACCAAGGAAAACAAAAATAAAGAAAATTTTTTAAAAATTTAAATCCTTAGGAATAGGGTTCTTTCAGCACCATGAAGTCCTCTCCATAGTTACTCAATAGCTCCTATTTTCTAATTCCTTGTGTACTATACCTGAAAAAAACTCCTTATCAGAAAGCTGATCCTGCTTCTTTATCCTGTGCCACAGCAAATACTGTATTTTAACTTCAAACAACCTGCTCTTCCCCGCATAGCAAAACAAAAAAAATTAACAAAACATTAAAAAACAACCAAAAATCTCCAGCTGCAGGACTTAAGATTCCCCCAGCTCTGTGTACTTCAGTTTCCAGCTCTGCTAGCCTTACCCACATTTAGTGTTGCCTGTCAGCTCACTGGCTATAATAAGCAAGTAGTTCTTGTCAGTCTCAAGAATAATATATTCTCACTTCTCATATTTAAAAAGCATTTTTCCTTCCTGAAACTGAAGTTAACATTTGACAGTAAGCAGCTACTTTGTTTGACTTCCTGGAGGAGGAAAAGCACTTGGAGAAATTCCACCATTTCCATTCCAAACTACAGATTCAGGGTCGTGCAGGGGCACAAAGAACTACCAGAGAGTGAACATATGGGAAGCAGAAAGGGGCAGGAGTGGTTCTTTTCTTCCAAAAGTACTTTTGTAAAAGCAAACAGAGCTCAGTAGAGCACTGTGGAAAATTATGATTACTAAATATATGCCCTCTCATGGTGTCTACAGAGAACAATTAATCTACTTCTGCTCGGGTCTCTAATCTCCTTCCCTGCAGTGAGTGGAAGCAAAGAGTGAAAGATTTTTTTTTCTATTAAGCCAGTAATGGTGTAAGCAATAGCACTGAACACCACAGGGTAGCAGATGGAACAGAATGTTTTTTTCCTGCAGAAAACTCTCTCTCAAAGAAAGCACTCACACAGAATTCTATAATTTTTTTTTCCTGATCTATCGACTACCTCCACCTCCAGGCAAAAGGTAACAACTGGAAAGGCTGGTGCTGCAAAGGAACGCTTGTGACACTTTCTGGGTCTGAGCCCTGTAACTAGTTTTCACTTGCACTGCTCTAGAGTCTGCAAGTGAGAGTTTGGATTCTGTAACTTCACCATATTTGAGTATTCCTAATATCACACCTAAACAAATGAACTGGAAAAGAGTTATAAACTGTTGTGCCCCGGAGCAGTTCCCCATAGCAGGTACTTCAGCAGCATTACCAACCCAGGCTTCTAGACACCAGTCATTTTCTCTGTGTCAGATTTAAAACCTCTGCGTTATTCGAAAGAACTACATTAATATTTTCTCAGAAAACCATAGTGAAAATAATGAGTTTTTAAAGAATAAGAGTTTGAAATATCTGGATCAAAGCAGTTTTAGAAGACTGTGAAGGTTTTCTGATGTCTCCTATATCAGAATCCTGGTCCTGCTCACCATTGTCATATACTGCATGTGATTTCAGATAAATGCTGGTCACAGATACCTTGACCCCTACAGAACACAAGCAATCAGTAAAGGGCTTGGCAGATGCCTTTAATCAACATGGTATAGCCCCGTGAGGGTAAAAAGTAATGTGACAGTTTGCGATGCACGCAAAACCCCTAAAACACTCCTATTTTCTATATGATGTAATTCTTTAAATCAACAAATCATAAGACATGCACAGTGAAACTACTTGATTCCTTTTTCTTTTAGGACCTACCACTGTCCTATCTGCAAGCTACTAGAGGCATAAAACTCAATTAAGATTCATTTTAATCAGAATCCAGTCCCATACAAGACCTAAATGGCCCTTGGGACCTAGAAAAGAGGGCATAATATTCACAGCGATAAGATATATGATAAATACCATGTTACAACAACCTCATATTACTCAGGTTTTAAAATGGTAAGCCTACTTTTCTCCAGCGCCTCAACTGCATTTGGTGACAACAGTCCAGAAAAATCCCATAAAAAAAACTAGTGAACTTTACAGTTGGCATTGGCCGCCTGGGGAAAACAATCATAATAGTGTTAAAAGGTAACAGTTGTCAAAACTAGGAAGTAATAATTCTCCACAGTTATGATGAACAGACACTTGTTTGTTTAAGCTCCATGAAAATCCTTTGAAGAGGTAACTCACTTGGGTTTTGAAGTTCATTTAAATTCCTTATTAACACACATAATGTTAATATTTCTATGAGCAAAAAGCTTTTCATATAACCCATGCACAAGTAGCCCTTATGCAGAAAATAAATAAAATGAAAGTTAAAGGGTCAATTCTCCATGCTGAAGTTGAAGACCAAGGGCAGCCCACATCAGCACAAGCCAGGTCTTCTGCAGGCTGTCCACAGGGTATTTCTCTCACCCTTGACCGCATGTCAGGAATGTTGTTCTAAAGACACCCTCTCTGCTTGATCCAGGACAGGGAAAGGATGTAGGGGAGTTTAGAAGCATGTGCTCAACCTCTTGGGTTGTTGCGTTTTCACCCCTCCACAAACACAAAAGCCATGGCAATTACCCCCTGCTGCCTCACCTACCTTGGCAGGCTTAAAGAGCACCTTAACAGCCACCTCAGGCACCTGCATGCCCTTCACCTGCAGGTGTGGTGAGCCTATTTGTCCCCTGGGTCAGTTATAGATTAATGAACTATGAAGAACACTGTTTACTGCATTATCATGCATAACTCAGGAGAACACAGAGGTAATTACAGAGCAACAGTCGGCTCAGATTACCAGAGCGGGGTGCACTAAAACCACTCAGCTTTCTAAGATGGACAATAATTTTCAGTAGTAAATTAATGTAACTTGCTCTCAAGTTTAAAGTACATCTTAATAAAATTTACATTGCTCTATATTTAGAATTAAAATAAGCCAAAACTCAAATGCTGAATAGTTTTATGCACTGATAGCAATTCTGATTCTATTGTACTATCACAAAAATCAGGTGTTTTGCAAAGCCTTCCCTAGAATCACATTTTCACAAAAAAATTTCCAAGCTTTCCTTATAAAGACATAAAAGGCCTCTTTTAAAGTTTTAAGAATTAACAATTTTCAGGCTTTTGAAAGCCATCCCCAGGTGTCTCATCTCACACAACTTTCTTGAATGCTATAGTACTGCTAACTCATAGGAGAATAACTGAAGTACAAAAGGATTCCACCCTCACAGATGAAATGCAACCACTTCATGACAAGAGTTAGTGTCAGACTGAATAAAAAGGAATGCACAGTGTTTGTATTAAGACAAGGACATTTTGGCAAGAGCCAATTCTAACAAAAACAATTTACTTTTTCTGTATCAGTGACTTTGCTTTGATTCTTAACTCACCAATTCTGAAGAGACCAAATTAGCTGGTAAGTTTAATTTCCTAACTCAGCTACTGATGTTAATATAAATAATGCATATATACTAGTATTCAATCAAGGAAGTGAAGTATCACAAGATAGTGAATGACGGCAAGAGATGGTAGAGGAAAAACATTTTAATAACTCACTACAACAAGCTGCCATCAAGCCCTTGTGATATAAAATAAAACACTTAAAAAGCAACCTGCCTTCAAATCTTATTTGCTTTAAAAATTTTACAATTCAGGGAATTTATGGAGTTTGGAGTTTTTTAAGTCTGCTGTGGACACTAACTTTGATTTTTGATTTAGAATTCCTGTTTAATGGTAGAAGAGTAACTAGGAGCCTGCTCTCCTGTGAGCTGGCAATACTACAGCATTCAAGAAAGTTATGTGGCATATGACAGACTCCTGAGCTTAAGGAACCAAATGTCTCAGACTAGTAGGAAGATGAAGCCTTAAGTAAATAAATAAAAAGTCACCCTACTCCAGCTTTCTAGCTGGAGCTTAAAGACTGGACATTCCCCACAAGAAATAGCACCTGGTCAGGAAAGGATACTCGGTCAGAAGCAGAGGGAGCTCTGCACTCTACCCCTAGATCTTCTACCTTGAGAAGCCACCAGGAATGAGCAGGGGAATCTGCTCTCAAATATTCCAGGCTGAGGCCTCTCATACTTCACAGAAACAGAAGACAGACCAGAGATGCAGTTAGAAACTTCTCTGTTGACTTCTGCTTCTCTGGTGCCACAAAGTCCCCAACGACAGCAGAGCGAAAAGCCTGGCATGGAACCATCACATGCTCAGCTAATAAAAAGCCAAACCCTTAAAGGGGCCAGAAATTCAGCCACCAGTCAGTGATTTTTAATCATTGCTCACCATTGTCTCTGTCCTAGCCTCATCTAATTCTGGCCACACCAGTATCTATGTGAGAGGGAGGGAAAGTGCCTGCAGTTGCCCATGAGGCGAAGGCTACACTTCTAAGCTACATTATTGCCTGTTCTGCAAGACATTTGTTCAGAAGTCATTAACAGATCACAGAATTTCACACGTTACACTACAGTTCCACCACATTTTTCCTTCTTTCTGGGCTATTTAACTTGTTTTACATTAACATCTGACATACTTAGCACTAATACTTATAATGAACGCTACTTTATTGCTCTGTCCTACCTTCCACTCAGTGTCTTTTGACTCTCATTTTAACACATTTTATGCTCCATTTTACTGAGTTTCAGTGCAATCAGAGGTGTCAAATTGCTCTGAAACTCATTAGAAATACATTATTTTACATGTCTAGTTTTGCAAACTACTGTAGCAGTAATTTTCCTTCTCTCCTGTTTTTACCCAATTCTCCACATATTCTGATATCACCTTATTGCTGTGTATCTACATCCTGGAACCACATCTGATTTCTACATGGCTTGCCAACATTCCAACAGAACCCCATCCTCCCTTCCCTACATTTACTTCAAAAGTCTTTTCTTCTGCTAAAGGCTTATCTCTGTTGAAATGCTATTTCCAAGGCAGCTAGTCGAAGAAACCATTAAAAATTCCTCTTTCAGTTTCCTCCTTTATGCTCAGCTTATTTACACAACCTGGTGCTCTGGGGATACACTCCCTAAGCAGCATTCTCTCTCCCTTTGTCAGGAGTACAGGAGCTTGTTGACAATGGCCTGAATATATTGAGCTGTTCTTTGCGGCACATTTGATTAAAATGTTTTGACCATCAATAGCTGGAGGCAAAGTTTATTCACAGATTTAACACAATGAAAAGGATCATTCTGATCATCCAAGTATTCATCCTGGATCACCTTACATTCAGGAGAGCTAATATACACAGTATCCCATTCTGGAACAGAAAGCCATTTTTTCCACTCATAATAGAGTTTCAGCTACAAAATTCACATCAGTAATTTGATTAAAATATTGAATTGACAGAAATGTTTTGAAGAAAATCTACCCACTATTAAGAGAACTAGAGGAAAAAGCTGACAAGTGTCTCATTTTAAAATTTCCCTGCTTCATATTTTTTCTTTCTCTCTGACAAATCCTTCTTCCTGGGAAGACAACTTATCTTCTATATCAAATGCATAACACTACTTTAAGCTAAAACAGTGCAAAACACAGCAGTTGGAAGAGTTTATAACAGATCTCAGAGCATCCAAAACATACCAACAAACAGTGCCAAACACTGTCCAGTTATGGACAGGGTTTTGACTGGAATGCTGGGAGATGAGAAAGTTCCTCACTGAGACTTAAGAAGTGGGGGAAAAGTCTGATAACTGCAGTTTTAGGCAGCATGGGTGTTGACAGACAAAGGAACAAAATGATAGCCAAGGGCAAATCGCAATTTATTTATTTTTTTATTAACAGCTTCCTTTGTCAAGATTTAATTTTATTTGTTACTCAAAAGTAACACATTCCTTGAACAAGCTCTCCTTTTCCAATCGGGAAATCTCTCAACCCTATTTATTAATTTATCTGCAAAAGAAACCAGCTCTATGATTCTGTACAAACTAATTTGTACTGGGTGTACAAATTACTGCTTTCCCAGTTTCAGCAATGCCTAGAAGCAATTCAGCAATGGTACTTACCAGAACCTCAGTGATTTTGGCCTCTCAGGCTATATTTAAAAGAAGCCTCTAAAGCAAGAAGCAGACAATTTTCATCAAACCCATGTCAAATTGCAACTCTCCTTTGAAATCTTTTGTGTGTTGTCACTTGAAAAACAATCAGTGAATACAAAATTTCATTTATTTCACGAAATCAACATCTAGATCACCAGGAAGTCAGTATTATAAGGCCAACAAGAATTATTGGGTAAAGTAGACATTGTCAGACAAGAGTTAAATAGAAACATCAAGCCAATCCAAAATTCATATCGACATGACTGGATAGTGTATGAACTAAACAGTACACTCTTACTGGCTTTAAGGGGATTATTTTGATTCTAAATGTTTGGAGAAGTGGGGAAAGAAATGGTAAAAGCAAAGTTCCATTTCTTAGCACTTCACCAAATTTGCTTCAATAAGAGGCAGAGGTGATTAATTTGGCCCACAGAAAGAGGAAGCGCTCTAATGAGAGGAAAAGGTATTTTCATGCAAGTTCTGCATAAAGCAATTTGTTATGCTTTATTTTCCCTCATTTTTGACAGGAGAGGAACATTTGGAAGCAATTTCCTTATACTGACCTTCCTCTCTCAACATTTTAAAGTATCAACACTCCTTGATAAAACTCAACTTTAGAAAAATGTCAAAAAACCTCCAATCCCCTGGAAGGCTTGTAAAGTAGCTGTTTTTCTTTGTCAATGGTCTCTGATGCACCTAGAGATGCAAATCACTGCTAAGATTAGCCCTAATGATTGTATAGGTTTACCTTGAACACACTGTATAGTAAATTTTCAATCACTGTAAACCAGTCAACAAAATGCAGTTGGTTAAGCAAAGCCAGGAATAAGAAGAACCAAAATCCAATGTTCATTACTGTATTTTCAAAGGTAAAGCAACAACAATGAGAAACCATCAGGCAGGGCATAGTTATCTTTCTAGTATTTAAAAAATAAACAACAAAGACTTTTTCAAAGACTAGAGCAGTACGCTATTAGTCTCGTTTAGTTATCTTCTACTGCAAGGTGGAAACCCAAAAGATTATTGAAATTTCTTTAATATAATCCCATCATTTCATACCCATTTACAGGCAGAGATACAACAGCAGCAGCAGGGAACTATTTTTTTTCCTGTCAGTGTTAGAAGACACCTTGCTGCAGTGGATGCTGTCCTGAATGCAAATTACCTCAGCTCCCCACGAGGCACTCTGCAATGTCTGAGACTGCCAACAGACAGCACAGTGCCAACAGATGTACATTTAGAAGTCAGTGGCCAGAGGAAAACTCTCCAGAAAGGGTGAAAATTTGCACTTCAGCACGCAAAGCCAGAGAAGCAGTGCAAGATTTGAATGTCATAAAAATTAATCTAGTTTATGTGCAGCAAGACCAGAGGAGACTGAACTGTGATGACAGGAATAAGCTATTTCTTGCTAGGAAGGTGAGTTACTGAGTCCCTGTATTCTCAGTGATGGCTTCACACCTTAAGTTGGCTAAGTGGAGACAGAACCTCCTAGCACAGATTGATCCTCTGCAGAATCAAAGTGGTGCCACACTCACCTCTTGCAGAGCTCTTGGCTTCTTAAAGTGCTGAACCAGCAAGCTGTGGCCTACACCTGTTTCTTGGCAGAAGGCTAATTTTGAGTTAACATGCACACACACATTTGAAGTAAAGATTAACTCAAGTCGCACAAATTCTGAATTTTAATGTAGCAGGAAAAAACCAGATACCTAATCTACAACAGTTATTCCCTTCAAAAACAGATTGCTAATCACATTATTCCACACAACGCCCTTCTCTAAACTGTCTCCAGACACCAGGTTTAACATTTTCCATCCATTTCAAAGTATCTCTGAAGATTCAAGTATTCTTTTGGCTAAACATTTAAATTCATGTCAGCTTCTAATGAGATTTTTGCTTTGTCCTGTAGGCAATTAAACACACCAAGCTTTTTCAAACTCACAGGTTAATAAAATATAATTGTCACTTTGCACATGACAGTGAAGGTGAATTTGGGTTATAGTATGTGGAAGAGCAGAAAGATTTTTCTGTTATACACCAGATACTTTGATTGCAGTGCACAATAAAAGGCTGATGCTGTAACAGAAAACTTTGGTAGGTCATCTTAGCAGCAGCAATGTTTTCAAGCAACACCAAGAATGGAAACACCCCTTAATCTTCTGCCTCCCAGCACATAAAAGCTGCAACATTCCCTCCTTCATCAGTCCAATGTCAAAAGCTGTGGGGCAACTATTGAGTGTACAGGAGTTACAATAATCTTTATTATGTTTTTGCACTAATTAACACACAACTTACTAGTTTGAGAAGAGTTCCAATATGCTTGCCGTATGCATCATCCAGAATTGTTTCAAATGCATTTACAACTCATAAAACAGATTTACTTTCTCAAGTTCTTTCCCAGATACAGATCTGAGACAATTGCCTCAGTACTGTACCTCCGGCAGTAATGTCAGTAACTCTCATATTGCACAACATTTGCAGCGACAAGGATTGGAGATAGGCTACATTAACTCCTTTCCTGTAAGATTTTCAAGCAGGTCAAAGGCATAGTGTTGCATTAGAAAACCCTTTTCAGATCCAGTTAGTATTTTATAAGCCAGAAAAGTGTAAACGCCTGCCTTTCTTTTTTTTAATACTCGAAAGAATACATCTAGCTTCATGTCATAACTGTGAATTAATTTTATTGCAGAATCAAGACAGTCTGGTGAGCTTTTGTCAGCCACAGAAGCAAGTGCAGTCACATTCTGACTGAAGAGAGGGAAGCTACAAAGCTGTCCCGGGTTTATAGGATGCTGAAGCACTTGCTCCAACCGCTTCTGCAAATGGAAGAGCAGACAGGGAGCCAAAGTTCCACTCTGAGAATAGAAGTTGTGTTCAGAAGATTTCTTCATCTCATTTGCTGGGAGAAATTGATTATGAATGGGAAAAAGAGAGGCTTTAGGCATTTACATGGAGAAATCATCACCAAATCTCCCTTTTATTTCCCACATATTTGGAATTCATTTCCTTATCTTAATTTGTGAGGTTTTCATACTTAGAAGTCACAATACAAGAAACTACTGGGAGTTTGGTTGTTGCAGTGCAAGGACATTGGATTAGCAGGATATTGTTCCTGTCATGGCCCTCACAACCTTCCTTCAACCCAAAAGCTGACAAGAATGGTTACACTGAAAGGTTATATCTTGCACAGATGTTTAGTAAATAAATCACCTGGTGGAGTTGGTGTGAGCACAGATTCAAAGAGCAGCAATAAATGGATTGTAGATGAGTATAAATATACTACCCAGGAGTCTAAGGTAACACAGAGCAACTGCAGAAGACTAAAGAAACTAAATTACAAACTAACAGAAAACACAGAGTCTTGGTTGTAAGTATAGCTCTATTTGAGAAGCTTAAAAATCCAAGCCTACATGCTGCAAACACAATTACCAATTTCTCTTTCCCAATATAAACAAACACATAAAGCCTTGGGGGAAAAAAAAAACCCACCACCAAAAAAAATTGTGGTTTCACGCACAAATCCAAACTCACTACACGTTAAAGCTGAAATAAAGGATTCTGTGAACAGCATTGTGATAGTCTGTTCTTCTCTGTACATACTCATTGTTAAATTAAGCAGGCCTCTTGCCCAGGAAGTCATGGACTGTCCCCAGGCAAAATACCCCATCCTAGTGTTTGACATGTCATAATTCCCAGCATCACAGCAACCATATGGCAGAAATTTCAAGGTTTTTTTCACCCACTTTGCCCTTACACACCCATAAAACCAAGATTGCCATGACACCACGAGCACGAGGCAGATCGCACTTGTTGTCACATCACAGAGTTCAGACCTACAAACATGCGTGTGTTAAGCTGCTGATAAAGGACAACTTTCTGAAGTTCAGATTTTACGACAGTACTTCCTTAGGGTGGCCAAGGCAACACAGGTAACCAGCCTGAGTGTGACTGTCCCTTTCCCCATTATACAACTGCCTTCTGAAGCGTAACGTGTCAAACAAGTCTAGCGCAGATTGTGGCTGAAGGGGGAAAAGAGAGAGGCACTGGGGAGGGGCAGGAGCAAGACACGGTCTGTGAGAGGGAAACACTGCTTTCCTGCCATCCTAAGAACTGCTTGTACAAAAGTCTTAGATATAAAAATACAAGCATATATTCTAGTAGTCTAATAGGTAACAATGTAACAAACACGGATATGAAAAAAAAGTACAACTTGAATACATTTCGTGCTGAAGGTATGAGCTCCGAAGGCCCGGGGCGCTTTCATCTCATGAGCCCCCGAGTTCAGCCCCTGTGAGCAGCAGCCCCGCACGGCACAAGTGGATTCGCCAACCTCCCTCGGCTGTGGCAGGTGAGCAGCACCTTCTGTTTGTCCCTGTTGGGCGCAGGAAGCCCACGGGAGCCAGCCTGCACCCTGCCCGCACCCAGCCCCGTGCTCCCCCGCTGCTGCCCCCGTACCTGCGGGCGTGCTCCGGGCCGGGGCTCCCGCGGCCCCCGTGGGCGCTGCTCCGCCGGCACCGGGAGCGGCGCTGGATTTCCTGCGGAACGCCATCCTCCTGAAGTCCGCGCCGTCGGCTCCACTCACCCTCGGGGTGGCGGAGAAACGGAGAAAGGCGGATTGGGGGAGAGGCTGGGGGGTCCGCAGAACCCCCCGCACTGCCCCGAGGGCAGCTCCCCCCTCGCGGTCCGCCTGCATCGCTTGGCCCTCACCTGCCGTCGCTCCCCGCCCCGCCCTTCCCGAGCCGGCACCTGGCCGGGCACCGCCTCCCTCAGCCCTGCCCGACTACCTGCCCAGCGGCCGCCGGCCCCGGGCGAGGTTCCCCGCCTGCATGGCGAGTCACGGCCCTCTGCGCCCGTCCCGTCCCGTCCCGTCCCAGGGATGCGCTGCGACTTTCTCCCAGCCGGGCGCCCACGGCGCAAGTTCCCCTCGCGGGCACCGCACCCGCTCTGCTTCCTCCCGGAGCCTCACCGGGAGACCCCGGCCCCGTTCCCGTTCCCGCCTGGGCTGCCCGTGCTCTCCCCCGCTCACCTCTGCAATGTCTGCCCTGCGAGGAGAGGCCCAACTCCTGTCAGACGTGTCAGGGTACATCAAACGAGCTGGCCGAAACGCAGCCCCCGACGAGAACATTCTCAAAGGCATCTCTGAGTCCCAGCACTTAAAAGTGAGTTTGGATGCCAGGGATGGAGCTGCAATACTTTCATCAATAATAATTCCATCCAGGCCAAAGCTCTTGCCTCTTTGCCAAAGTCTCTAAATTTTCATCAATGAGAAAGGCAAGCAGGCTATGCTGCTTTCAGATTACAGTCACTTCTACAGTAACAGTGTCTGTAAGCACTTGTTTATCTGTCTAACCAAAACACGATGTTGGGAGGAGAAATGTCTCCACCTGTGCCATTGTGAGAGCAGTCTGTTAAGAGCTTTGAAGTCTGACAGGGAGCTTGATGTGGTGCAGTTTGGGGCAAACTAGTTGAGAAGCATTGCTGTCACTACACAGGGATTTCCTCACCTTTGGAAACCCAAGGTTTTAGGGCTTCCCTAAAGGTGGCCTCCTGTTTTGGAATATGCTGCCTCATTTGCCAGTCAGCTACACTCCAGGGATGATATCCCTTTGGCAGCAGTCCAGCACAACCTGTAGTTGACAGGAAATATGAATTGCTGGGGCTTGAGAGAATAATTTGGGGAAGTAGCCCTCTGTACTTACCCTGCTCTTACATCTCCTTTTGACCACTGTCAGAGATAGAAGTGGGCAAACAAGACCTTTCAGTTGACACATATAGCCATTCTCAGGCTTTTACATATTCCAAAATGAGATTTTACAGAGTGCTCAGGCAAGCTGCTGACTTCACAGTTTCCTTGACTCCCAAGGGACAAGGACCCTATTGTCAGCACCCAAAGAGCCATGCATGCAGCACAGCCACATCTGCAGGGGGGAACCACGAGATGGGGCATCAGCTTCCTCCAAAGTCCTGTGATACAGGTTGCGGATCCTGCTGAGTCTTTTCCAGGAGGCTTTCTTGGCATGCAGTACAGTAACACACTACCTGCTGATATCAGGGGACCACCTGTGTGAAGCACCAGCAGCGTGTGACCCCTGGGAAGCACAGCACGAGAGAGGGGACATGGTGGTTCTTCCCATATCACATATGCAGTAGTGAAGGATCATGAGGTGGAAGCCAAAAGAGTGGATCTTCTGCTTTCAGTGTCAGCAGTGAGCAGGGGGAACAACTGATGCAGCTGGGACATCTACCACCATGTGCCAATGATCTTACTCTTTTGGTTTCTGTAATCATTCTCTGCCAGAAGAGGCTTGATAACTTACAGCCACCCCCTTCAGTACCCGATAAATATGAAGCAGCCAGATCATTTCCCAGATCCTTTTTGTCTGGTTGCAATTGAAAACATTAGGTTTGACTTTTGTAAACATACAAAAAAAGCAATGACTCAGAGATGAAATACTGATTTATATCCTGACTTCAGTCACCTGACTAGGGCTGGGCATATGGACATGCATATGTCACTTATTACTGACCTCTTTAAACACTGAGCTTTGCTCCCGGAAGGAAAGCAGCTAAATCTTAACCAAATGGTAGGAACTGTGCTAATTTTGTTCTCTGCAATGTTATCAGTGAGTGGTAACCTACTACAGTATCACTCTGGAAAATAAAGGTCACCTCAGAAAAGAGACTCATGCCAACTCTGTGGAATTGGAAAATTGGTCACAAAAGCTCATTTTCTTGAGAAAATTCCCCTGAAGCATGCTGACATATTTAAAGGGGTGAGGTGACAGCCTGTGATAGAAGAAATCCAGGCATACAGTAAATTCACAGTAACTGCAGAACATTTGTACCCTGCAGTGTGGTGCAGGGTTCCCAGAGTAGCTTACTGTCTCCCTTCTCTTCAATTACACACAGACCAGGATCAGCTGGTTCAAGCTGGCTCTGAGCTGCTGTACACCAGCAACTGCTCTGTTCTGCCTGCTTTGACAGGGTAAAAAACTTCCACCCCTTTTGGCATGACCTTCCTCCTTTTCTGTACACTCTCAATCCCTCTTATTCTCCATCTCCAGGCACACACAAAGAGTCCTTTGGCAATGTCAACAAAAGGAAAAACATTTTAAGTGCAAAAGGTCAGTCAGAGATAGGTATTGTCTTGGAAAACATCACCCTAAACGATTAAAAGATTGGTGTAATAACTGGAGAAGGGATCTAAGAGAAAAATAAGCTTACATGTAGACAGTACTGCCAATGCTACTTTAAATATATGAAATGGCTCTGTTCGGAAAATGGCACTGGTTGGCTAAGAGCCTTGCAGCACACCTCCCACCCCAGGAAAAGTGCAGGAGGAGTTACACACCCCTCTGTGCCTGGTCACCAGCAAGCCACAGCCAACCCAGTGTGGGCAATAGCTGGGCCATCCAGCTCCAAGTCTTTTGTGGGAGTGGTGAGAAATACAGTGGTGGAGACTTGATTTAACTGTACCTTATTTGCATGTAGGAGGAACAACAAGAGCCCTGCAGAAGCACACAGAGGTGGGGAAGGAGAGCAAGGACAGCTAGCCTCAAGAAAAAGTTGAAAGAGTGCTTCTGGTGTATGAAAGTCTTGGAAGCATTTATCTCGTGCTCCTGGAGACCCAAAGCATTCAGGGAAACAGGACTTTGTAGGCAATCTTTGTTTAGTTTGTGAGAAAACAAATGCATCACTTTGCATGTAAACCATTGTTCCTCTGGTAAACCTCTTTGGACTAACCTTTTACTAATGGAAGCAACCTTCAGAAGACTTTTTACTAGATCCCTGAATGAGACCATTTCTATTGGTGCCATTGGTCAAGAATATTTCTGCTGAAATTTAGCTTTACTTTCTCCATAGCTGCACTATAAATCTGTTCCATGATTCAATTCAAAGAATCTAGCTTTGATTTCTCTGAGTGCTGTCTTGTGATGTACCTCACAACCTGTGTAGTAATATATTTTTAGAGCATTAATCCACAGGACCCTGAGAAAGAAGATGCATGAACTCAGCACCTAGCACAAGAACATTCATTAAACTTTATAAACATTAAAAATATCAACTTGTTTATAATTTATTTCAAATTGATTTAGACAGTACTTTCGCAGAGGTCTGAGACAGACCTCTGAGTCTTTCTGTTAGGTATGAAACTCGAAATAAAAACTGAATGAGAATGTAGGCTATAATATAGAAAATCCATACTAAATACATAAAAGCCAAGCCAAGTCTGGCCTGAGTTATTGTATAACTCATCAAACAGTTTGAATCTTCTGTGAACTGCATTTAAGCCACAAACCAGTTCTGCCAGCAGGGAAGTATAATGAAGAAAAAGAACCAGTAGAGCAAAAGGATACTAATTAGAGAAGAATTTCACTCCTCTCAGACTCTCATGCACATTCCAGATGAAAAGTCTCTTCCAATAGCAGCAGCCGCCACAATGCACAAAGCCACTGCAGTGCGTGAAACTGATACACAGACTAGACAAGTGAATTTCAGCCCGATATTCAACCTCCCTCAAATCATGATGCAGGCAAACACAGAACCCAGTACTCAAAAGACATAATGTGGATTTCAGCCTGAGCTGCAGGCTCTGCTTGTTAGCCTGAAGAGTGGCTTACAAAGAGGAGAGGGACTCAGGCCTGATGCTTGTTCTCTGCANTGTGTGTGTGTGTGTGTGTGTCAGAATAGGGTGGGGAGCCTCAGTGCATGGCATTATGCTGTTTTCCACCAAAAAATGCACTTGGGCTATTTTGTTATTTACTGCTGTATCTTAGGAAGGAGCTGCAGGGTCAACAGCAGGAATTGGAGCCAAACATCAGAAATAACCCATGACAAGCAATCTAAGAGGGGTCAGACAAATCCAAGTATTAACTGCTGGAACAAAACTGGATGGGCAGATAGACCTCAGAAGAAAATCCATGGCAAGCTTCTTTCATCCAAACAATGCTTCTAATATAATATAATACAAACCTCTGTTCTGCCTTGCTTGACTGTGTAAGAGGGAATAATAATGTGTTTAATCTCTTTCTCCCTGTTGTCATTTTGGGCCTCATTGAAGATAATGATGGGGCCTATCCAGTGGCAGGTTTTGTCCACTTCCAGCTACTATAATAAAGAATCCTATTTGCATCCCCCTAGAGCCAGGGTTTCTTCCTCTATCACACAGATGGGTACTAACATGTAGATTTGCAAGAACAGCAGTATGATAATTAAAAAAAGAAACACCCCTGCTATGTATTGCCTTTTTGGTAATCTTCTCACTCCTCTTTTTTGTGGCACAGAAGCATTTGGTCTATTGCAAGCAAATTCTGGGAATTTACTGAAAATATGTTGAGATAAAGGTAGCAAACATATCCTTTAATTTTACTGAAGGATTGCTGCTTAGATGGAGTAATTGCTCCCTCTAATCAGTTTTGTTAGGTAAATCTTGCAGAACAGCACTCATTTAACAGAGACCGATTGCTTTTAGAAGTTGGAATATTCTTCATTATTATCAACACAGATTAATGAAATGTGTCTTGCTATCCAATTGATGTCAGTCATTTAGACACCATTAGCAACAGTGCTTTAGCTTCCATTTGCATTAACTACAAGTGAAAACAAACGTCCATAAGTTCATGGTAGCAGAAAGGAAAGAAAAACCAAGCTGTGCTTGAGAAAATGTTCTACTTTTCTATTTCATCTTTTATTCTGTACTGACAATCAATAGCCATGGAAAAAAAAAATTAAAAAGACGTAGTCATTTGAGACACATTAGCAGAGTTTAGTGGGAAGATGCTCTAGGATTTCCTTGGAGCCTTCTCTCCTCCAGGCTGAACAACCTCAACTCCTTGTGTCTGTCTTCAAAGGAAAGGTGCTTTGTTTGAAGAGTCATGTACTGCTAAGATGCGGATACATTACATATTAACCACTGTCCCTCTGTGAATGCTTACCTAAATAGTAAAGCAAAATGTTTTGGTTCTCTGCTTAACAAATCAACACAGGTAGAACATATGGCTGATAAAACATGTTGTAAAAATAAAGGCCTAATTATAACTTCCAGATCTGGAAGAAAATAATACTAGTCTCAATATTGCAATACTGCCTTAACTTTGTTTTTTTCCTTGTTGTAAAATCGAAGCTGTCAGGTACTTCATATTACTTCTAAAAAGACATATGGTACATGCACAGGAGTTTCAGCATGCTTCTTAATAATTTATGGTGACTTAAAACAGAAAGACTTCAAAGCTCTTGCTGCATTTGCAGACTCCTCTTAGGTTTTCCTCCATTCTGTTCTGCATTCCACAGACTCCCTTGGATATTTCTGGGATGAAATGTTATTATTACATGACTGTGAAAAGGACATAAACGCTGCTTATATTCCACTTAAATTTGCTGGTTTATCCTGAATCTAAAAAAAATAACATTCTATTCATACTTAAAATTTTTAAAACTTATTTTTACCCCCAGAGATCTAAAATTGTCTAATTTTGGAACTTAATACTTCAAAAAAACTTTATAGTGTAGATCTATGCAAGGCTTTGTGCACTGAAAGCGACTGTACCTTTCCATATTGAAATAAGCCATGTGTTTATATTCCAGCAAACTAAGCATAATTGAACAGATGAGGGGTCTAAAACTTCAGAATCTCCAGAATCTTCATTTGTGCTTTGTCACAGATTTATATTCATGGTTTTCAACACCTTTTTAATGGTTGTAGTCACTTAAAAGGAAATTTATGTTCTTTCCTAGAATAAGAGCATATTACTGTGCTAACATTGTTGGGGAAAGAAAAGTTTTCCCATGTTCAGGCATTATTTTTGTCTTGGGTCTGGTGAGTCAAATTGCCATTTTGGTTTACAAGCCTGGCAGACAGTCAGAACGAGGGCATAGGTCTACAGAAATTAAAACCAGCAAGAAGATGTTAAACTTCAGCTATTTATAGTGAGGCTCTATTAATACTAAGCACTGCAGAAACAGGAAACGAGCTCTGAACCAACTCCAGCACTTGAGCAATGCAGGTTTTGGGGCAGTATGTACCACAAGGAGTAAATAACTTACCTTCCCACTCACATCTAAAACCACTTTGGTATTTCAGTGTGTGAAGAGTGAAGTATGTGGAGAGGTGAAGGATTACACTTTATCACTTCAGAGTGTTGATGTTTTCCTATCACACACTCTTAATTTACCTATCTGTAGGTGAGAGATAACAGCATCCAATTTCCAAAGATATTTTGGGAAATAATGAATATGCATAGAGTGCTCTGAAGATAAACAGAGTTACTCTACATTTGCCTGAGATAATAAAAACCTTTGAAAGACATGGTGGCTTCACAGAGGCATTTGCTTTTTAAGTAGTGTAGGACTTTGAGATTGTTGGTATTTGTATCAAGTGCGTTTATAAAACCTTTAATGTTATGGTTTGCAAGGCTGAAGTTGAATCACAGATATTGAGCCCAAACCCTCTACATTCACAATTTGCTCTTCAAGGAAGCTCTGCACTCAATGTCACTTTCCATATCATGTTTCCAATCTGAGTAAAGAGCTTCAGTTTTGGTACCTCAACCAATATGACAGCATTGCATAGCAAAAATCAATTTCCTTGAGAGACATAATCAATGCTTAAAAATATGAAAACCCTCCACAGGTAGGAACTCCTATGAATTAATTTAAATTGATACAACTCTCTCACTATTAATTTGCGAAGTTTCCTGATAACTTATTTAAGGGATATGAAAGTCCTTCTTCCCCCTCTGCCTCATATAGAGCTTTCTCACAAATAATATTTTCTCAATCATAAATTGTTGTTACAATAAACTTTTTCTTCTGTAAAACCAGCCAAGAAATCATATTCCTGAAGTTAGATACATCCAATATGATATAAGAGAATTTTTAAATAATAATGAAGGAAATATGTGTTTTCTAATATACCACTCTAGTCAAGAAAGAATCATTCTTGCAAAGGTCAATATTTTTTACTGGGTTATTAACTTTCTGCTGAGTTGTCAATTATAGCACTGAGCCTTATTCTTGTGCAAAGTTGAGACTTCTTCCATTCAGGCAATCACTCAAACCTTCTATGGAGAAGAAAGCAGTTGTGTCTAGGCCTTTACCATAAACAAATAGATGAGAACTGGCTTTATTCCAAATAATTTTTCCCAGGATGCACATAATTATGACTATCTGTTTTAGCCCCATCTTTCCCCTCTATCTTGTTATATAAATAAAATCTATGTTTGTCATTCATAGGCTGCTAGAAAATGTGGCTGTCAGGGTCTCTTCATAATTAGTATCTATATTCTTATTATTGGTCAAATGAAACCTAGATTTCAACATTGTCCAGAATTATGTAGTGTTTTTTTTCCTGCATACCTCACTTGCCAGTGCCCTGTCAGTGCTCTATAGTGTTAAGAGAGTCAAACCACAGCTTCTGCTGCCTTTAGCTACATCTGGAAGTGCTCTGCATTTCTTTATGCAGAACTGCAGGATTTATTAAAGGAGGTATCCAGAAACCAAGACGTGCTGTGACGGTCACTGTAAACTTTAGCTTTAGAATCTCTTCCATTAAAATCTGGTGTGTATATATAGCAGAAAACCAACAGTTCAATGGTGAGAAGTTACCTCCTCTTCCAGAATATGGAGTAACGGTTCTTCCCAAGACAGAAATTACATAGACATTTTCTTTGGAAACAAAAGTTCTATTTTTCTCAGTTTGTTGGTTTTTTCCCCCCCAGTTTATTTCAGTGACCTTATTCATATCATTGCCTCTCAGAACCCTGCACAGGAAGGGATGACTCAGAGGAAGGGGAAGGAGCAGTGTGTGTTAGAAGTTGCTGAAACCATCTTTCAAATCAGAACATTCCCACAAGGGGTAGTCCTCTGTAAAACTGCTTTCAAAACACACTGAAGAAGAGGTCTTCTTTCCCTTTCTTTTATCAGCTCACATAAACTCTTAATTCAAAATTGAAAAAGAGGAGTACCCATTGTAAAAAATTGTAGCAGTTAAACTTCTGCTAAATGATGGTGGAACCAAGGCATTCCAACAATGAGCAAAGATAATGGAGAACAATCCCTCTTATGTGAGAAAAAGGAAGAAAAGAGACAAGTGGGAAGAACCTAGACAATTAACAGCTCCCAGACTCTATTTCTGTTACTATGCACAATTTGTGCTATTATCCAAAGCAACTCCCCAGCCAGCCAAAAACCAACCTAGCTGTCCAATAGTTCCCTTTGAATCAAGCATCACAGCAGGCCTGGAGATGCAATCATTCCTCCACAATCTTCCTGACCCACTTCTAAAAGCTGGACGTTTTCTACTCCTCAGGGACCCAGCGAAAAGCAAGGTTCACTGCAGGAGCTGCAGCAGCCACCTTCCTGCCAGGGCCAAGCTCCTGGATCAGCACAGGGTGATTTTCACCTCTTTGCTTTCAGAGCATGGCTCTTCTGCAAGGGAAAAGGATGTTTCTCACTGTAAAAAACCAGGCATGGAACAGCATTCCCAAGCCAAATTTATGTTAGCTTCAGCTCTTTTGTTTCCACATCCCCTGAGGATGGATATTTGCATCTTACAGAGCATTCTTGTGCTGAAAGTTTATGCAGATATTGCAGCATTTCAGGGATCACTCAAATCTGCTGGAAACACTATATGGGGAAACTGTATTTTAGTATCTGCCTCAAACTCAGAGAACAGAGAAAGCATCTTGGCATCAATTCTGATTTCCTTTTCCTTTAATGTTGATTTCCCTTCTTAATTTCCTCTTTGATACATTTTAAACTTACAATCATTGACCTCTAAGAAATAAATAATTTTGAACTTAAAATCATTGATCTCTAAGAACAAAATAATCATGGAAGTCTAAGCCAAGCTGAAGCACTGCAAATTGCTGTAAATAGAAGTAGACCAGACAGAATTGTGTTAAATGAACAAAAATGGCCAGTTTATTCACTGGAACAGTTATGCATTACACTGTAATTTTAATTGGAACATAAAGATGTAAGAATCAGTATATGGGCTTCTTTTAATTATTTTCTTCAGCACTAGAGTGTTTTTCCCAACCATTTGACTGCATGATCATATTACACATGTACAAGCACAGACTTTATGAATCCCTCACAAGGTATTAATCTAGGATTGTCTACAAGGACAAGGAAAAGTTAACATGAGAATTACTTCATTTTTAAAAATAAATTATGCATTTTTGGAAACAAGAATTATTTAACTTTTTTGCTTTTAGCATAAAGTAGCAACAAGAAGAGTTTCCAATACTCAGTCTTTAGCAAATGAACATATATACTTTTATATTCTTCACCACCTAGAAACACTTCATCATTTAACCCCATGAAGGCAGGACAACATAATGTCAATTCAACATAGGAGTAGCTGAGTTATTACAGCAGTAAACATACAGTATACAAATTTGTGTTTGTCACAAACTCCACCAATGCTAAAACTCTTTTGAAAGGAACACAGCAATCTGTATGGTTCATTAAATACAGAACATCATGCAAATGGAAACATTCAATAGATTACAAATGTCACAAAACATCCGTTTTCTTTTTTAATTGTTTACAAAGGATCGAGTTAATTAACCCTTTAACAATCAAACCACAGGGCTAAAAATCAACAGGGCAGTAAGTAATAAAATGGACTTAATTTATCGACTGGCATAGCACACATAGCCATATCTGTGAACAGGAGAAATAATAATAAAATAAGCTAGATTACTCTTATTTCTTGTTCATAGCTGTTAAAATACCAACTAGCTAGCAAGCCAGTCTACTTGAAACTTTTATCAAATGCTTCTGTTTACTGATTTTCCAAAACATTTTTGAAATCAAGTAACCACATATTCAATAAAAATTTAGATTACTAACACTAGAGAAAAAACATAGTCTTATCCACTCTTTTACAGCAGATCATGATAATCAAAACAACTAGAAAGCTTTGTAGAAAGACATTTTTGAAATACAAGGCTCTATCAACCAGAGTCTGCCCACACAATAACTCCAGTAATATTGAATTTCTCCTTTACCCTCTGTCAGTTTGTCACTTGATTGCCATTACATTTCACAAAGGGGATTTTCAAGAACTCCACAGGAGACAGATTAAAAACCAATAAGGATTTAAGCTGTGCACCTCCAAATGAAAGATACAGACTCTCTGTGATAGTTCTCTTGCCCTTCTAGCAAGAGGAATATGCATATCACATGAGAAATAAGAATTTTCTAGCTTAGTTATGGATATGGAGAAGCTACACAATGTTAACAATGTCATGCACACATTTTCCATTGCATATTTTGATGTATTTGTGCCTGAAGGCTAAAGGCAATTGCTTTTCCACAGGATGCTTAATTACACACACACACACACAAAAAAAAAAAAACCCTTAATGGTTAAAAACCATCCGAATACTACCTACACCTTTTAGACTCACTGCACGCACAGCAAAAGAAAACTGAAGAAAAAGTGATGACTGGAATTTTTAAAGAGGTAACTATAGCAATTATCATACTTCAAAGGTGAAACATCAGTCCCTGCCATTCTCAAATGAAGATTTCCGAGGAACTAAAGAAAGAAATTTACTGTAACCTCAGTGGATATGTATCTTCTGCCAAAGAAAGGAACAGACCTCAGAAAGGCTAATGTAATCTATACCTTGTGATGATGATGATCAATCCAGCTATAAGTGGAGCTGGCAGCACAGCTAGTGACTTTGGCATTGCAGGATGAAGGATAAATTAGGGCCCAGACTCTGGGTGTCTTTCCCCGTGGGATAAGGACTGGGTCTGATTTTACCAACAGCTTACTTAAGTATTTCCAACATAATTATGGTGAGCAGCCTTCATAGGTGAGGTCATATTTCATAAGTGAGGTTATATTTCAGAACATAATCTCCTTTATGTACACACGTTAATATGGTAAATGGCTTAAACAACTTCAGCATTGATTTTAAAATAAAAAACAAACTGAAAATCCACTTGGCATTAAACTCACAGCATTATTTACAGTTTCATTCTACAAACTCTCCTGTATAGCTATGACTACATTAATTTAAATATGAAAAATTGATAGAAAAGTGGATAGAGAAAGCACAGAGGTGCCAACCTGTCAATCAGATCAATCACAAAGAATATTGCCTCCATTTAGAAGGCAGAAAATTCTATACAATTAGCATGAAAAACATGAGTTTTGTCCTCTTTCTGTAAAACCTCCATATAAGTTCTGACTGATAGAAAATATATTTTTCCATACTATTACATTTTACAATTTATTTTTCATCTTTTTCTCCCTTTATATTTTTTCTATTTCTTTCCTTTTCTTATTTTCCTCACACATTTCCTACAAACTGGATTTCCACAGGCAGATCAACTTCACTGAACAAGGAATAATTTTTCACTACATCAGAAAATAAAACCTAAACCAAATGCCCCTGTTTTGACCTATATGATCCTATTTTGAGTAGGCTATTTCAAGTCCAAAGAAATTTCAAGGCCATCATAGAGAACAAAAGCTGCGTTTCAGACACAAAAGTCAGAGCAGGATTTGAATTGCTTCCTTACTTAGTAGAACTCATAGTAGTGTTTCTAAGTATATTCAACCATTACAATTTTTTTTTCCTAATCCTTAAAAATCAGAATAGACATCAACATAACATAAACTAATTTTAAATGGGCAAAATGTAATATTTTGCAACCCTTAAAAAACTCCAGGCTTTTGTTTCTGGTTTTGTCCGCATGTAAATATTTCCTATAAAATATTTCACAGTTTTGTGTTATCAATCAATATATAACAAAGAAGAGGTTTTCATCTTAAGTTCAAGGTATGTATTTTATTTTATTCTGGTTAACTGACAAAAGCTGTCCCAGGGACCTACAGAGTTTTATAACTTACAATGCAATAACTACAACCATTTGTACATCAAAGTTGGTTTGTTTCTAGTTCTCTCACATTTCCAACAATTACATTTTATTACATATAAAAAATGTAAATTGAAAACTTAGAAATTAAAAATTTAAAACTTAGGAGAATAAAAATTTATTTCTATAAAACAGGGCCACAACTTCTATACCACTGAATGTTCTTTCATAACTCTTTATCCATGTGGACATGCATATGTTTCTAAACTGTCTTGATACCATTTTTCCCCCCAATAAATTTGTATCTATATAGAAAGGAAATGTATTTCACTGAACTACTGCTTAACTAAAGCTTAGGAAAATGCCATTGATTTAGATATGAAAATAGGAAAAACTATTCCAAGTGCAGTCAGTGGTAACTGTATTCAAAGTGCTATGCAAATTCCTTCTCTTATTAACAATATACAGTAGCTGTCTTTGTTGGATGCAGATACTCATACACCAGCCTGACAAGGTCAGGAATCTGGAGATGCTTTTAGAAAGCTGAATTTGCCTCAGACAAAATACTGTGGGGTTTTTTTAAAAAATCAAAACAGCAGCTAAACTCAGTGTCAGACATCATGATGGAGCTGAAGAAGGTTTCACTGGACCTTTCTATGACAAGACTACAGGCAGTTTAATTAAGATACTGAATAGTAATGTAAAGGTATATGATAAGAATCACGTGAATTCCATGGAAACCAAAGTCAAAACACTGCCGAGTGTTATCTGTTTGATCTGATCAGGACTAGGTATCAGTTTGTTCCTATTTTCTCTATCTCTGAGTGTTTGTTACAATAGCTCAGCTGCTTTGCCAAGGTTACACGACAGACATTGTTGATGACATAAAATATTTCTATTTACAGCACCCTTGTTCTTGGTACTATGGTAATAATGATTTGTTAGGCACACCGAGTGGTCACTGATTCTTTCCTTTGCTGATGTTTTCTGTATTGTAACATTTGGTAAGCACTGTTACTAAAAAAATGACTTCATTTTCTCAGATTCAGGCAAAAATTTAAAGAATTGTTCCAGCCACACCTGCAGCAAGTTTTTTTCCCCCAGCTGCCTTGTACCTTAGGCTGTACTGTGTTTCCCATTTGTCGGTCACACATGTGCTGCAGAAAAGGAGTAAAGACATGTGGAAATATCTAAGTCTCTCTTCTGCAAATAAATTAAGACCACCTAACAAAACAAGGAGCCTGCTAGTTACCAACAAGTAGGCAGCACTGCAGACTTGTTACTCTGGCTGACAACCAGATGGAAAACCCACAGATGCTGAACCACAACCTTCAGCTTAGCCACTTGCCTTGCTGCCAGGTACTGTGCAAAAATTTCCACTATCCTCGATTTCCTTCTGAAATTCACCGCTTTTAAGAAAAAGACAGACTTACTCAGCTTTTACAGGAAAGAATCTTTAACTAGGAACACTGTGCACTGTTGCGTTAGAGTCTGCGTAGTGTTGATCACCTGAGTATTTGTCATAAACTGACATGAGCTAAGGTTCTGTCTCTGTTGATTTTTGGCAAGGAAAAAATGCACTACAGTAAAGTCCTGCTGACTTTGACCCACACCATCAACCCTACCTATACGAGTTCTTTCACCACAGAGTACTTCACACAAAATATACACAACTTCCCCACTCAAACTAGCCTTTCCTGGTAAGGCCTCGAGCTAGGATCCTGAATATGGGAGCAGGAAGAAAGAATGTTTTTAATTAGCACACAGAATTTTACTTATTTTAGATTTTCTTTCTCAGATACCAAATAGAAAGTAATCCCAAAAAACAGCACCAATTCATGATGTGAGAAGTATAATTACAATGCAAGCAAACAACTGAAAACAAATCAGTACATTATCCTTTCATCTCCTTCTTAGACTTAATAATTATCTTTCAGTGAAGAGCTAGAACAAAACCAGAAGCTAGTGTAATAGGAACTAAAAAAACAAGTGCATAAACAATATCAGTGCAGCAGCAAAACATACAGTTATTGTTAACATTCCAATTCAGCCCATTTCCAACATTTTTGTGCAATAAAAATTAGCCATATGCTGGCCAATGCCACAATCCTCTTTTTAATGTTAACACAGTCATTCTTCACTGAAGCTATTTCTGCTTGGATTTAAAAAATAAAATTAGTTAAATACAACTCTCACAAAAAAAAAAAAAGCGCCTGTATTTTAAAAACATAAAATTCTGGTGTAAATAAAGTAAGAAATAAATATCACACCCTTGAAGGCAAAAGGAAATTTGAACTGGTTCCTACGGCTGAACTTAGAAGATGTGAGGGTACGATTTTTGTAACATATTCTTTTAACATTGGCTTAAGTCTCTCATCATTTCAGAGGCAAAGCCAAGCAGCTGGGAGGAACATTTTTGTTGAGATGTTAAATTTCACTACACTTCAGTTGTGATAGCACAGTTTGAGTACAATCAGAGGAACCATAAAAAGTCTTCTTGATAGGTTGGGCTCTGTGCTTTGTGTTCTTCTTCTCAACCTTCCCTCAGTTGCCAGAGCAGGGGATATGAATCCAGACTTGCCAATGCAGCAACAAAGCAGGATTGTCTACCCGGTTGCTGGGAACAACCCCAACCTTTGTTGCATGAGCTCCACTCTGCATTTTCTCTTATGTTGCATGTGAAGATTAGGGGTAAGGAGGAGGCTTAGAGAGACAGTTGAGAGGGGCACACTGAGAGCTGGAATGTGGCTGCTCTTCTGGAAGAGCATTAGGACTGAAAATTAAAAAGAAAAGAGAAACAGTGCTTAAAATACAAGGCAATCTTTTTACAAGCATGTAAATAGTACAAGGCTGGAAATGAACTTTAAAAGGGGGTGCAGTCTCATCTCTAAACCCATATCCTCAGACACACAGTACACATAAAAAAACTCTCAGTGCACAGGAAGTCAGTGACACCTGGATGCATTTGTGAGGTGGCCCAGATATTCCACTTCACAGTTCTTGTACACAATTGCTGCTTGCATGTTGGGATGACAAAGACTGCATGGAGAAAAAAATGCATCTGTGAAATGGGGGATGAAATCTGAAGGGCAAGATGCAAGTGACATCTTTATGTGAGTATTAAAGATTTTCTATATGCAGCTGATTCACTGTTTGAAATGAAGGACAGTGCCAGGCTGGAAATCAGGTTTCATAGCTTTGTGAAAATGTGGTATCTTACTGAATCTGACCTATTTACTCGTTCATTTGTACAAATACAGTGTAGCTTTCTTCATCAGGCCCCTTAACCATTACATATTTTGTAATTTACATTCCCAAAGTGTGGGGATTTCTTATGTTTTGTTTTCTTTGGGGTTTTGAGCTGTTTGAATCCTTTTCATTCTATCATATACTTCTGTCATTTGACTGTTTTTCATGTACAATTTGTCTGATAACAGCATTCACCTGTTAAGACTCTAGAATGCATTTATAGCATTCACTGGCACATAGTGTAGAGAGGTCTGAACCAGCTTACAGGGGCTGGAGTAGCAGCAAAGAAAAGGGGCAGCTAACACAAACACACCCCACTTCTTGGTGCAGAGCTGTAGAAAAACAAGATACCAAAACAAAATGCAGGAAAATGTTGTTTATAAAGAGAAAGGAGAGAAAAAAAAAGGAAAAAAATACCACAAACCCCAGTTCTTTAATGTGTCTGGGAAGAGTTTTTTTCCCCCTAATGCTTTAAATGTTCTACAATGTTGAAGTGGTTCCAAGCTCAACAGTGTGATGTATGATAAAGCACCATCATTTATGTCTCAGTCTTCAAGAGAATTTGTCTTTTCTGCTTTCCTTCTTTAGAAATTGTGCTTTTACATATTATCTCTGCAGCACAGACTATAGGAGTGCTGGCTGAAGGAACACAATTAGCCTATTGCTGGAAATGAATCAATTTGAAATACCAGAGGTGTTTGGAAAACTGCTACTGGAAATGCCAGTGGTACTGAAAATGTCTTTAGTTTCCACATGCAGCATTTATTTAGGGAAACAAAGAGATGACATTGTGTTTGACTGAAGAAAGAAAGAAGTGTGCACCACCACCATTAAGTAACCCATGTCCACATTTTCAAATCAGAGAAATCTGGGAGGCTTTGACCACAAATACACAGGTATTTCAATTCTGCAGGAGCTACAGTCTTTGCACCTCTGGGCTTATTTGAAGATCACAGAACTACAATAAGTTAGATTCTATTTCCCATTAACACTCCTGAAGATGAGTTTCCTGATTGCAAAATGGATGGTGAGCTTCTATAACCTCAGAATCTCACAAGCTTTGTTTTATGCTCAGCTGTCTAATAGTTCAGTCTCAAAATGTGAAGTGTGTGACGCCTCAGAAGAAGTAATTCTTTCCATGGCTATATCCATCCTTTCCTTCTGTCATATTCTGCCACATGCAGATACAGCATCCACAGAGAGATCTTACTGAGATCTTTACCTGCTCCACACTAATGACTGTGGCAGGACTGACTGCAGATTGACCCAAAAAGTCTCTATTTATTCTCAGTCTTACCCACTCATCTAGAGCCAGCTTCTGGCTTCAGCACTTCCTAAGTTTTCAAGATAGGTTTAGGAGAAGAACTAGTCTAATTCCTTCAGAGATAGAAAACTGAATTAGAATCTTAACATCACATTTGGGGAAGACAAACAAGGAGTTGATTACACAACCCTGCAAAGACTGGCTTATCTTCTCCCTTGCTGCCTTGTTTCTTTTTAAACAGTACTTCTATAACTGCCAGAGAGGAACAGCAACTCAGTGCCCATGTTGCTTGCTCATTAGCCGAGATGTGTTTGTCTTTTGGGGTTTCCTTCCTAGCTTTAAAAAATGCTCATGCTCTGACAGAGAGGACTGGTGAGGAAATGGCTGTAGTTACAATTAATTATGTACAATATCAATGGCCTGAAAGAACCTCTGAGACACATGAGATTCTCCTCTACCCAAATATAAGCAACCATAATAAATTTACAGCATGACCTTCAGTATAAAGCCAGCCATGACTGTAAAAACTGTACTACAGACTATCACAGGCCATGCTCAGATTAGCAATTCTAAGCACTGTGCTTAGAGTTACATTAATTTTTTTTCTTGGTAATTCTGCATTGCTTGTTACTTTGAAATACAAGCACACTTTGTGCACAGAAGAAACAGAAAAATTTGTCTCACTATTTCCTTTTCAACCAGTAATAAATATTAGGGGCATTAGGAAGAAAAAAAAACTAAAGGCTATCAGGCACCTTTATAGCAACATATATAACCACATCACCTGCAGCTCCAATAGATTTAAATCTTTTTTTAAAACTGTTGTTAAAACCTTCCTCTCTTCAGAAACACAATTCATCCAGTTCATTAATGCAGATTACTGTAGCAGTACATTAACTAAAAATACATCAGAATCAGCAAGTGACATGTGGCATTCAATGTGCTTTTTATGGCAGTAGAGGTGCTGGTGGCAGCAGGTCCTGGAGCTGAGCTATCAGACACACTGGCAGTCACAGACAGCAGAGGATGGCAGGGCAGATTAATAACACAAAGCAAGAAAGAGACATGGAAGAGCTTGAGTTTTTGACTATAAAGAGTGAATAAGGAAGTACATTGTTACATTCACCCAATGGGATAGGTGTAGTTTTTAAAACATTTGGTTTTACAGACTTTTTATGAACATCTCTTTAAATGCCAGTATCATTTGGGGATGTATTAATTCAATTGATTAATAAAGTCTGTGCAATTCTTTTGTGTTAGCAGTACTGTCTGGCTTTATGCAGCTTCTGTTATTTTCTTCCCTGGCACTCCAAATGCTAATCATGAATTTCTAAAATTAACTGGAGAATAGTGTGCAAAGCCCTTCAGTGTTTGTAAGTACTCTGTTCTGGCTTAGAGATGTCATTCCCATGCTACATTGTCTGGCATTGATTGTAACTGTAACAAATCAGCAAAGGAAAACATAAACAGACCAATCATATTTTCAGAATGTAAAAACTTTGCATATGTTAAGTTGCATATTTTACCTTTTTAAAGAATTTATTTCCTACTTTATATAAATAAAGGTATTATTTCATATTAAAAGACAATATTTTAATTTTAGGTACTGAGGTGTTGTGGTTTGGATTTTTTGTTAATAGATAATTTGGGCCTAGAGTTTTGGCCTCTGATAATGAAAATGAGGTTTTCACTGCATTCAACAGAAATCTGAATACAATCCAAACATAGACACACTTTTTAATATTGGATAATGGCAATATTTTGTCCAATACACTTCATCTACAGGTAGCTACAGGTGCTGGGAATGGGGAACAGCATCCAGTAGTTTTCAGGGCAGGCCTGGAATTGGTTGCTTATCCCTAGACCTAGAAACTGAGGTGATGGGTGGAAGGCAGAGTGAGACTTTTGTGCATTGTTGCATGAATTTACTTTAAAAAAATCTCTTAAGGAAAGTTCTCACAGATCCTCCAATCAAGTTTCAGTTGAAACATGCAGACTCAAGCAAAAAGACCAATGCAGAGCTAAAATAAACTGACTAGATCTTTCCTGGAGTCTCATTTGGCTTGAAACTGCATTGATTATCTAGTGAGATTTACCAAAGCCTATGCACTAGAATCACCATTACTAAAAATGCCAGAGTTATACAAGTCCCTCTGAAAAACTATAGTATAGATAATGAATGAGGGAAAGCTCTCTGTGAATCTACTTGTGGCTCTGGTCAGGCATATTAACTGGTTTGAACATGATGAGACATTGCAGGATGTGGAAAACATCTGTGTGAAGCACAAGCCTTAACCAGCTCTTGTTTAGACCCGAGTGAAATGCCACTGAGAGGGCACATTACTGCAGGAATTGTATTGGAGACTTAAAAAAAAAACAAGCACAGCTCTTAAAATGGGTGACTTCAGGGCTGGGCAAAGCTTTCATATGTCTCATTTAGCGTCAACCTGTGATGTAAATCATATGTAGGGTATCATAAATATCATATCATATATCATATCAAAAATCACATGTGCCATCCCAGTAGGGACCATCAGAGCACAAGGAAGGGAGGGACAAGCTCCTGGCTTCCTTCTCTGCTGCATCTAGAAAATCCAAACCTCAGTAAGTCTAACTGGTCCTTAAATGCCCTCAAATTTTACTCCAGATTCCAATAATTTTATTTAAACAACTCAACAACTTATGTCATCATGCTGACTTGCATTAAATCTATTGTTATGATTCTCTGCTTTAGAGAGCTGGGCAAGTAGTGTGGCTGAGGCTAGCGAGGCAAGCTAGACAGCAATGTGAATATATCAGAATCAGTGTTCTCTTGACTTCACCAGACAAGTACAAATCTAGTGGTAAAAAACATTAGCCACCCGAAAGTCAATTTTTCAGCTAAGTGTGTGTGTGTGTTGTTTGTAGGATGACTGACTTGAAGTTTTTAAAATATTAACCATGTTTTAAATTATCAGAAGAAGATAATGTCTGCAGAGAAATGTAAACCAGTGGCAGATCAAGTAGGTCTTCCATTCTGAGAAGATGCTTTACAATTACAGAAGCAATTGTTGGTTAGCATTTAGAGAGAGGCAGCAGTTGAACATATTCTTCACTAGGAGAGTAGCTCTGGAAGGAACAGAATAGCCTTTAATTTCATTAAGTAGGGTTGAAATAGGACTTATTGACATTAACCTTCCATGTTTCCAAAGCATTTTTGCTAACTCAAATTGCTCTAACATCTAAAATACAGCAGCATTACTTGACTGGCATATTAAGAATTTTAAATGTGACTTGTAATTCTTTTTCAGTGAGCTATAGAACTCCAAACTGCAAATCAGTAAATGATATTTTTCAGTTATAATGAGTTTGCGCCAACTTCTCAGCAAAATTTTCATACTGGTCTTACACAGTAAAGAAGATATTAGTATTTCCACTTTATAGGCAATAAAAGGGTGGCACTAACTTGGTCACTAGAGTTCAGGCAAAGGCTAATAGTAATGTAACCTATTTCAAATGAGAGCATAGACATAAGTGAATATTTGCACAGAATGTAGCATGAACAAATAAAATTGTGATGTCCTTTTGCTTTGCCTTAGGTTTTGGGTTGTGCCCTGATTAACCTTGATTCATCCCAGAAGCATGATGTGGCCTTTGCACCACCTGTGAGCAAAGACAGCAGGAATTTAATTTTAAAAACAAAATTAAAAACTGATTGCCATGGGTCTGAGTTTCCAAGTCTGGGAGAACTTAGAAGCGTCTGCTAAAATCTCACAAATGCCTTTAAAATGCCACCTTACAAAAAGGAAGCCTATACCTACCCCCAAAATTAAAAGTCCCCCATTTCAGTAAATCTTTATAGGAACAAAACAAATTCATTACTATTTGGGCATAGTAAACTATGAAACTTCATAAAAATGAAACTAAACTATAGAAACTGCATAAACTATAGAAACTGCACAAAAATATCAAATGAGGTCTGCAAGATCCAGCTTTGCACTTTTTCCATATACTTAGTGGGAAGCAAGCACATGAATGCTGTGACTCATGCTGGTACTGTCACTGTAGAAATTACCACTGTTCCTCAAGCTGTTAAAAGTTTGATGTGAGAGAAAAAGTGAAGAGCTTTTGTCTGAGGAGGAGAAGGAGGGGGTAGGAGGCATGCATGCAGCTATGTGCAAAGAGAGGAGAGTTAGTGGAGTTTACCTGACAGTCTGGCAATCTGGCCCCCTGGCTAGTTCTGAGCCGTGTGGCGGTATGGAGGCAGCAGGCTGCTGACAATCTACAAGAAACTGATAAATTAGACATATATACAGAGAGATTACAGAGCAAGGGGTTAGTAACAGCAGTACACAGGCTACGCATCTCAGGGAGAGATTTAGTGAGGAATGTGCTCTTGGTGCCTTATCTGACAGAAACATCTTTTTTCTGATAGCAGTGACACTGGCTGTTGCTTTTTCTCCTTTTCAGAAGAAGCACTGGAAACATTTTTGTTTTTCCTTAGCACTGACAAATTTTTATTTAAACAGATAGCAGTAACGGGCTGTATTCAGGATCTGGGTCTAAATCTTGCATTTCTCACTCTTCTGCTCATCATGAAGTTGTTTTGCTCACATCTAATATATGAAAAGCGTCACTAAAGCAACTCAAAATTTATCCGAAGAACTTATATCCATATAAAAACAATTATGTCATCTCATTACAACACACAAGAAAGCGTTCAATTTCTAAACAATGCTTGTGAGACTGGGGTTTTTTGCAGGAAAAAGGGAGAACTTAACACAGTCAGTTTCATTGTTTTATTTCAATTATTTTATCAATTCCCTGTCAACGAAGTTTCCACATTTGTCACTTGCAAAGCTGTACTATGGTTCTTAATTTATTAAGTAACAGTAAAGCCAAATAATCCTTCATTGCTGTGTTTTCCTGTGACATTCAAAATACGAAGACAGCTTTAGACTGGATAATACTTGTGGGGCTTCATGAAAGTAATTCAGCAAGACAACCCTGCTTTTTAAGTCATAGTGTATACTGATATTTACAGATCTCAAGATTTGCTCATTTTCCTTGCAGAATTCTGGCCTTTCATTCCACTGTCTGTGTGATGAAGATTGTCACACAGCAGAGTCATCAGGATCTTTTCAAACATTAGAATCTATGGGTGAAATTCTAACCTTACGAAAAACTCCAGGAGATTACATTTTGTCTCCAGTAGGATTTGCAGACCTATCATCCTTCCTGATGGCTTCAACCTGATTCTCAACCGATTTGATGGAATGGAGTTATTTTCCCCTAAACCTTAAAAATGAGACAAGGTAACTCCGTGTACTTGGAAAGAATTTGATTTTTTTTTTCCAGTTGATTGCTACTTAAAGCTCAACGCCAATAATAATTTCTCTTTACAATGTAGATATGTTTAAAAACTCCCTTCTATTCTTTCTCAATCTATGGAAGAACATGTAAGTAATTTGCTGTCAAGAATGTTGAGATGACATCAGGTACTGCAGAGCAACACACCTTCATAGCACACTGAGCATCATATCCACTATTATAACATTTCCCTTCCATACCAGCCCACAGGGCTTCTCCCTAGTTTTTGTGAAGATCTGTGCTGACCTCCAGTGGGTAAGAAGCAAGTGTACCCAAATCACTGGTTTCTTCCTGCTTCAGCAAAGAGGAGAAGGGTTTGGACCTATTTTCTAGTACATGGGTTAGAAAAACGTGCAGAGTTTGGGCTGGCACCATTGCATCCGGAAGCAGAAATGGAATAAGAAAGAATACTCTGCCACTCTCATTTACCAGGATTGTCACTATAGTCCTCAGTGCATCTTTTAGCAGAGGAGTGCAAAAGTTGGAAATGTATTTGAGTCATGAATAGAAGGGTCTGTCATTTCAGCACAAAGCTCAACTAAAGTAAGAGATGTCTGAGGAATAAACAGATCAGGCTAACTGCAGACAAAAAATTATACAAAAAAAAAATGTAATGCTTTCTTCTAAACAACACAGTTTGCAGGAGTCCAAAGTAAAGTCATGCCTGACAGCTGTCAGTGAGGAAAGAAATACAGAACAGAATGTTGAGTGATGAAAAGAAGCAGACAGGTTTCACTAATGCAGAAGAAATTGTTCTGACAAGCTTTTCCAGAACAACACAAATGCGTGATTTATGACCCTGTTCTAGTATCTCAAACATTTTATGATGCATTTTATTTTATGATGCATCTTGATCTGCTACATTTGGCAAAATGCTTGAATAGTGAGCCAGGTTCTGGGAAAGCTGGGAAATAACTATCTCATTGTGAGCACACTCCCTTGACTCTGTGTGAAACACTGTTCTAGCTGGCATCAGCAAAGCTCATGCAATCTGGCTCACATCAGGACCAGATCTAGTGATCCCCATGTCTTAAGATTACTGAACTATCCTCCTACATCCTCCAGGAGTGAAGTTTCTGAGGATTATGCTAGGAAAGAGCTAAGCAGAATGCATATGGCTTACATAGACACATTTCAAATTCAAAGGAGCTTCTTACCTACTTATGTTCAAATAGCTGTGCAAGAGCTAACTTTATTCCTTCTATATTTAATCCTTTTAAGTATTTTGAAGGATTTTTAACACCCTTCTCTAATGTCATGACAATCATAAAATGACTTCTTTCTACTAAAGAACTCCTGCCTGTATTAAGGAATTTTTTGTTTCTTTCTGAAATATTCTGCTGAAGGTTAAAAGTCTTTAATAATTCTAATGTCACACGCCATAAACACAAGGTAAGAAAGACATGCTCTCTTTTACTTTTTAAAAAAAGTGAAAAAAAAAATCACATTGAAAGAAGCCTGTTACCTGTATTTTTCAAATATCAGAGCCTGCCAGTCATTTACATAGTAGGTACTTAGGGTACAGACACAGATTACACTTTCTGGTGTGTCTTCTGACACTACCATCAAGAAAAATCCTTAATAGAGTTATTAAATACTGACTATCTTATTTCTCCATCATCTTCACTTGCTGTTAGGAAATAAATCACTTTGGGGCAGGGATGAACTGGCTGATATCAAGTCCTTTTACAATCCCATGAACCTATAACAAAGAAATTAATTTTAGTGCTCATTTCAACCACAGATGGCAAAGATGAGCTATTGTACACAGAAATTCACATGCCGGTTTTCACTGAATACAGCAGGACTTGTGCCTGCAGAGTCTTGTGACACTATCCAACAACACCTACCACTGGCTCTATGGGAAGTTTTAGGTTTGACTGGTGCTATATGTTAGTCTTGTTTCGATTTTCAGTTCCTGACATTTTAGCCACTTGCACAATGATGATGTAAAGGGCTCAGAGATTTCCTCTCTCACAGATTAGCCATGGCTGATTTTCCTTTGGAACCTAATGCCTAGTCCTAACCGGGCTAATCAGCTCCTCATGTAAGAGCATTAAAAAAAACCCAGGCTCAGAGAAACTACATCTGCTCAAGTGAGCATTGAATGTGCTGCTATAAATTATCTGCTGAGAGCAAATCACATCAAAAAGAGATTGTTTTCCTGTGCTTCCCAGCTACAAAAACAACACATTTCTCCGGTGTCACAAGCTGTGCTCTGCCCTCCAGTCTGTGAATTGGGTGACTCTAACGAGCACAGGTCTGCTTTACTGGGTTATTTGTGTCTGAGATGGGCTTGCCTTCTGTTGACATCAGCAATGTCCTCAGTGAAAAATCTATATGCAAGCATTTCCAGTCCCACCTGCTTAGGACCCAGCAAACTGCAATGAACATTTCAGCACATTTTGACTCTCAGTGAAGTCCTAATCTCTACACAGGGCTCTCAAACACCAAGACTACTCAGAATTCCAAGGTAAGCCTAATAGACTTTTAACTGCATTTAGTTCAGTTAATCAATGACCTTTTTTTTCCCTTTTTATCTGAAAGGGTAAAATTGAGAGCCAAACAGCAAACCAATCAGCAGGTACTGTTACATATTTTGCATTTCTGATATAAAGACATTGGGAAAAATCCGTTCTTGATAAATGAAAATCTTTGTCAATAAATGTTTGTGACCAAATGTGAGACTGAGGCTTTTCCAGTTTGTTTAAACAAACCTTTCCTAGTATCCCATTGAGCACTTCAGGCCAACACAAGTTTCTTCTTTCCTAGATACAAGTTTTCAGGCTCACTGACTTTGTGTTACACTACGCAATATCAATTGAACTTGCTCCGCCAAGTCTGAGGAATTTGATAACCGGTCTATGAAGCTGTTACTGACAATTTACTTGAAAAGACAAGCTGTCTCCATTAATATGGTCATGAATTGTTTTCATCCCTGAAATGTCAATTTCATTGGGAAAGAATGAAGGGTTAATAGCATGAGTTGAAAGTATTGGGCAAAGAACAGATCAGTAGCCTTCTAGTTGTGCAGAGGTAAAAATGTTTTACATCACAGAGCAAGACGTACAAAGACAATGAATCAATCCCCTCTGCTCAAAGGTGAGGAACAAGGAAAATTTCCAAACCAAAAGACAAATATGAGATGTCAAGAAGAATGGGGCAGAGGGTACTAAGATGCTTGCCCTCCTTGCTGAGATTTGCAGAGATGCTTTCAAGCTGTAATCTGACAGGATGAGAAAAGTCTCCAAACAGTTTATATACAGGGGTGACAAGGACATAAGTTTATACAATTATTTGACAGCTGATTTAACTTCTAATTTATCTTCATTTTTCTAATGAATGCCAAGAAAACTTCGACGTTCCTGAAGGCCAAGAGGAACTTTAAGAGTTAATTGCTATCACAAAGAACAGCTGATGAGAGGACAGCTGTGACTTACCTTTGGAAAAAGCCACAAACAGTGGCACAGGTCAAAGATTAGGAGAGTCTCTACCTTCTGCATCCAGGGTCAGTTTGAGTCTGTAAATAACACAGCTACCTCTGCCCTACACACAGCCCCAGCAGATGGGTCTGTCAGCTGAAAACTGGACACAGCTCCATGTTTCTGCAGGCTGCCCTGGAAGCAGCCTCTGGGGCTCCTCCTCGAGCTATTTTCTTATGGTGTTTAGGGAAATGCTGTCTATCTTGGTGATTTCTACAGACTCATGGAGCATCACTAACCACTTCACACACTGCCTGGCACACAGCACAGACAGCCATGGTTTAGTAAATCACTGATTCAGGGGCTTCCCAGAAGACATCAGGTGTCTTAGTCACGTCCTACTGAGTTCTTTCATCTATACAGTAGCTATACTATATGGAGTGCTTTTACCCTTAATTTCCTCATTCTGCGTGACTTCACCTGCATTTTCTTTTTAGAGCTGAATTATCCCAAATCTAAAAAGCTGTTCCCCCATCAGCCCGCATTTTTCAGTGGTAATGTGCCCGCTAGCTCAAAATTATAGTGATAAAACCATATCCCAGCCTTGCCTTTTCCTGTAGCTCATATTAAGAATATCTTTTAAAAATGAAGTAATACCTTGTCATTAAAAAAATTAGTGAAATGCATTTTTCTCCAGTTTTAGGCTCAGAACATTAAGAAATTTCTTGTCAGCTCTGTAGCCCTTTTCGCACTTTCTATATCACAATGTGCTTATGTTACTTCTCAAATGGTTTCTGTGAATGCTTTAAGTAATTCCTCATTAAATCTACTGAGAAGCTAAATAACGGGTTAGTAAAATAGCAGAAATGGAAATGGCATAAGCTGAAAATATATCTACAGTTTCTTTCTTTTATATACACAGTTCATAAAAAGCACATTTAGAAAGGTCTGATGATTCATGAAACACTTACTAAAAGACACACATTTTACATATTTCAAAGGAGCAAAAGAAAGGTCTTAAAATTACATAAATTATCACATTTCAATCTTGTTTACCATGGAAACGTAAGTCAGGGATACATTTCAGGTCACAAAATCATCCAGAGCAAAAATACTTGTGCTATTATATGGATAAAGAAGGGCCTGATCCAAAGTTTGAAGTCAATTGGAACAGTAACATTATTAGGCTTTGAAGGAAACAAAAGTTACTATTAAAAGATTCTACGCCCCTAAAAAATGCAGGCAGGGAGATACTTACAATCAAGTACACTAGTCTTGTTTAAAGAATTGCTATGAGCTTCCTCCAAACACCACAACATCCCAAGGAACTGCTCTATTAGAGAGCTAAAATGTCAGCCTTTCTAATTTAAACAGAGATTCACTTCCTTTTTGCCTAATTTATGAGGCAAAAAGCACAACATTGATTATTCCTGTATTTGATGGCAAAAGTCAGCAAGTCATGAAATCACATTAAACCTTCTAATAAAAAAAGATAGAGGTGGATGACTTTTGTCACCAACATTGTAAGGATATTTAAATCTCTATTTTAATTGATAGGACTGAATTCCAAAGCCCAAAATTTTCAGAGAAAGCAACAAATATCTGGTAAAATGCCTAAAAGATTTGATGTATCACCTGTATACCTGTTTAGCTAGGGAAAAAAAAAAAGTCTAAATATCTAAATAAGACTTTACTGGAGAACTTCAACAAAGTATGCTAATGTAAACCATTCCATCCAGCAATGATGTCATATCTTAAATAGAGACAGAAAAATGTCAATAACCTTTTAATGAAAATACACAGCAATCAGGCATGGATTTCACTGCAATCTTTTTTTTATTATTATTTTTTAATGTTTCATCAAACAAATTAGGGCTTCTATGAAAACCAGATTTTATTTCAGGGTTGCTTTCTTTATATACTGAAAAAACATAAAAAATAAACTAAACTTGTAGAACTGCAGTGAATTCATGCCATAATAGCTAAATCATACTGATCAGCATGAAATGTATGGGTTTGGTCTCATCAGTGGCAACTGGAAAGCTAAATGCAAGAGAGGAAAAGCACAGAGTGAAAAGGTCCTGTTCACAGTGGCACCAAGAGGTAAAAGTACATTTAGCCAGCTGAATTCTCCATCAGTTACAGCCAACCAGTGTCCTTGGCAAGGACACTGTTCCTCAAATTCAAAATGGCGTCCACAGGGACAACACACCATGCTTGAAATGGCATAAATATGCAATGCTCATTAAGCTGAGCTAAATGAGCATATCAGATGCAGGACATGGCCCCGAGAGCAGGAAGATATATACATGTGTCTGTATATATACACTGATACCACTCATCAAACAATGAACACACACAGACACAAATATGGCATGTTTACAGAACCCACAGAAAATAGGACAATACAGGAAAAAAAAGAGAACACAGATAATAAGTAAATAATGACTGAATTACCCCTTTTGTGGAGAGCATCATATTCAGGTTTAAAAAAAACCCTTACACATGATTTTTTTAAAAATCCTACTAAAAACATATAAATTCTGTTTTTCATGAGAAGCAGAGATAGATTAAACCACTACTGCATGAGTCTCACAACAGCCAGCATCTGATTGCACAAGCTCAGAGACAGCTTGCTGGTACAAGATCATCATCAACACAAGTGCCTTCCCAGTAGATGAAAATACTATATACTTTCTTAGAAGAGTCATCCCCATATGGATCTCTAATGAAGCAAAGGGCAATTTGTACTCAGACTAAATTTGTGTTACCAGAATAAAGTTGCAGAGTTTTTTTAAAAATAATTGTTCTGAAGAACTTCCATGCTTTGGATTGCTTGGATGAAGCAAATCAAACTTTCCCGAGGGAACAATTCAGAATGGACCAGCCTGACCAGTTAAAAATTATATAGCTGCATATGCTATATAATAGTGGTGGCTTGGTTAACCATCCCTCCTGCTTTTCAAGAATAAACTTTCACTTAATGTACAGAAAAGTCCACTTTGTTAAGAACTCAGTATAAAATTATCTAACTTAAAATCAGCACAGAAAGAGGTATCTAGATCCTAACCATGTTGATTTTCCTATCTATAAAATTCATTCACAAAGGAGAAGTAAGAAATATTTAAAACTCTTCACTGTGCAACCTGAGCAATCACAAAGATCTACAAAGCACCCTCCTGGCAAAATTAATTTCTGAGCTGACAGTGTTCCTCAAAGGACTTCTTCTATAATCATTTTTAAAAGAAACTGTGCTTTCTATGTTCAGATTTCTGAGAGTCCTGCTGTTTCAAAATTGGCAAGTGCATAAAAAAGCAAAGTTGAGATATTGAAGTAATGCCTACAACAGTAAAGCTTAGAAAATTGTGAGGCACTTTCTGACATTGGTACTTCAGCTCAAAAGAAAAGCTGGAACTGTTTTTGGCAAAATATTCCTAAACAAACAAAAAATGTGCACAGCTAAAGACCTTCAACATAAACCCTTTTCATCACACAAGGAAAGCAGACGCAAACCTGCTATGAAAAATGTATTTCCCTGACCTTTACACAGGCACACCTGTCCAGACAGCCTCCTCTGTGCAGAGAGGTGTCAGCCTGAAAATCTCTGCTCGTTTTCCCAACCCCTGCATGCAAAAGGGGAGGGTAAGGCAGCTTCTATTCACAACACACCTTTAGAAGAGGATTTCCCATATCTTCACACTACCTAAACAGGATGAAGAAGAAGAAGGAGGAGCAAAACCAACAGTCTTGCCCCACGTGCCAAATTCCACTTTAAGATTACTTAAAGAAAAATACAGCAAGGACACGAGTTACTGATTACACAGAGAACAACCTTTTATAGAGTATTTTGGAAAGTCACATCTAAAACACTGCACTTTAGAAAAGCTCAAAATCCAGAAAGAACAAACATTTAAAAATAGCATGAGAGTGTATTCCTCATCCCTTAAGTCAGGAAGGGTTACTCAGCTTCTCACACGGCCTTTCAAAAGCCCTTAATTCCCTGTAACACTAAGAACTACCCTACTCAGAAGACCCTCTGCCCCTTGTGTTAAATTGTGTTTGTGCTACATCAAACAGATCAATGCATTCCCAGGTTTCTTACCTATTCTTCTATTTTAAAGCGTAAAGGCAAGTAGCAAAGACAGCTCTTAAGCAATTTCCCTTGAGTTCTAGCTTAAAAATTTAATTATAAGACTTACTAGGACCTCAATATTTGGGCCATTGAGATTTTTTATTTTCATTTTCCTTGTTAGCTTTAAAAAATACTTTCCCTCTACACATGCTGTAAGTTAGTTCTTGGTGAATTGCCTTTGGGATAAAGTTTTTACAAATGAAATTAAATTTTATGGTAAGAATGCAAACCAACAAACAAGAGCTATTTATTTGTATCATATTGTGATTCACATTTGGTTTGCTGCTACTTCAGAAATTAATCTTGGATTATTTTTTTCAGTAAGAGTAATTATTATATACTCTTAATTATATATCATAGGTGGTGAGCTTAGTGCTTGAGCAGTTGCTATACTATTATGTGGCATTATTTGTGCTGCCTTTATCTTCCACATTAGTCTCTTCTTGTGGGAATTAAATGCCAGGCTGTAAATCACTCTTGAAAGACAGCTGAAAAGCAAGTGTGCTTTCAGGTTTAATGTGCTTTCAGAAATGAGCAACCCTACAAAACTACCTAATTTTGCAGGTTTGTTTTTCTTTTTATTTTTTTTTACGGGTTTTTAGAAGAGCCATTTTATGAAATGGTTTGTAACAATGAAGAACAATTAATCTAAACAGAGCAAAAAGACAAACTTTGGTTCACAGCAAACTAGCATAATTCTGTTGAAATCCATGGGTCTATGCTGTCTTGGATCAACCAAATACCTGGCCTCAGCTGGGCTTGGAATTTGAGGGAAATGCATTGCATTTAAGGCTGCTACCTACCTTTCTTCTATTTTGATAAAATAAAATAGATATGACCGTACAGGTTTCTCTAATAGGACTGCTCATTATGATCTTATGATCTGAGTTCTTTCAAAATATGTATTATTTTTTACAGTGTTTTCTTGAGTAGGATTTCAAATACTAAGCATAAACAATAGGGGAAAGAAGCATCCACCACATTTTGTTTGGAGGGCGCTCCAGCAAAGGACATTCTCAGGTGGCTTGTTGTTGACTTTGAGTGAGAATTGCAGCCATTGGTTACTGTACTTCTCATAACCTTTTACTTCAGGTACATCTTCTACACAAGGATCTTGATTTAATTTTAAGCTAAAATAGAATTTTATATTCAACTTTTGGAATTGCCATGCTAAAGTATCTGACAGAGAAAAGAGTGCTTTCAAGGCAGATACTACAGGAGACCTTTTTAGTCTTGTTTTTTCCTTGAAGAGGTTGAGAGAACCATACTTTATATTTGGGACTGTGGTATATTAAGAGGCAACTAGTGACTTCATATTCAAGGAGTTTGAACACAACTGCAAAGGAAAGGTCATATTTCAGCGTTACCCACTACCAAACCCAGCACCAGGCTTTCTATATGCCCTGACTTTTTCACGTAGTTAGGAAAACAACCACAAACACATCCAAAGGTGGGCTGGAATTGTGCTGGGTACATCCTGACTGTTATCGGAAGAGTAAAGACTTGAAAGTGTAAAAATACATGTCAGCAGAACAGAAGCAAAGAAGAAACAAACAACAAAGCTAAATGCATGTCATTACCTAGTAGAAATGGAACACGATATTTTGGAAAAGCACCAAGTGGTATTTTTAGCCCCTGTGGGTAGTTAAGAGCTATTAGTTCAATTAGAAAGCCCAGATCAAGTCGTGCTGTTGCAGCTTTGTGTCAGAGGTACCTGCATGATGAAATAAAGCTGAGGGCATTCAAATGGAAATCGAGCAGGACATGACAATCTTTTATTTAAGAGGTCTTCAATTCAGCTGGTCTTCCTCTGAAGAAGGCTGCCAAAAGCAGTCCAGCTTTCCCTCTCCAGGTATCCAGCAGCAAAGCAAAGGCAGCCTCTTCTGCCAAGCACCAAGTCCAGAAGAAGAAGCAAGAGAAACACAGGCACAGCTTGCTACTGCATGGGACTCATGGGGCAGAGGAACCTGTCCTGTTTTTCCTGCCACCAACTTCTGCTATTTTGGCTCTTGGCCTCCATCTCCAACCAGACACATTCCCAGTTACAGCCTCCTAGTCCCCACATCCCTGGGAGCTCATGAAAGGACAGGGAAGCTCTCACATCACATGCGAAGGAAATAGTTCACAAATAAAAGAAAAAAATCAAAAATTGTTTCCATTTAATGTAGGTTTGATTCATTCTTACTCCACTTCTGGGGAACTCAGCTCAAGCCAAGCTACACTTTGCTCCACAGTATTTGAGTTTGGATGCTATTAATTTCCATCCTCTGATGAAGAAGCAGGTGTGGGTTGCTACACTTCTTGCTGCCTTGCTTGACTGCACAAATCATCTGAGAACAGAAGCTCTTTGTGAGACAAGACTTTTAAACATTCTCAATAAAAGCAGCAGAATAATATTCTTTGCTGTTCCTTACTTTCAGGAAACAGATAATTAGACAGATGGCAAAAAAATCCTACTTGGTGCATCACTCCTTTCATCTCTTAAGAACACTAAGAAATCTTCCAGAAAATGGTAAAAACAATGATGAATAATTCCCACTTAATCCTCAACTTGATTCTAACCTGATCCTGCCAACACTGGAATCTGAATGCTCAAAAAAATCTGGGTTTGGACCTGTCAATCTCACAGGTTGAGACTAAAGCCATGTGATGGTATAAAATTCCAACAAATGCATTCAGAAACCTGAGATTGTCGCAGATATTCATAAGGACAACTGTAAAAACAAATCAGTGACCACGTGTCAAGACCCTTCAGTCTAAATATGTAGAGATGTACCTAAAGTGACAGGTAAGACTCCAGACAAACAATTTTCTGGACAATTCAACCTTTCAGGCTGCTTCACCCTTTGGTCTCTGTTACTGGACAAAAAGACACTTGTCAGTGTTTCTCAATCTGTGGTCCACACATTCATGATATTCCATGAGATATCAGATGCTTCTTTCCCCCCACTCCCACATTTTTCTCCTCACAAGACAGCTCTTTGATTTATTTACTGCAACGCACCCCAGGAAAATGCCTTGTTTAGATTCTCTGCAGTTTTACACTTGTCCCCTGAGTGGGTGTTATTTGCATGGCACTACTCAAAGGCAGCTCTGACACTGATGGCATTGCGTGAGAAATATCACCTACTACAGGGTACTGCTCAGCTTCCCAGAATAAACATTTACTCCAGCAGGAACTACTTTTATGAGTTTTAGCTTTCATATTTTCTACTTATGCTTTTTGTGTATAACATATTTCAAAACAAAGAATAAACAAAATTACCACCAGACAAGACTGTGGCTGGTTAAAGGCTAAAGCTCCTGCTCAGGTGCAGAAGATAAGAAATTATTAGCTGTTCTCACAGGAGAAGAAAACTATCACACCTTTGAAATGTCATCCCAGTTTGTATTTCCCTTCTGTGCCTTGTTTAAGACAGACACTAGATTTTGGAAGGAAATTAAGAGCAAAACCTTCCTGCACAGATAAACTTCATGACTCAATTTGCATAAACTAAGCCTCCTGTGAGTTGAGCACCACCCTTTGGAAAAACCTGACTGAATGCTCCAGGGTGAGAAGAAGGGTGCTGGGGAGGCTCCTGCATACTGGCAGCTGCTCCCTCGCTGGTCCTCACACATCTGACTCCTCCATCCCGTGGGATCTGTGTCTTCCAGGGGGACTAGCAAAGCCACCACCAGGCTAAGCTCCACCCAGGCACAGAGGCGCAGCCTCTGTGGATGCCAGTGGGACTGCATACACATATACCACAGCAGGACTTTCCACACTGCATCTGAAACCAGTTTGGGCCGCGGCTGGCACAATGTCATCTCCTGCCACCCGTGACACAGGAGGAGACATTTTGCTTTTCAAGAAGGTGCCCAAATTTAATCGCATCTGCAGTGCTGGGAGGGTCCCCTCCTCTGCTAACCACTTAGCACCACATGCACCCAAGGAAAAAATGTTTACCTGGTATGGCCACGGTTAACCTTTTTTCCTTGCTGAGACGGTGCCCATGGATGAATTCACTCATGGAAGGGGGGCCCCTCAGAAGATATGATTCTGTGGAGGTGGGATGAGGGGGGGCTCTTAATAATTTCTGGAGGTAGGTCCCTGAAGTCCTGGGATGGCTCTGATCACAAAGGGAAGGTGAGAATAGTCTTGCAGGAGATCCAAGAAAAATACATATGGAAACAAAAGAGTTTTACTTTAATTACCTTTCAAAGCCTCATGAATGACAATATCATCTTAACTTGCTTAACAGGTAAAAATCAACTATCGTTGACACCCCATTTCATTTCCAGAGCAGGACACCTTCCCTGCATTAGAAATCCTCATTCACCTTAGGGAAGGAGGAGATGAGGTCTGGTTGTATCTCAGCATCCTCAAGTCAGCTTGTGTGAGGTTCCCTGACTGTTCTCTTGGTTTTGCATTGTGATTAGAGCATACAAGAAAAGGGGATGATTATCTAGGACTTCTCTAACAAAGTCCTCTTCATCTTCAAACCCATGGAGATGTTCACACCTACAGAGCTTTGGCAGGAGCAGGAACAAGACATGAGCTCACTGCTTGAACAGCAAAATATTTGCATTAGGTTATGAATGGCAGCCATCCCTTTCAAAAGGTTTCTTGCTTCCATGTAGAAAAATCAATCTGAGTGAACACATCCATATTCTTTTCACACTGATAAAGAACAAGTGAGCACCAGAGCTTAACAAAGAAATGCAGTTTCTTTCATGTTAAGCACTAAAATGCTCATTTTAATCCAGATGCTCATTATGGAAAACCATAGGGAAAACTTAAAGAAAACTTGTTAAAGAAAATACATTCACACTTAATATTAAAGACATACAGGATGCACTGAGACACTGACACTGAATATAGTTCAAAACACTGCATTCAGAAGGAGGAAATAACAGTGAGTAGGTGAACCACACATTGCCAGGCTTTGAATTTCATACTCATATCCTCCCCGCCTCCTTCTTCCCAGGCAAAGTACAGAAAGAAAAAATAAAAGTAAAAAAAAAGGAATCATTATGTTTATAATTCAGTGAACGACTTTAATGCAAGTCTGGCTACTGCACTGTACTGTAAAGATCACTGCATGCATACCTTTTCCTCTGAGTGCCACTGCTGACCAGTAAGTTTGGTTGCTGTGGGCCCTGACTATGCAGGAGGAAAGTGTCTATGCTTGGCACGGTGGCTGATGCCTCCTCACTTACTTTAGGGCTGCCGATCTTGCTCTTTCCCAGCTTGCCTTTGCTGCGTCGGGATTGCTCATGGTCGAACTCTAAATCCTCCAGTCGCTGGGTCAGGGCAAGTTTTTGCTGGATAGCCATGCGCAGCAGAGAGTTCAGGGTCTTCTTCTCATCCTCTGCAGCTGCCAGCTGCCTCTGCATCTCATCCAGCTGTGTGACATACTCATCACACCTGTCGAAAAACAGGGCAGAAATCTGAGGAGACGGCCCAAGAACCCACTCTAGCAGTGAGCATATTCCCAGGCTTCAGTTAGAGTCGGGCTCAGATCCCAGCTTTGGCTGGGCCTAATCCTGGCAGCAGGCAGCCTGAATTCTTCTGCTCCCACTTTGAATAAATTTGGACTTGGATCTGGATGTCAACAGTTCCCATTCAGCAAGACAACCTGTGCCTATACTAACATAGTCTATGACAATGTAACATGTTTCTGATGCAGATAAAAAGCAGTTAGAGGGGGGGTATGGACCAGTTTAGACCACAAATAATAATTTTGTGTGCTGCTTCTTCTAGTAAGTCACCATGGATAATAATGTCTACTAACTAGAAAGTACTATTTTCCACAGTCAGTAATATCCACTTCAAGAAAGTATTACAAAAGACTGCGAGTAATTTTAACATTTGACACATTAGATTTTGTGAAATGAGAAAACTTCAGTTTTCAGCCCCTGTTAACCATTTATTACCATGATTACAAGGATACTATTCAGGAAACGCCACACCTGGAAGTTATTCCACATTTACTGTTGAATCTCTTGCAGGTGTGTTCATTGCTATGGTCACCTACTCTTTTTTTAATACTCAGCCTTTTTTACCCACATGGAAAACTATCTTTTCATTTGCTTTAGATCTCTGAGAACTAAAACCACCTTTCTTATAATTTTGTTAGATTTAAGACCAAATTAAACTTATTTCTGCTTTTATCAATACTTTCCATAGTTAACAGGAAAAGCAAGGCATTTCAAAATTATCTTAAAACACTTTTTGAAGTGAAATAGCTTCAGTTTGATAGCAATAGACCATCTAACCAGTAAGAACCACGAGAAAGAAAAATAAATGTATCCCAGCAGTGAGATTCTTCACAGACACTGCCTGATCATCAGACATTTGTGGAAACACCCAAGGATTTTTCATATTGAATTATACAGCTTTCACCATATCTCCTTCCCACAAGATCTGGGTGAATCTAAGTAGCTTTGCTGTGTAATTGCAATTGTGTAATGGATGAGGACGTAACTTTATCAGTATCACTTACAGAAAGCAAGCATAGAAAACTATTTTAGTCTTCCTTATCAAAATGCATGATGCAATAAATCTTTGAATTATTGTAAACTGAGGGATGAAACTAATTTCTCTGAAATTTTAATCTTCCACTTGGGAAAGAGAAACAAAGTATAATTCAAAATGTGTAGTTAGTTATTCTTCACACACAAATACTTATATATATATTGCACTACCCTTTTGAACAATTCAGGCACTGCAAGCAAAGTGACTAAGTCAGATACAGCTTCATCTACAGTTTCAGTATTATCTTTCTTCTACAGGACCTTAATAAGCATGATTTTTGCTACCCAAGCCTTGAGAAAGAGAGAAACTTATGAAATGCCAGTTGGCTTAAAGCCAACTTGCACACCTATTTCTGCTCCAAGCTGTGAGATGTCTGTTGATGTTTAAGTCAGTTTCCTTGACAGAGACACAAAGTCTGCATTCTGAATATTATAGTGATTCCTATTTCAAATTAATTTACTTTAATGTCTGTGTTATCAGAGTTCTAAAACCTCATTCTTGTAACCAGATGGGTCTTGTATCCATGTCCTTTATTCTCGCCTGCTTTTATTTCTGTCTAGGAGACCTCTTTTGTTTCCAAATATGCTTCCTATTGAAAATTTTCAGATGTAACACCTGCAGCAACACCTGTGGCACACTGCCACTAGAGGAATTAATTGCCCTCCTTTAATATGCCAATAAATCAATTTTGGTTTTGGAAAAATACTGATTTTTCTCAGGCCTTAGAAGATGTTACTGGTATTTGTGCATCTGATTTGTAAAACAGCCCAATTGAACAGTTAAGAAACAGGTGCCATGAAGGTGGATATTACTAAAGCAGTCCTAGATGAACCTGCTATGAACTATATCAAGCTGTCCTAAGAAATCTGGATATCCTATTACTATATATCCATGCTATTAGCTGGTCTCATACTTGAGACAAAACCAATCTCATAAATACATTTTCCAATTGCTCTGATTAATTACATGTTCTCATATCCTTCCTAGAAATGTCCCATTAAGAGCAAGCCCACTTTTTTTTTTAATAAAGTGCTCAGAAAGGTTAAATCTAAATCATCCAAGTAAAGGCCTCGATTAACTTTAGAAACTGCTGAATTAACAGCCTCAGATCTCCTGGAATTTTGCAGCAGAGGTTATTCTGTGTAGTGGAAGGTAAGTACTGCCTGCAGCCATAGCATTTCACTCCACTGAAATATTCCCAGCTATGTGCAAGTGTGGGATAAAAGGAGAAGCGTTTCCAATTAAAAAAGAAAAAAAGCATTTCACACATGAATGTCGCCTATCACCCACACACTGGATAAACAGTCATCAATGTCGGAGTCTAAGACATCCCTTTGGGAGTCCAGAGTTGCTGAGACCCTGGTCAAGGGGCTCTGAGATCCTGGAATGATGCCCAAAACATCTGTGGGTTTGGTTATAGCCCTTGAAACAAATTAGAAGCTTTAGATGAGAACCTAAAAGTCACAGCAGTTTAAGTAGTGTTATCATAAAATGAAAATATAGATTGTAGGATTTTTGGGAATGGGAATTTTAGAGCACAAGATGGAGGAAAAAGCACGTGTTTGGTCTTTCTTTGTTCTTCTTCTTCGTCTCCATTTTCTATTGTGGAGTTGGCACTTTTGGATTGGTTTAGAGTAGAAGTTCACTGTCTAACATAGATGATAGTAATTGGGAAATAATTGTAAACATCATGTAGGTAGTTTTTAGTATAAAAAGATAACACCGCCCTGAAGGGCAGAGAGTGTGCCATGGCTGCCCTGCAAGACAGACCTCGCTGGGCTGAGAGAAAATATTACAGATAAGAAAATAATAAACAACCTTGAGACCAAGAAAACTAAAGAGCTCTGATTTGTTCCACTTTGGGCACACGAACTGCCACACAAGAACTTTCACACATCTCGGGGAAAACATCAAAAACGATTTTCGAGAATCAAGTTTAACAGAAGGAAGAAAAAGGTTAAGGATCTCCGAAAATAAAAAGGTAAAGAGCTCCCAGGAAAGATGACTTCTGGCATGGCAGAGTCCATTGCAGGGCTCCAGGAGACTCCAGGGCTCTGAATGGGTCTTTCAGGAGAGTTCAAATAGTGATACCCAAAGTTAGGTTTTGTTCTCCTGAGTCAGAACTCTTCCCCCATTTCCCTCTTGCCCCAGGACCAGTTGTAAGCTCTGACTATTAAATAAACAGCACTGTTTTCTTGTTGTCTGCTGGTGTACTTAGAGCAAAAGTCCAGGTTTCACCTATTTTTCATTTCTCTCATCTCAGAAAGGAAGCACACAGACACATAAGCCCACCTATTTTTTATTAACTGATCCAAGAAACTTATATAGTATTTTAAGGGATTTTCAGTTCCATCTATCCCTGTTGTCTAGAAACATAAACCAAATACCAAATCAGGCTTATGTGTAATTTAGTTAACTTAAACCATAGCAGAGCTTGAGCTAAAACCTAGTGATAGACACTGACAGTGACAGGTCCCTGCTCAAACTATATAATCATAATTCTCTTCTGTTTACAAATGTTTTCTCAGCTCCAGGATCTGTCCAATCCTCCTGCTCAGTCTCTTCAACACACATTTTTCTTTAAAATTATCATTGGAAAATATTTTGATGGATGAAGAATAAAATCCATGCATGCAGTGTCAGGACTATGGCTATACCACAAGCAGTATTTCCTGCTCTCACCTGTTACACATCTCTGTTTAGATTGGGAAAGCAAGCAGTGTAAGGACTCAGTGAAGTTTGCTTCCTAAATCACTTCAGGATCCTGTTTAAAAGTAGTTCCTTCTCTCCTTCAGCACAGGACTTCCTCTCATAGGGCAACACCTACTCTAAACTGGAAAACTAAATAATGTTTTAAATAATTATTTATTGTTCCTCTGAATGAGTGCTGCTCACTGCTTCACAAACCCAGAGCTCTCACCCTGGGTCAGCAACTCAGGGTTAGAGTGAGGGGAAACAACAGGAGGGGCAGGAAAAGCTTCTCTGGGAATTCTTCATTTTCTCTGGGAATACCAGAAGCAGTCCATGACAAAATAAGCAGGTTAAAGGTGGCACATGACCCTGGGATCTAGAGGGACAAGCAGGACAGAAAGACTTTAGAGACAAAAACCTGAAAAAAGAATTTATGGAGTGAAGGATGAACAAGTGTCAGGAAAAACACAAAAAAAGGGAGGCTCCTGCTTTCTGCTCAAGGGAGCTTTGGACGAAAGTCAACTTTGCTGTTCAGAACAGGAACAGCTGTGCTGTGCTCTCTTTATAATGTGTGCTATGACCTTTATCCAGTATTTGAGGAAGGAGCCATACAGTTCAGTACTAGATGAACATACACTTGGAGATCAAAATTACGGTTTATGGAAACAGAAAGGATATTGCTCGATAGAGCAAGACAGAAAAAGTAACCATTTTCAGATCTATAATACAATTACACTATCATAAGGATGATCTTCCTATGCTACAAATTCAGGAGTAAGTACCATGTGATGCACTATAACCATGGAAACCACTGTTTTATTCAACTAAAGACTAAATGCCTGCTTTTTTATGCTGAAGGTTGCTACAGCATCTAATGTTACTGCACAAAAATCTTACAGCCTTGTATTTTCAAACAGATTTCTCTTCTTCAAAAGACTTGTAGAGTACATCAACTCTCTGTAATTTAAGTAAATGTTCTTAAAAATGGACTATGGGGAATGAGTCAATGATTTGACCATTTAGGAAGATTGATTTAACTATAAAGGCCATTAAACCCCATGCTAGGGAATAAAAAAGAATATTTTGCAACAGAAAAATCTATTGGAGTATAATGATGTGGAAGACCTTGTAGTGAGTAATTTTTTATAACTGTGCTCCTAGAATATGAGGCAAAACTTAGGGGACACAAGGGCAGGGATATGTGCCATAGGCCACACATTAAGTGTTTAATCACTACTACATGGAGTTTACCAACAGCAGTAAATTCTTTGGGTGGAGTTTAGCTCTATTAACACTAGAAATTTTTAAACTAAAAATGTGCAACTCAGCAAGTCACACAGACTCCCTTTTTAGTTCATAGAAGACAAACAGAAGTTTCCTTGCATTCTACACACAAGGCAACTAGAAAAGATACCTGGATGAGTGGCATCAGTGAAGCCTAATTCTCACAGAGGGGATGCTGCTGCCTCCTATCAGCTCTAGGATATGCCTTGAACCCAAAAGAAGTCTGTTCCTTACCCAGTTTGAACATCCTGAGAGCATTCAGTACACCAACAATGTAACATTCCCTTTGATTAACATCTAAAGCTTTAAGTACTATTACCTCATATGTGGAAGATTTATGGCCCATGCAAGACCCTTATTTTGCTTTATGCTCACGATGCCACTCCTCTGCTCCAGAGTTACCCATCTTTCACGAGCTCTTACAGAGTTACAACATTCCTGTGTCTCCTAGAGTAAGGAGCTTGCAAGGAAAGGTCAACACAAGCATTTTCAACAAACACACAAAACTCTCCTTTCTGGAAGAAAATCTTTAGATGCCAATGAAACCAGTCAGGCTACCTTGGTTCACACCACCTGCTGAGCGGGTTCTTCATTTCCATTACGTCGCTACACGCACTCTTCTGACGATGGACCTATGATGAATTTGTATACAGCACCAATGTCACAACAATAAATGCCCCTTTTCTCCTTCCTTCCTACTTACCCCAGCTGCAGCTGCCACTGTCACTAAGCGAAAAAGCACCTTAGAAGGCTGGAAGCAGCGAGATGGCACTGCCGGCAGCACTGAAGAGATGTTGGCAGAAGGCACAAAGATGTCTTATCATTTATGGACTAAAACACAAACAAGAAACCTGTACTGTGTTTGACAATAAGAGCGGGAAAAAAAATCTTTCTTGAGTATTTCCAAAATAAGAATTTATTGATGAAAATGTTGTATCTTTTTTAAAAAATTATTTTTAGGTAATCTTTTAAAAAGCAGCTAAGATGAGAAGACACAGTCTTAAGCTGTGCTGGGGGAGGTCTAGGTGGTCATTAGGAAGAATTTCTTCCCAGAAAGGGCTATTAGACATTGGAATGAACTTCCTAGGGAGGTGGTGGAGTCAGCACCCTGGGAGTGTTTAAGGAAAGCCTGGACATGACTCAGTGCCATGGTCTGGTTCACAAGGCGGTGTTGGGTCATAGGTTGGACTCAGCCTCAGAAGTATTTTCTAACCTAGTTGCTGATTATGTGATTTTGTGTAAAACCAAAAGCTCTTCTGAAGATGCGGGAGAAGGAAAGATGAAAGTTGATTAATTACCGTCTTGCCAGGAGGAACTATGTTACAGAAGATAAGTGAAGCTTTTATCCTGTGAAGAAGATAATAAATTGAACATTACAGTGGGAGAAAATAAGAATTTATGCTGGAGTGGCCTTACAATTATTAGCACTGGATTACAGCATAGGCTGGTTGATTAAACAGATTTTACTACTGGTAAGTAATAAATCCCACTGTAATGAAAATGGGAGGTTCTGAAGATAATCATTAACCATACGATAGCTTTACATGACAGAATCACTGCGTACTTCTGAATGGAAAAATCAGCCACACAAATCCACTATTTGATTTTCACTTTAAAAATCCCTATAAATGCAAATATGCTGGGGGCATATGTTGTCATTTATAACGCTTTACTCAAGGTTGTATTGACATTGCTATTCCTCAGCTTTATTTGCCAAGACACGTGTCTCATCAGCACTTGAAAGCTTGCAAGTTTTGCACCGTGTGCATTTTAGGACTCATTCACCTTCATCCAGAAAATCCCTGACCATGCAGGGTCATACACAGCTAAGTGTGTTCTCACGTAGCACACACGTTTACAGTGCTGAGCCAGACGGTGACACCATTCCCTTACCTGGTTGCAAACATTGCTCTCAAGGATGAGAAGGTTGCTGCATCTTCCTTCAGAGCCTTTAGTTCATTCCGTAGTTTGGTCATGGTCTCAGTCACCATTGCTTTTTCATTCTCATATTTGTTCTTCAAATTGGCTAGTGCCACTTCAGCTGTCTAAAAACACAAACAAGGATATGTGCTTATGAGACAGAGATCTGAGAACAGCTAAAATCCCATGCCTGATTTTGATTTTGGTGTCCTTCATTCACACAGTAAAAGAAATTAAACCTGATTTTCATTGTACTGCACGCTTTAACTTCTTTTAATTTGTATTCCATGAAAGCAGGAAAAGGAGAAAGCAGCTGAAAGGACAAAGCCCATTTCAATGGCAATTGGCAACAACTCAGCATCTCAAGTATCTCTGCAAAACTGTGCAGCTGTATGGGAAGGGCTCAGGCAACTGAGTAAAGTTACTACAGGAGCTGGTATCACGCTGTTTGAGCTGCAATAAACAACCAAGTGTGTCCCCTGGCCACTCTGCTAACAGGACACAGAGCACATGAGGCTCAGTCTCTGCAGCCAAATTGTGAATCACCATGTTTGGCCTCAAGCCTCCTGCTGGCTGAGGCTTTCTTTGGGCACAGACAGGGACAGACAGGACCTGGCAGCTTGATTTATGCCTGAGGATTGGCGATGCTCACTGCTGTACAAACCAGCATTATTTTACCAGTTTTAACCACTAAAAAAAATATAAAATAATAAATTACAGTTTTCATTTAACAAGAAAGCAAGAATTTGCGTTTGTCCCATTCCTAAATTTTTGCTGCTTCCTTCATTTTCTTTTCAATTTCATCCATGAAATTTCTTTAATTTACTACTGTACTACTTTTAATAGTTACATTTGTCTCATCTTTGCAAGACTTAAACATTCTGCTTTACCTATGAATTTAGTATAATTCTGAAGTTATTCAAAATACAGTTTTATAGAGGCTTATACTCAAGCCTACTGCTGCTTGAGACATTTAAAAATATTGTCTTTGAATTAAATGACAAAAACTTTGCTTCTTTTTACATTTATTCAGAGGGTGTTACGGTTGTTTTTTGCACTTCAATTAGTGCATAATAAGTTGCAGCAATTCACACAGGCAATCAATTTCCCCTGTTGATCTTATGAGCTCTTGAGCCACCACCAGGGGAGAAAAGTTGAGAAGAACATCAGGTTAAAGCAACCAGCAAGTAAACAGGACAAAAGATGGTATTGGCCAAACAGTTGGAAACCTATTTCAAACTCAGTTTTACAAAACTCAAGACATTTCCCACAATGTCTCCTAACAAAAGAACACATTAGAATCTTGTACCAAATTACAACTTTATTAATCTGTGTCTTGTTAAGTAACAGCATTAAAATAATTAATTTTTTTATTGTATGCCCACCAATAATATTTTCTTACTTTCACACCAATTTATATTAAGAGAACAGATTTTTAAAGAGCAGTAGAAGCAACCACCTATCATTTTAAAGAGATGCATTTTTCCAATACAGATTTGAAATCATCAGCAATACATGTTAAAATTATCAATCACTTAGAGATCTATTTAAATCAATTCTTCATTTTTCAACCCTGCTGATACATGTTTTGGTGTAGTATAGGACGGTAGACACCAGCATATGTCTTGGCAGGATAAAGCAGAAATCATCAGCTCTTTGTCTGTTTTCAGCCATGACCAAAAATGTGCACTCATAAATTACAGTAATTTACACACCACTGGAACTATGCACAATGATCAGACCAATTGTGATGTGCCCATGTTTTAGTTTGGATGTCAAGGTAAAGTTAATGGACATGCAATATTACAGGATGAAAATACAGTTCACTTGGTGAATAAAAGTAACAGAGGAAGGACTGTGTCAAATCTTCAAACATTGTTTTCTTCCTATTAAAGTTTCCTATAAAACAATACAGAAAACAAAGCATAAGTTTCAAATCCTGTGGAAATACTTCATGTCTCTCCATGCACCAGCCAAGCTGCTAAGGATCTCCCGCCTGAAAGTCTCCTAAGTGAAGAACAAATGGGCACAAGTGCTCTGCTAGAGAAGCAAATGAAACTGAAAAAAAAAAAAAAAAAAGCAGGTTTAGTAACAAAAGAAAGAAGGGGAGCACAAGCTGAGAAAGCTCCTCTTGGAAATTTGGACAGCCTGAAAAGACAGGAAACTTGCCTGAATCCTGAGAACACCCTGAAGCCTGAACATGTAATGGAGAGTGAGACAGAGGATAGAAAAGGAACTCAGCCTCCATCTATTAGAGACACTTTCAAGAGTGTCTGGTCACCTCAGCTATACTGTCAGACTGTGCCAAACTAACAGGAACAAAACGAACTGAAGACACAGCTTCATGTTCCTCCTCCTTCTCCAGAGCCAGCTCTTGTTGAAATAATTCCTATTTGTTCCCCATCTCTGCCAATCTCCAAAATTGTACCCATTGAGCCATATATGCCTGGTTATGCCTGAAACCAGTTCTGTAGGATAATCTAGATTTAAGTAATTTAGGACAGTATATACGGAGTGTTTTCTGAAAGGAAGGATGGGGCAAATAAAAGCCTTCATCTCTAAGTAGTGGGTGCCACTAGGAAGGAAGCAGATGTCCAGGATCTGGTTTTAACAGCTCTTTCTGAAGTATTTGTTTTAAAGCTGTGGTTAAAGAAAAAAAATTGTATCAGAAAAATCAGAGAACTTTTTTCCACATGAAAATGCAATCCCTCAACACACAAGTAGATGGGGAGCACAAGAAAAAGAGATGAAAACATGGGGGGGTGGGGGGAAGCATGAATATTCTTCAGTGAAGCAAATAATCTAAGACAGAAGAGGTGCTCATGACACTCTTGTCAGACCAGTCATGCCGAGGAACTGGGCAAATAAACTACCCAGGCTCTCAGCCAGTTGTCTGCAGACATGGGATTGATGGCTCATGTAGCATTTACTGTGCAGAAGTCACCTGGAATTGCCAGCAACGCCAGGAGGGAGCAGAGAGTTCCAACAACGGACTCCAGCGGGGTGTGAAGTACCAGTGAGGAAAAGAGGGGAGCTGGGGAATACACAGAGCTCAACTCCCTCCCCATCCCCAAAGCCCAGCCCTGAAGACGATTAGGCTGAGATGAGCACATACCCCAGCCCAGGACCTCAAGCACTGCCAGAACTAACAAGGTCCTTTTCATCCTCCTCTGTATCCTTACAGAAGATATGTTTGCCCAAACTCAGCCTAAAGGTTGCCATCATCATCCTGAAATCTGTGAAAAAATCTCATTTTCTAAGACAGCTTTGTATCCCATTTACTTTATATCAGCAGTTTGAGAAGCAAACCAGCTAAAATAATTGTTAATAAATATTAAATCCTACACTGGCAGGATTTTTATTTCACACACGAAAGCAGGAAACTAGCTGTATTTTTAGAGCAGAAGTTGTACATGGAACCAGGTCTTTTCATCAAGCCTGTCTTTCACAGCAGAAATTCGATTGTGTTCTGTCCATATAATATCAGGGCATTTGTTTATAGATAAAATTCTGTATGTCTGGGGTTATCAAGGTATTTTTTCCGAAGGACTTTCATGGCTATTGCAGTTATGGGAGCTGGAGACACCATACTTACAGCTAATGCAGACATGAAGGTCTTGCTGACTCAATTCTGTCTCATTGAACTATTTACCTATGAAAACAACTGATCAGCTTTCCATCAGAACTTCAGAATATTAAATTCCCCTCATAGGCAGCTTTTTTCTGATTGCTATTAGAAATCGAAATCAAACCCATTATTGAACCAGTCCTAAAAGTTACTGCATCATTAATTTGATTTTATTTTCTCAGTTACGCTACTTGTTAATGTTTACTCTACCAGTCTGGTGCAGACACAGAAATTTGGGCTGTGAACAAATGCATACATAAATTAAGACAAGGCAAGCTAGCAAGCCAGCAAGACCTATGTGCCTTGCTTTCTTGGGCAATTGATTTAATAATACATTTTCATGTACTTAGGTTTGCATCTTCTTACACCAAATATTGCTCTCTTTTTCCTGCTAGAGCTTTGTAAAGTCTAAAATTCTTATTTGCAAATACTGCTGACCAACACTACATACCAGCTGTGCTTCCCTAGTTAAGGGTGTTTTTTCAGTACAGCCCAAAATACCAGACCCAGGGAAGGGTCCCACAAGGGAAAAACATTCCCAGCCTTTTGCTACTTAGAAACTTGCTCTTTTGAAGGTGAAGACCTCAAGAGAATACTCCTTCTTTTTCTGAACATGAGTCAAAACATGAATTTGGGTTCTGGGATATATCCACCATTTGAGGCTGGCACATAATAAATCATTCTTCCCCTCTCCAACATTAAATTTCTCCTTCCCTTGACATTGCTATGTCTTTTAGCTTGAAAGTTTGAGGAAGCTGATACCAGATTTGCATGAACAACTATTTCAAGTTTCTATACCCAGCTACCAGTATCTATGCTGCTACCCAATAAATAAAAGATTAGTTAATAGCAGCACCTTAGTCAGCAAATCTATCTTTTCCATTTCAGTGAGCATGCCTTAGGATAATGCATTATTTCTGACAGCAATAAAAGAGTGAGACTGAGATATATCTTCTGGTAGTAGCAAAAAATTAACAACAGCTCTATACTAATGGGAAAAAAAACATTAATTTGGAATCACAGAATGTATACTCACATACATCAATTCCATCTAAATTACATTTTAATTACATGGAAAATCCACATATAATTGCTCAGAGCTATTATTGCTTAGCTAAAGATGGTATTTAATGAATTAATATTTAATGTGTTGTATCAGTGAGGAGGGGGAATGTTATAAGAGACTCAATATATGTTGAAATATTGCTGCAATTTAAAAACCCCCAGTACCCTATGTAGTTACAGATACAACAATCAATTAAACTTGAAACTGTAACTTCAGAATAGTTGACTATTGGGAATTTTAACTCTGAAATCCCATCGCTGTCAACAGCTAACAGTGCACCAAGCTGTTAACCAGGATTCAAGCCCCCATGTGGTGATCACTGCACTGTTTTCAGATGAGGAAAGTGCAATCTAGGGAAATCTAGAATGCAATCACTGCCACTGCAGCCTTTTGCATTCAGATTTAATTCTGGGCAAAAGGAGGTGCATTAGAGTAAATAAAACTATTTGCATGTTTAAATTTAAATTTTTTTTTTACAGTGTTTTCAGATCTGGAATCTAATGGATGCCAAGGGCTTGGTAGATATACTATGCAAAGTAAATTAACAGTACTCTTAAAAAACACAGCACTAAGAAGGATTTCTTTTGGCATTTGGTATCAAGTACTATAATTTTTGCTTCTTTTCATTGATGAAACATCAAAAATAAAGTGGCTGGATGAATTTCTCTTAAGATTTGAAGAAAATTCAAAATAATACTTTGAAGGTTTTTATTCTACTAAATAGAAGAGCACACCACTGAGAGCCTCTCTAGGTAAGTTCTATTTTGTTTCCCAAGCCTGCTAATCTTAAACAGTTTATGATAACATCAACATGTCTGGGCAGTAGCTGGTCCCTGCCTACACCTTTGCTGAGTGAATGGTGAGTGCTGAGAAAAGCAGAACTGAAGTGTTTAAAGAGGACGCTAGGAGGGGAGGGAATGAAGGTGTGTCCTTGCTGTGACTGAGAGGCTAAATAACCTGTGAGTAAAACCTCTCCTCCAAAATACCCCTGGGAAAGCCTCTAAGTGACCTGTATAAATAACAGACTTTCCTGAATGCTTTATGAGCACCTTACCTGCTTGTTGGCTTTCAGCACTGCTCGCAAGGTCGCAATCTGCTCTCGCTTTGTACTCAAGAGCGACTTCAGCTTCAGGATCTCCTCCATTAAGGCCTCCTTGTCTTTGTCAATCATGGGTGCCAGTTCACGGGCTGCAGCCCGCTGGCGCGACAGCTGCAGTGACCGATCCACAGCCTTCTGCAAGTGCTTGATTTGGTCCCTTATTATGGCATTGAGGTTGTAGATGTTCATAGGCTCTTTGCGGATATCACTGGTGTCAGAGACAGGGGAGGAAGGAGGGGCTGTGATGACAGGAGAAATGGAAGGTGTTTTTGTTGGGCTCTGTTCCTTACCAGCCTCTGTGGCCTCTTTTGTCACCTGCTCGGTCAGGGTCCGGGCTTCTACAGGCGATGCCACCCCACGCCTGGCAAGTCGTGGGGAAAGGAGACCTCGAGGGTCATCCGGTCCCTTCAGGCTCCCACTGCGTGTGACTCTGCTCTGCCTGTAATAGTCCAACATGACCCTGTTTGGCGTCTCATTGTTGCACAGGCAGACATGGTGGTAGAGCTGAGCCAGCTCCTCACTAAAAGTGACCAGCTCATCCTGGGCAGTGTTAAGGGTGTTGTGGTTTTCATTTGCTATGCTTGTCATCCTTTGTAACTCCTTTTCCATGTGGACCATTTTTTCCTGGCTTTCCTTGGTCGATTTCTCCAGACTTGTCACCTGCTCATCGTACATCTGGATTCTGGTCTCATACTTGGCCTTCTCTTCAGTGTAGTTTTCTACACACTTATTATATTTCTCCTTTAAGGCTTTGATTTCTGCTTTAAGGTCTATCACCTCAGTAACAGCTACTTTATATTTACATTCCAGGATCTCCAAGCCATTGATGTCCACTTCGTAGTCGTGTGCTTCCTCACTGGAATCTCGGCCCTTCTCACAGTCAAGCTCAACTTTTAACTCCTTGTTGCTCTGCAAGCCCCTCATGGCGTTGACGTGCTCTGTGAGCCTGTGCACACGCTCGTGCTGCTCTGTCAGGGCTCCCTTGGTGTGCTCCAGCTGCGTCTGGGACTCTTGGAGGTTGGCCAGGAGAATGGCCTTCTCTCGTTCCACCTGCAACAGAGTCAGAGTGAGAAACCCAGGATCTCATCCTACCCAAGTGTTGTGGGCTGCAACGCAGGATGTGACCAGAAGTGTGTAATCTATCACCTTCTATTAAAACTAGGGGGGGCTGTGATCCTTATCTCTGTGGGAGATATTCTCTGCTAATGGGCCATCTGTTAAAACCAGGTGGGGCAGTCACCTTTATCTTTTCCACAACCCATCCTTCCTCCAGGAGGATATCTTCTGTTAATGGGCCATTGAGTCCCACTGTATGACTGATAAAATTACATCATCCCATTGGGAAATGCTCCAGCCAGGGGGAGCACCCAAGCCTTTCCTACCTAGATAAAAACTGAGATCTGGAACACCAAAGCAGCCTTCCACTGGATTCCAGAGGAAAAAATGGACCTCTCCACATCATCACTGGACCTTCGGAGGAAAAGTGCACCCTTCGACAGGACCACTGCTTCAACTGAACCACATCTGTCATCCAGGAGGACTGCAGCCACCATTTAATGGAACTGCTACCAACACCCTGACGGGGTGTCAGGTTGTATTCTGTCAGTGTTTTTGGGTTTGTTCTCTGTAATATTGTATTTCTATTTTAATTTTGCTAGTAAAGAACTGTTATTCATATTCCCATATCTTTGCCTGAGAGCCCCTTAATTTCAAAATTATAATAATTTGGAGGGAGGGGGTTTACATTCTCCATTTTAAAGAGGCTTCTGCCTTTCTTGGCAGACACCTGTCTTTCAAACCAAGACACCGTGCTGAGCACTCTGCAGTCACAGTCGTCTCTTCCAGCCCACCACTGCCTGCAGCTTGAGGGCTTCCAAGAGATTTTAGCTATATACACCTAAACCATAAAATTAATTTATAGGGTACTGTGTAACTCTCGGAGGCTTAGGAAGTCCCAGCCTGTTACAACTTCCAGTATCACCAGGTCACAATTTTATGTGTCACCAACTGAAGAATTACCAAATGCCCAAGAACTGTCTCATCAACTAGAGTGATGATACAGGATTTGTTAGGCATGTATTCCCTGAACACAAAAACTGCATCACTGTCAACTGTAAGTCATTTCTCAACAGAGTTTGAATTTACATTTCCCTTTAACAGTTCTATAAATATTTCACCATATTCATTTATATCTTTGAACTGCTGCACACTTTCACTAAGGCAAATACAGTAAAAAAGTAGCTGTGTACATTTCCACTGATTAAAATAACCTACTGTGTGGAAACTAACACTGAGTGGGACATTGAGTGTATGCAACTCCCAGGACTGCCCATCCCCAGCACTTATCTGTAAGCAAAATCCATCTGTTTAAATTCAAGCCAGAAAAAGCAGGATTTGTGGTGTAACTAACAACCCACTGGTTGCAACCTAGTACGTTCTTTCCAAATATCCACAGAGGAAAGTGGATGTTGAACAACAGAAGACACCATTGTCCTGGGGTAACTTTATAATGCTTGTATCCCAAATCATCTGTTCTGTTTGTGTTAAATATTGAGTTCTGCAGCTTTAAGACTGGTTCCAGGAGTGAAGGGGGAGAGAAGTACAGTTTGTTATCAGAGACTGCACCTGCTCCCCCACATCCTTCACACAGACTGTGTTATCTGCAGTAGACAACACGAAAGACCTCTCCATTGCTCTTGGTTAGTTTCTGGCTAGCTAAGGCAGAGAAGCTCCCTGGGCTGTGGCTTTTTTTTCCTGTTTCTTGGAATGGTTTGAACCTGCTCTGGACTGAAAACCCAGAAGAGCACCAGGAGCTCACACCTGTGGCCCATCAGGCCTGGCCTGGGCTGTGACATTTCCCAGCCCTGGAGGGACTGAGAACAGCCTGGGTGAGCCGGGCAGCCCACGGAAAGAACTCTTCTCAATTTGTCATCTCTTCGGAGCAGCGAGAGGTTTTGCTGTTTAGTATTGCTCATTTTTGTGCTGGAAAGTGTTTTGTCCGTTAAATAAACAGGTTTTTTCCACTTCCCTCCGATGAAATATTTTCCCGAACCAGTTGAAGAAGGGACCATTTGAATCTGTTTTCTAGAGGAGCCCCATTTAGAAGTTTCCTCCCAAATTTGCCCTAAACCACATGAACACACTAATCGGCGCTTAAGGCGAGGTGGTGCTTGGCTGCATTCCATCCTGGGGTGGAACCCGGCCCAGCGCCATCCCTCCCCGGCCGCAGGGGCCACGGCAGGCAGGCCCGGCACAGCCCCGCCAGGCCGGACGGGAGCAGGGGGGAGGTCCCTGCCCGGAGCTGCTCCGGGGTGTTAGCAGCGGCAGCATTTCTGCCACGCTGCAGGGAACGGGGTGCAGCTAGGATCTCAGCGCCCAAGGGCCTCCCCCTGCCCTAGCAATCAATCGCTGGGGCCCAGCCCTGCCGGGACGGGCCCCCTACTCCAGTCCGGTCGCACGAAGGGGCCAGACCAGGCTGTTACCTGTACTGTGGCCGGCAGGGAAAGAGAGCTTTCGCGGCGTTTTTCGTCTTCACATGTGTTTCACAAAGACGCATAAACTTTCTCATTGGCGTAACAACGTGTCAGTATTAAAAATCAGACACTGATTGGTCTTTGTCAGGTTCAAAGGAGGCTGCCCAGGTCTCGGCAGGTAAAAATTTCAGGAAATCTTTACAAACCCACCACATTCATGAAGGGCACCTCTAAAAATTTTAATGCACAGCAATTTCAAAGCAAGTGAACAAGACAAATTTTCAAGTTTGATCTGCTCAGGCATTTGCTACTCATCATAACACCCCTGAAAGACTTCCAAGTTTTAAGTGTAGTGTTCATGATTTATTAAAATATGAATATCGATCTAATATCGATACTCAACTGTAACGGACAAAAGACTCTCTAACAGTTAAAGTTAGAAAGTGTATGTTCATCGCGGCGCCGAGCGCTGGGATATCTCCCTAATGGGCACTGCCAAGATTACAGGTAATTACAAAGCCTTTTATCTACAAAGATGTTGAATACACAAAAATACAAATGCATATTCATACCCCTATCACCTCCTCCGCTTCGTATGCTAATTGACAAAAAGGCTATTAAGCATGCTTATTTTTTCCCTGAAATGAGTCGGGGGTCTATTCTGGGGAGGGGTCACTAGAAATGAGGAAGTAAAATTAGTCTTCCTCGTTCTGACCTTTCTACCTTTTCAATGCATCCGTGACAAATTAATCCTTGGTAGGACCTATAGTTTCCTGTTTCCAGGACTGTTTCTGGATACACGAGGTTTGCAATTGTCTTGTGTTTCTGCGATCTGTTGATCAATTTCCCTGTTTTTCATTACAAGCAAAGCTTACACAAAGAAAGTTGACAAGCAATGAGTTATTAGATCTGGGATAGCTTATCTAAAATCTGGTCTCTTTTAACCATCCTCTAAGTTTTAACTGATTTCAGCAAAGCTTGTCTTATTCATTTCAGCTAAATCAGCATGTTTATTGTTAACTATAACCTTAGCTTTTCTAAAGTCTTCAAAATTAGTGTCTCACTCCAACCTTTTGCTGTGCCTTTGTCCTGTTCTGAGGTGTGAATTGGGAAGCAGAGGAAGCTTACAGAGATCCTTTTTCCTTTCATGGCTTTTACAAAACAAAGACCATGAGCCTACCAGGTTTACTGTTCTTCTCTCCCCCGTTGCAGAATCTCAGCACATGCAGTGAAAAATGGCACTTCCCTTACTGGTGGTGGAATTACTAATTCTGAAAAATTAAAGCTTTCAGTGATGAAGAAATCTTATTAAAAAAAAAAAGCAAACATGAACTTTCCTTCCCTATCTGTAGTATGTGGAAGAGAATCAAATTAGCCACCACAAATTTTAATAAAGCAAAAGCCTATGAGAAACTGAGAACATATTAATACCATCTCATGTTATGTTCTGAGCAATGCTTCAAACTCTTGTTTCCTCTTAACCAGGCTTTTGAGCCACAGCTACTGCTCAGAAGTACTAAGACATTGGAACATACTGTGATCTCTTGGTTTCACAGACAGGCTCCACTAGAATCTGCTATCAAATGCAGGCAGAAAATGTAAAAATAAAAATAGAAGCCATGATAAAAACATCTAAAAAAAATCAGCCAACTTTTCTTGTATACAGGGGACTGATGCCTTAAGAATTAAAAAAAACAGGGCCAAACGTCATCATTATTTTATGATCCAGGAAGAGTATGTCTTTAGATATGAAGTGTTCTACTTTTGGCACTACATCGTCACTGCAGAAGAGGACAGCCAAAAACCACAAGTATCTTGGTATCCTTCTCCATTTTTTGTTCTGCTGTTGCTATCCCAGTATGTCTGCCACCCATTGTTGCTCAGCCCCCATGTCAGCCCACTCTTGCTGAGAAAATCCAAAATAGGGTAAACTTCCCTTTTGCCAAGTGCATCTTCTTAAAAGTGACCACTTTTTTCAGATCTCCTGGTCAGGCCTGTCCTGGGGACCGTCAGAGATCAGCCCAGCAGGAGTCTCTTCACCAGCTTTCCACTTTTCTTTCATCAAGCTGCCTACCCCAGGTCTGCTCTCCATAGAAACCTTCAGCTGAACTCCAGTTGTTACCACGTGGTATAGCAGGCTTCCGTGTTACTTATACCGCCCTCATCAGATGAAGGTATTTATTTCTTCAGGCTGGTAAGGTGAGCTATGTATATGCATGAAAAATCTGTTTTTTGGCTAATTAAAGAACCATCTCATCTTATAGTGAGAAATTGTACTGGTAAGAAAGAACCACATATTAGTCACCAAAGGCAGCTGGCTTATTAAAGTGTATGGGTCCACTGAGGGCGTGTTCACACCAAAGCAGCCAATTCATTGTAGTTTGCACCCATATAAAAATAAATATTTTTAATAATATTTATTTATAATAAAGCCTTTCCTTTGAAAACACCTGTGTTAAAGCAGCACAGTGCTTCAGTGCCTGCTTAAATTAATCAGACAGAATTGATCGTGCAGGACTACTGATCTGAGCCATTATACCCTATCATGGAAAAAAAACTGTAGCAGACCTAATGTGGATCTTGATGACAATTTCTCTTCTGAACATAAATGTGTTCTGGAAACACTCATTTCAAACAGAAAATGCTTTCTTTCCAGAGAAAACATTTTAAACTTTTAAAACCCATATATCAACTTGCACAGCAGGCAAAAAGGAAATACACAGAGTGACTCAATTTTATTCATTCTGGACCAGCAATAATGGATTAAGCTAATCCCCTTCTGTTTAAAACCATAAATACATGCTCCTGCTGCCAGGGGAAAAACCCCAAAGCTCCAGCTCAGTCCTGAGCACACCTTTTGCATATTAATGACTCTGCAGTTCCCAAACATGGTAATAATATTTCCTGTTGTAGACAATACTATACTCTTATTTCCACAGCAAACTTAGGGCAATTCCAGGTATTTTTCAGTCCAGTTGGTGCATTTTTTTGACACTGAAATTGGTAGCTGTGGTAAGGATTTTTATCTTCTTAAAATGAAAATAAAAGCAATTTAAAAGTACCTGTATCTATTTTGCGATGCATCCTTCCCTTCAGAGATTTCAGCTTGAGGAGATTTCCTTCCCAATTTGCATCTATAGTTTGCAATTATGGAAAGCAATTTAACCATAGCCATTTATGTCCTCACCTTTTTCTTTTTTTATTTTAAACAACTTTAGAATTTCAGTGAACAATTCCTGGGAGCGACTGGAACAAATTAACAGGAGAACTCATCTCAAGAACCCTGAATCTCAGCTTTTGCATATTTGTCACAAGAGTACAAGGCAGCTGAAGAATAGTGTCAGAAACTGAGCTGCAGGGACTTTTTATTTTTCTGCCTTTCTTAAGTGAATGCAATCTAAGTTTTCCAAATACGATATTGGCCTCAGACATAGGGAAAGCATGACCATGGGAAGAAAAGGAGTCCCAGACTTCAAAGATGATATAAAGAATTCTTTCCACTGGACAACAAACAAGAAGGAAGAGTGCAAAGCCCTGAGCTTTTCTAAAAAAATCTCAAAATATGAACATTTTCAGCAAGACATTTGTTACACAGTAGGTGTATATATATGATAAGGTAATAGGTACAGTTAAATCTCTCCTAGGGACCAGCACAGCCCATGAAGCAGCAGCATCCAAAAGCTGTAGAAGGAATTCTATTTGTCACACTGTTTCAGTGAAGTCTTCTTTATAAGATTGAGGAGCAAAAACAATTTGCCAGATATACTTACAAAATGGCAAATCTGAAGTTCACTTTTATCCTAAAAAAGAACCTGATGTTCTATAGTCATAAAAATAGCTCCTAATAAATGGTCAGTTCCTTCAGAAACTCTGTTCTAGTGTAGGCTCTTCACAGCAAATAGGAGGAACTCATACCAAATATATTGAGATACAGCTGAATGAACACCATATGGCAAAGACACTGTAGAGGAAAAAAAATCCGATTTTGCTGATGATTTACCTTTTGTCAGCTTTTAAAACATGATTAAATCTCCCATCTACCACATGGAAAACTTTTGGCAGAATTTTTCACATTTAATTTGTATGATCCAAATTTAATTTGTCTGATGTAAACGGATGTAATTCAACAGAGAAGGAGATAACTTTGTAAAACATCAGCATTTTGCAGTGAGTCTTTACAGTATCTAAAGAAATCAGGTTTTCACTGAGGTTTACTCTGTCTTTTTAGACCATGAACCTTGTAACAGGATGTAAATGCCAAACAATGCTGGCTACCATTGGCACAGACGTGCTGGGGCCAAGCACCAAAAAATGCTATGACCAAAAAGAGTTATAATTTCTCTTTTAGGATCCTGTATTTGTTCCCAGTGGCTGTGAGAAGGCTGCCTCTTGGTTTAAGAGATACAAGTTTTTAACTCGGAGAAGATAATTACAGTATCTTTTAAGTAGAAGTTAGCTATATCATCATGCTCAGTACTTAATTTCATAAAATCAAGAAAAAGCATACTCAAAGCAACCTCTTTTTTCATTTCTAAACAACTTTCACTCAAAATTTATATTGCATTTATTTCACTATAAATAATGGTTTAAAACAGTATATTTTGAAATGTGAACATTTCAAAGCATTTCTTTTGAAACTGTGTTTTTTAAAATTTTAACATTATATTTCCAAATCAAATTAGAAGCTGCATATAAAGTATATGTTCACATATTATATATATATATGTATATGTTCTTCCAGGTGCATATTTGAGCATATGCATGTATATACAACATACACTCTGTGTATACTTTAAAGTTGGAAAATTTAACAAAATTTGTCATGTAAATAAAAAATCCTAAATTTCAATCTTGCACACTTAAATGATGCATTCTTTGTGTTACTGACACAAGCACTAGATGTCATTCATGTTCACCATGTTACATCTCAGATCAAAACTTCCCACAGTGAATTTGGCAATGAGATAAATAAAACAATTAACTCTTCAGCAAATAGGACAGACCACGTAGAGATTTGTTGTTCTCTAGCAAGCACTGAAAACTGGTCTTGGTCTACTTCACTTCCTAACCACCTTCTACATTTTAAGCAGTAAAGGGTTTACATTTCCTCTCTTTAGAAGAGATGCTTTTTGGAAGCCTGAAGCTAGAAAAAGCTGTGTGTTTTCTTGACGGTGCCAAAACCTTTCAAGCTGCTGTTGCAGATAAGATGCTGGACAGCTTGGGCAGCAGGACCCTTTCTCTGCGTGGCACTGCACCCCTTCTGAGATGATGTCAACACTGGGGCTGGCAGCTTGAGTTTTCATTTGGCTGACATCCCAGGCTCCTATTCTGGCTGGGCACGGATGCACAGGGAACAAATGCTGGCTGTCCTGTTCCGAGGCACCCCCTGCAGCCTGCACATCCGCCGGGATTGCCAGTGGTTCAAGGGCACTCTGTGACAGCCCACAGGCCACATGCTCCCAGTGCACGGCTGCTGAGAGGAGCGCTCCCCTTTGTTCTCTCCTGACTGTGTGCCAAAACCTTGCTCGAACTGAATTTAACGGCAAAAACTTCCTCTGACTTGCAAAGGAGCATAATCAAGTCTGTACATTTGATGTTTTTTTTTTTCCAGATAACTTTAGTCATGTTGAAGAATACCTTATTTCATTTGCCATTTCAGGGACATTTACCATTATGAAAGCAGGAAAAAGGGAATCTAACCTTCTGTAACCCCAGCATCTACATGTCTTTCTCCTCTTTGCATTAAATGTCTGCTCAGGTCACACTGACTTTTGTGCAGGCACGTTTACTCTGTTTACTACGGATATTTATGGCAAAACCTGGATATGAAGAAACACCAAAGCAGAAGTCTGGAAAATGGACATATGTGGTCAAGAACCTCACCAGGAATGATTGCTGCATAACTGGCATGAGGGTTCATAGGATGTGTCTAAACACTCCAGGACATTAAATTCAGCCCTTACCTGCATGAGCTGCTGCTTCAGTTTCTGTATCTCTGATATGTTGAGCTCACTGAAGAGGTCAGAGACAGGGTGCAGAGATTCTCCTTTCCTACTTGTGGGAGCTCTGTAGTCACCATTGAATTTCACAAGAGGCCCATGGATGTGTCCATTCATTTTGTCATCATTGTTGGGCTCACCTCCGTCCTCTGAAAACTTCAATCCATCTACTGATATATTAATATGGTTATTATACATACTATCATTGAGGTTGATATACTGAGACAGTTCCTTTCTCAGATTGTTCTTTTGCTCTCTTTCATTTTTTAAAGTTTCCAGAGCTTCCTCCAGCTGATGCTCAGCAATCTCCTTCAGCCGGATGGCATCTTCTAGCTGGCTATTAAGCAACACTGTCTCCTCCTCAAATCGTTTAATTTCATGCTTTAAGCCTTCGTATTCAACCTGAATTAGACAAGACAAAGAACATTCATAATACTAAAACTTGAGTTGTGAAAACCTGCCATTTATCAGCCCCATTGAGATAGGTGTTAGAGAAACTATGGTTTGGAATACCAGATGTTCCCTGCTGCTGCAAAGAACTGACTGAACAAAAATCGCAAGTGGAGCTCACTCTGTTAAATATTCCAGTGCTCACTTTTTCAGCATGTGAGACTCCAGAAATAAAAAACATCTTTCTGAATAATTTATGATAACCAATGAAATTTCATGGGAAGAAGGATGTTTATTAGCAGATGTCCTGGTAACAACAGATTTACTATGAATTGCCATAAGCAATGTTGGTGTATCATGGTATTCACAGATCTTAGGTTAATATAGCCTGATTTATGATTTGCCAGTATTCTGAAGATGACCTCGTATCTCAATTCCTACTAGATGTAAAGTCACTCAGGCACAGATGCTCTCAAGTATCTTGGTAGTTTTCAAAAATATGAATGGAAGATAAAAAACAGTAGAAGAACCTAAACTCTCTTCTCTGCACTTTACAAGGCTCTCCATTACCCCAGAGGCATTTAATTCTAAAAATTAAACAGGAATCTATTTGTGCAGTCAGTTTAAACTCGAAGATGCCTCAAAATTGCTAGAAACTACCAGAAGAATGCAGCAAACAGCTGATTCAGCCCACTACAGTCCCTGGACAGCATGTAGGGATGTCCCCCTCTGGAGCACACAGGAATCTGTTGCTCCAACCACAGTGCTGGAACGTGCCCCAGTGACACCTCTTGGCAGCACTGGAATGGCTCACTGTCCTGTCCTTCTCAGAGGGCAGCTCCCTGTCCCACATCAAAGTGTGGTATTTTATCAAGGTATTGGGCATTGTGAGCTGAGCTAAAAAGCAGCTTTTTCTCTGTCCTTTAAAAGGCAGCTCCCTTGTTCAGTCCTCTCCATTTCACCTCACAAGAAACAAAGCCTGGAAAAACCCAGCCTAGCTCAAAACCAGTTGATCAGCAATACCTAGACAGTGCAGGAGATCTCCACTGCAGAATGCTTCCCCTTTACTGTCCTTCTTTGTCTTCCTTTCCACTGCTGGAAAACCCCACAGCAATGAAAAGGAAGAGCTTTGTTTTGTCAAGGTCCACGTCCACACTTGACGAGCACTCCTGGTAAAAATGATGACACTTTGATTCTTTTAATTTAATTCTAATCATGTTAGTCATCTGCATCTTAATTTTGAAATGAAAAAAAAATCTCATTATCAGGTGAAATTAAATTTAATAGCTTGGTGAAAGAGGGAAAAAAATACTGAATTTTCATGTTTCCATAAAAAGTCCAAATTTTTTACAGTTGATGCTTTTATAATTCAAACACGTTACTATCTGCAATCTTAATGCATGGTATAGAATTTTTTAATAGTTGACATATATGGATTTTTAATCAAACTAAAATAAGATTCTGGCAAAAATAAAAATAGCCACCATTCCTATTGAAGAAGAATGTTTATCAACCTATCAAAAGTCTTCGATTCATAAACCTCTGGAAAGGCAAACTTAAAAACCAAAGCACAAATCTTCAAACCCAGAAACTGGAAGCATACCAAACAACAAAAAAAAGTCCCAAAGTAATAATTGGGCTTTCTTAAACAGAAAAGGAAAATCCATGAGAGTTTCAAATCTACATTTGGCAATTTAATATCTTTCCTTACTGAGGAATAGGTCCATCTGGAAAAATTATGAAATGCAATCAAGTAGCAAGGACATGAAAAAAAGCCAAACGCAACAAAACAAGCAACACTTGTTCAGTTTTAAATACATACAAGAACTAGGGGCCTAGATCTCCATGGTTACCTTCTCATAGACTCTTACTTTAAAAAGCTACAAAAAAATCACATGTAGATAATTACATTTTAGCACCGAGATTTATAACATATGGTTTTTAAAATTCAGCCATTAAAGTATCAAATGCTCTTAAAATTTTAACTTGTAGATTAACGTAATTTTAGGAATCACAAGTGCATGGATCTGTGATGCAAAATGACTGATTTTTAAAGCCCTTCAAAATGTGGCAATGCTTTTTCTCTCCACAGACTGTTGGCATTCGGTTTCAGTTAGAATGAAATATTATGACAAATATAAACACTTAGAAACAGATTTCATTTTAGGGGGAAACTAGGACAGTCCATAAAGAGGTAATTTACTTCCTGAAAATGTCTCCTATGAGGTTGATGAGAAAAAAATCCATGCCTCAAAGGAGGAATTTGCTGTCTGGGTAAATAACTTTGGCAACAAAGATGATCTGCTATAAATTCCATTTCAGGAGTGTGAAAGACTAGGCATCTTCAAAAATAAGGAAATTATGCACCCATTTCCATTACCTGTGTATTCCCTGCAGCACAACTCTGTTGTTTTAAGTGTTTCAATCGCATTTGTGCTGGAGCAGTAAAAAAGCAGTAAAAGAGAGCTGAAATAGCACTGCTTATTCCTGCAGGAACAAGGCAGCTTTGTTCCTAGGCTGCCATCAGAAATTGTGACAAGGCTGGCTCTTCCACAGAAGCCCCAAGAGCACCAGGCAGTAGGTCAGGACACAGCCAGGGCTGCAGTGCAGAGCTGTGACCCTCTGAGAGCAGGTGAGGAGAGGGTGTTATAAAGTTATGATGGTCTAGACAGCATCTAAAAGGCAGGAAGTGTTATACCATCCAACCTGGATATTTACATTTTCATCACACAAGTTACCTCTTCTGACAAGAGACCAAATCTCTTTTATTCACTTGAAAGGAAAACTAGCCACTGGGCACTAAGCTCCTGAGGAATGGGAAAAGCATAAAGCAAAAATAGGCAACTCTTATCTCTTTTAATAATTCTTCTATGATTCTATAGTTCTGCAATTAAATATTCCATCACAAGTTTTCAAAACTGAGGTAAGAGCCTCCTCATATTTCAAAAATGGCCAGTAACACCATTTTAGAATAAGTGATCAGCAAAAGCCCAACCGGGAAAAAAACAAAACAAACATACCAAGAAACTTCTATCAAAGTGCTCTGCTAGATCACATTATGGAAATTAGAGAAAATAGTTACAGTTTACAGTACAGTGCCTTAAATCTTTCTATGCTTACTTGATTCTGTTTCAGTGTGGACACTAGTTTCTGTAAAGTGATGTTTTCTTCTTCCAGCTCCGTGTAGTCTTGGAGCAGTCTCGCCTCTCTAAACTTGTACTCTCGAATCTCATCTTTCATTCGTATCCTCTGCAGTTCCACCATTTCGTTATTCTGATGAGAGAAAACACAGGTGCATTACAGCCACTTTAATGCTGAACACTGCCTCGAGAAAAGGCCAAACAAAAATTAATCCTGAAATTGAAATGATTTAACAGTGCACATCAAAACATCATCACCTATTAATTTGAGGCCAAGCAATAATTTCAGGTGGGTGCTGGCAATGCAGAAATGAGAATGTCCGATAGAGAAGCCTGATTAAAATAGTTTCAAGCTTAGATGCTTATTGAAATGGAAACTCTGGAAAGGCTGTAGCATATCTCATTAGTTTCAGTGCTCTACAGTATAGCAGGATTTAAATAAAGTTACCACCTGTTTTCCACTGAAGGATGCGTTTTACAGTCATACATAAAAGCAGTGAGTACTGACAGCTGTTCTCCAAAGACATCTGCTAGGGAGCAAAGTGCATTCACATTTGTATCTGCAGGCACTGAAGAGGTTTACAGGCAGGCACAGGGTGGAAAACACTTGTCAAAAGCCTGACAAGCGCCTGGCTGTGCTGAGCAGGATCACACCCAGCACTCTGGGAACACAAAAGGTCACCATTTTATCTTTCCCATTAGTGCATACAGTGCCCAGACAACCGTATGGGAGAGTATGGGGGATCAGTTTCACCAAAAATCGATTCCATCAGATTCCAGCTCTGACTGAGTTTGACATCAAGGGTCAGGTTATTCTGGAAAGACTCTGCTGGTATAACTATGATGTAGAAGACACTCCAGGAAGATGGAGTTAACACACAGTTGGAAGAGAACAGTGACCAATACAGCTGGTTGGGAGGAACAACCTCCTGCCCTGCTTTGAAGAGAAGACTGCATTTGTCTGATTAAGAGAAATAGCCATGGTCAATCACATCTCCTTTCCTGCAGGAGGATCATGAGCATTGCCACAGCAGCTGGTGGAGAGACCTTACTGATGAGGCAGAGCCACCTCACTGCTGGGATGTCAGAGAGAGCACACCTGGGAAGCAGTAATGAGTTTCTGTAAAAGATTCCGGAGTGGAGGGGGGGAACCACTGGCCTGATTGATACCTGGAAAAAAGCCAAATGTTTAAGCAGAAATTGTAGTCAGGGAGCTCTAAATCGATCAATCTGCACCACTCACTCTCTGGTACATAAAGGATAAAACCCCACATTCTGAATTAAGGATAAACAGAACTTCACTTAGCATCATGGTTAAATAATTACAAAACCCTGGAAAAGAACTTTGCAAAGCATGAAAAAAAAGTATTTTGAGGCAAGACTTGACAAAAGTGTTTTTAAAAATGAAAACTTTTTGTTAGGGCAAACTAAAAAACACCACCCTTCTCCTAGCAACTAATTAAGAAGTAAAGAAACTACCTGATTTCTTAACTGAAAACATCTGAAAAGATTGCCAGCAGAAGAGTCACAAAGCACTAGATAAAAGTAAATATCCCTGCATCCATCACTGCCTAATAAACCTCTGAGCAAATTGTAAGAGCAACACCACAGATGACTTCCAAAGGTGAAGGCATTTTATAGCCCCAGGCTGCTTTTATACCTTTTATTTCCACCAGCACAGCCACATTCACAGTTATGGCTGGTGTGGGTGTGTGTGCTAGTCTGAGGCATATGGGGACAACACCAAATGCACAACTCCACCACGTCAGGGATAAAGTAAGCTGCTCTGCAACTCTCCCAGCATTTGAGGATGATCAGCCCAGGGAATGAGCTGGCTGACATCCTTCCAACACTACCAGAAGCCCTGGGAGAGGGAGGACATGATCAGGACATTTTGATAGGATCCCAGAAGAGCTCAGCGGGCCATTCCCAGTGGCACTGCCTGCACCTCACTGGGATGAAACCACCACCAGCAGCAGCCAGGACAGATCTGCTCATGATCCAAACTGCCTCTGCCATCAACAGTGCTGAGGGAAAGGAGGGCCCCTGCAAAAGGCCAGGCTGGATGGGGCCTTGAGCACCCTGGTCTAGCAGAAGGTGTCCCTGTTCATGGCAGGGTGGTTGGAACTATACAATCTTTAAGGTCCTTTTTAACACAATCCACTTTCTGATTCTGTGATTCTAAAAGGGAAGAATGAAAAAGGTGGCCAGAAATGGAGGACACGAAGAAGGAATTTTTACAGAATCCTGATACAGTAGTTCCCTGATAGACTACAAGGCAGGGTAGCTTGAAAAAGCCTTGAAAATTAATTCTGCAAGATGTGAGTACTCCTTTGTCTCTCCTGTCATTGCAAATTGCAACAGAAAACATGAGCTGTCACCTTGCTGGAATGCACCACCATTTCTCTAAAAGAGATACCACATTTCTTCACCATTTGTAACTACTGCTTCCTACATAATCTTGGAGATATAAACAGAACTATCTATCGTTCTCCTCTTCTTATACACAGAGAAACTCTTTCTGCACTACAGCCTCTATATGTCCTTACTCATGGCATTTCATCAAGGAAAAAGCAGCAGGAAAAAGCAAGACTCACTAGTTGGAGCATCCCATGTGCTGTGTCTGCCCAAGCACTGCCTGCCACAATTCGCATGGCCAGGGCCAAGGTATCTACTGGAAGCAATCCCTCTACTCTGACATAGGGGCAAAACCAACTCAGCACATTACGGAATAAGGCATCACCTTTTCAAAGCAATATAAAATGTGTGTTTTATCACTGCAAACACCTAGGAGTTATTCTCCATGCTTCAGATCCCTCTTCCTACTTGCAAACATCTGCATTATGCTGGCAAATTATGCACCCAGCTGCAAAGCACTCCAGTTCTTTCCATGCTTGCCAGGAAAGGCATTGATTCCACTCCACAGGCCCAAAACCTAGTGTTTCAGAGGTTTACAAATGAGTAGCCACAGGACATGTGGAGGGCTATTCTGATTTCCTTTATATAAGACCTCTGTGTATTTTCTGGAAGTGAGCTAGTCCTGAACCTATTAAAAAAAATCACATTGATTTTATTATCTTTTACTGTTGGTATAAAGAATATATTAATTTTAATGAAATGCTTTGGTTAAGTATATTAACTTCTCATAATCCTGTCGTTATTTTGAACAATTTAAAATACTCATTTATTAAGCAAAATATCTGCAGTTATAGAGATCTTGCTGCACTGATACCATGCCAGCAAGAAGCAAATTTTTTATCTGGCAAACTTGTATGAAAAGAGTATGAGAGGATTTAAAAATACAAGGCAAAAAGATTTTGCCAGCAGGGCAGTTATCCACATGAGCCACTAGAGGACAATGTAACCCAAATTATTAGCAAACTAATTCATAATTAAAATTTGCTACTCATCAAACACTGAAGTTGTAGGACAAAGCAATTGAGCCAGATGCTTTTACTAGGGCACTACCTCAGGACTTTTTACATTCTCAGAGGAAATTTCCCTATGAACTATGTACTGGGTCTGCAAAAGACAAATTAATCCAAGAGGTGGAACTGATGATACACAAGCAAAGTTTTAATGGCTGAAAATGATTTTCAATCCCAGCCACCAGCTGAACATGGTGCAACAGCTTTAACGGATTGGTGCCAAAGAAGAAGGAAAAGGCCTCTCAGTGAAACTATAGAAAACAAGAGAGTCCTTGTCAGCGTTGCATCTCATTATACGTGAGCACTAATTGTGGAAGATGTCAGCCCTGCAGCACCTCTAATGAACGTACACATCATGAAGCAGACCATGGCAAACGAAAAAACAGGAGGCTCAGTCCAAAGTCTGCTCAGGTCACCTATTTACTGGCACTTAGATATATTTTCAGAATTGCAACATATGAAAAGTGAAAGACATCTCTAGGTTCTGCAGAGGCAAGGATTATGTCCCTGTACTACCAGCCATCAATCCTGACAGCTCTCTGTGCATCAGTGGAATATTAAATAATAGACGTTTGTACTTCTTAGCAAATTAAATGTACTATATATATTAATATATTATTCATTTTTTATTCAGCATAGACTTTTTAAATGCTGTATTTCATATGCTACATGCAGAGCACATTGAATTAAGTGTGTATGGATGCATTACAATATATTGTGTAATATCAAATAACTGCAAGTGAGAAGGTACTTTAAAATGAAGGAATGGAAATCGCCAATGTTGAACACTGTGAAAAAAACCACACAATTTTCATGTCAGAACACTCCCCAGTGCTGCCCTAGGAAGCCATTTGTTATGCTCCTATGGCCTATCAATTCACCTAAGAAAACAAACTGGGCAAGGAAGGGACCCCTAAAGCTGAGTACACTCATCTCCAAGGTGAGATGTGAATTCCAATGGCTTCTGGTTTCCTGAACTGTAAAAAAATAGACTTAATTTCTTGGGAAAGTGGCAGCCTTTTTTAAAAAGCCTTCTTTTTAAAGTGAATGTATTCCCATTAACTATTTTGGTTCCCCCCATGCTGGAGTACATAACGGACCTTTTTTTCTTTTTCTTTCCTATTTTGTCTATTGCTTTTTATCCCCCACAAAAAGTTGTGGAACTAGTGTTTGGGCTTTTTCCATCCACTCTGTTCAAACAAATGTTCATTAAGAGATTACAGGTCCTTACTGCAATAAACCATACTATTTTTTCACACTAAAAAACAACCCTATAAATCGTTAATTAATTATATGCCTCAAACTACCCAGACAAAATCCCTACTTATATGTTGAAACATGCAAACTATAGCATGATGCTATGCATAGCTTTTTAAATTTCATAACTCACAAGAGAACAATGGCATATTGTATGCACCAAAATTGTACACTTCCAATTTAATGGAATTTATTGTTTTATTGCTGATGCAGGATAAAACCCCATTCAATTTGATGACAGTTTTATTGCAGTAGTAGTAAATTGAATATAAGAGAGAGTTTATGCTCAGCCTAATATCCATGATCTTATGTGTTTGTTGACAAGTCTCACTGTAAATTTGTATGCCATGTTTACTTTATTCTGCAGAGGAAAATAAAAGATGTATTTTTTATGAAGAAGAGTAATAGTGATAGAAAATTCAATTTAACAGGGGTTGAGAGAAAAAAAGAATGTGGCAATAAAAGAGGAAAAACCATTTTCTTTTGTTGTCATGAAGTGTTTTAAGTTCCCACTCGCCTTAAATTTTCCCTCCCTCATATACAGGATTACTCAACTTGAACTGAAAGAATGGCAATTTTCCATACTTCCAGGTATATTTAAAAACATTAAGCGATTTTGTGAATGACCAAAAATTGCCTGATCTGACCCTTTTGACGAATTTGCACCTCAATCCTCCTGATTCATACATGCAGATGCCCAGCTAAGTAAGGCTAGAGCACCTCTTAACAGAGCTATTTTTGCTATTTCAATACACAGATATGCCTATGCCCCAAAATAATTTCAAAGATTCTTTTTCATCACTGTCACAAGTCTGCATCCTCCTTTTTGACCTGAATTTTTCTCATCTCATCCTTCCAAAAGCTTCATTCAGGTGGCTTTGCTAGACTTCATTATATTGTATCTGCTCAAAGCAGCTGTATTGGCATCCTACTTTAGGAACACAAACAGCTACTATTGTCCAAACCCAGAAATCACTCATCTTTGCAATTATGTACAATTCTGACAATCCATATTCACTCAGTGTCTAAAAATCAGGAAAAAAATATGCATTTATAGCAATTGATACATTAATATTAGTGTATTAATTTTATAAAAATTATTTCTTCATGTATTAATTATATTTATTTATAATTAAAATCAGCACTCTAACAAACACTGCTATAATATTCTTAATTCCCTCAAAGAATGAGAAACTTCACCAAACTAAACTTGATTAAAATAGTGTGAGAGAAAATTCAGTCTCCAGGGTTACAGCACTGTTCAGTTGATATGATTCTTCTACATATCTGTGGAATGGCTTCGTACATGAACATATGATCATTGTGAATAGCAAAATATCAATCAGCTGGAAGAAATTTTGCCATGAGGAGGACATTGTGGATGCTATGTGAGCATCCAGATAAGTCCTCCTGCAATTCCTACCTGGTATACTTTTCTTAGGATAAACCACATTGCCTGTCACAAATGGCAAAGGAGAGAGAGTGCTGGTGGAGGGAGGATGCACATGAAGACCAAAGGTCTGACAAGATCATGTTCCATCACCATCACATCAAGCACTGCCAAGGCCATTGCGAAACCACGTCCATAAGTGCAACATTCACAGATTGTTTCATTACCTCCAACATTTGCGACTTAGCACTTCCCTAAGCAGCATGTTCCAGTGTTTGACAGCCCTTTGGGTGAAGAAATTTTTTTTCCCTAATATTTAATCTAAACTGGTGCAACTTGAGGCCATTTCTTCTTATCCTATCAATCTTTACCTGGAAGATGAGCCTGACCCCCACTTGGCTACAACCTCCTTTCAGGCTCCTTTCCTGAGCCTCCTTTTCTTCAGGTCTGCACTCTCTGAAGCAGGGCTGGTTGCCCATTCCACATCACCCAATTACCTAACAGCAGGATGAGTAGTAGTATAAAGATACCAAACTCAAATTGCTCTTGACAGAATAGTTCAAAGAAAAAAAAATGGTAGATCTGGGGCATTATGGACTGAATGATATTTTTTTCTTTTGTCCAGTTATAACCTTCCTATTATGTTGTCACTTTCTATATACCATTTAAGAAGCCAACAGCAGTGATTCTACATGACAATGCCTCAAGGCAAGCTTTTTGATGGAGAAACTGCATCAAAGGCGTTTTCAAGCTCATCAAGAGGCCAAGAGCTGGTTTGCTGATTTTAAAGTCTAACTGATCACTTAGGAGAAGCATCTGCCAGTTAGAAGTATCTCTTTGAGAGGCCATCTGTCAGGTCCAAAATGCCAAATTTCCTTCCCCACCCAAAAGGGGCACTGGCTAACCAACAAAAGAAAAGTTGTGCTAACAGGGTGTGGGCTGTCATCAGTTTAAGCTCATCAGTCCCACAGCTGCTGTTCCCAGGTCCTGACTCTCCCTTGGGTCAGTGCTACCTTCCACATTACCAGCCAGATCAAGGGCAGCAAGCCACTGCAGAAAACAAACAAGGATAGTTTTAATGGTGTTTATACTCCCTGACTTCACTGACAGGCTGAACACACGGGTACTGGTACTAGCAGGAGGTAGGGAATAGGAAAACATGTCATTTCTAATTTGGATATGCCTGCTGCTCAGCAACAACTGCATGATCTGTTCCAAGTTCCAGGGGTGAAAACCCAGCCCCATTGATGTAAATTATAAAATTAATATAGCCTTCAGCAGGACTAAGATTTCACTGTATGCACTGAAACATTGAGAAACCAGAACAGTAAAGTTCCTGCCTGAAGGTGGAAAGGAGGGAAGAGAAAAAACACCAAAGCACCCAAATAAGAGCAGAGAGCTTTACTATTTTATGTTACATTATGCTTGGTTGAGATAGAAAATTGTGTTCCTGTTTATTGGCTTCTTCTTTCACATTCCTCCTTCAGTCTTTCCCTAACTTTTGCTGTCAGGGTGCTCTCAGAGCTCCCTGTGGAACCTGTCTCCAGGCATGCTGGGCAGTGGCTACAGTGTCCCATGTTTCAGGCACAGAGCTATGCTCCTTGTAAACTTCCCATTCCCCATGGTCACTGCCTCTCCTCCTAAGGACTTGGAGCCATTTTAATTACAGCTGGCTACTAGCTCAGTCCTACCTTCCCTCTACTCCTCACACCAATTGCTGAGGGATGCATGTGCCAGGTCAGGGCTCTCAGCCTCCCCAACCTGCACTGCCTTAAAGTACCACCCAAGCTCTGTTTTTTCCAATTTGCACACCAAGCCAATCTTTGGGCTTGTAAACATCAGCTAGACATTGCAACATCCATGTCTGTGAGCAAGTGCCTCTGTTCTCTCCTGTGGGCAGGCTGAGCTGCAGGACTGGGTGAGAGCACTGAAAGATGACAATTGACATGCAGACCCAGGGCCAGCCAGCAGTACCAATAAATCTGGTCCCTGAAACACTGCAGTTAAATTAGTAGAGGGCTGAGTTCAAATTAATCAGACATGTAACTAATCCTGATCCTCAGCTTACCAAAGATCATAAAAGTAATAAAAAATGGATCTCAAAGAGCCCCCTGGGCAGCATCTTGTAGTCCATTTATCTTTCCCAGGATAGGAGCAACTACATCTATGTCATTCCTGATATCCATCTAATCTCTTGTTAAATACTTCCAACAATCCCATCACCTTTCCCAGAAACTTGCTTCCTGACTTTACTTTTACTTTTGCCACAGATCTATTTTCAATGTCAAATCTGAAGCAGTCTTTCACACTGAAGGATGAAAACAGTATTTCTTCTCCTACTCACAGAGGGCAAGAAATAAATGCCTCTGTTCCTCTCTGCAGGACACTTCCATTTGCCTACTCTATCCATCTTCAGCCATCTCTCTGTCCTCTACAACCAGAAGAGCAGGTAAGAAATGAGGATTCCAGATAGTTCCCACCATAGAGCAAACTCTTTAGATGCCCTTGCATGACATGCAGGGAGATGGGCAATGAACTACAACAAAAAGTTGGGGGGGAAAAAGAAGACTCCGAGTAACACAGTATTCCTTCACTGTTCCTCATACTGGAGGAGAAATACATTGAAAGAAAGAAGAAACCTTTAATACTTTCTTAGAAAGTGGAGTGAAAAAGTGGCTAAAGGAGATTAAAAAACCTCTTCACAGGTACAAATCTATTTCAAGGGGTCATCTGCTGGCGCACTCTCTATTGTGCTGCAGAGGAGCTGTGAGAACTGGACATCAAAGGAGCTCTGTAAGCCCGCGCTCATAGAAGACAGCACCTCAACAAAATTACTCCTGCAGATTCTGCAGCTGCAGAGGTATTTTAAAAGCTCTGTGAATCGACACCCACCACCCTCCCAATGACAAGAGGCTTTCAAGTTCCCCTTGAAAAATATCAATACAGTATAAAGGGTTGCTATGAAAAGAAGAACAACAAGAAAGTTAAACTTCAGTAATAATTCTTCTTCAGATGGGCAGAGGCATGGCATCTTTAAATAAACACATCTGAGCCACAAAATTTAAATATCATTATGTGACCAAATCTGTCATTATCAAGGGAGAGTACTTCCTCAACATCAGGAGCAATTGCAGTAATTAAAATCCATTTAACATTACCCATCTGCTGCAAAAAGTAGCACAGTATTTGCAGCTTATTTGACCTTGTGTGCAGAGCACCCACTCATCCCCACAAATTCTTCTGTGGCATGAGCAGAAACAGCAGCTGATTAATATTAAAAAGATGAACATGGCTTGATGACTAATGACTTTTTTTATCAAAGACTTAGGGTTTTTATTTTACAGCATATATTTGAGTGACCTAGGGGGCAAATATAGTCAAAGATAAGTACCTCATCTGTCTGTAAACCACAACTTCTAGGACCAAATTTTACACATAATTTTTACTCATTACAGCACACATGGTAATTCATGAATACAAATGCCTGCATGAAAGATTTAGTAAAGTAAATTGCACTGAAGGTAACTTGACTTTATTGATATGGACATTGAAAATACCTGCACTCAGGAATTGTAGCTGTAGCAGTGTAGTGCTCTTCACTGTTCGATATAAATTGGTTTGAAACCTGATCTTGGGTTTTATAATCTGCCCTTTTTTTTATTCTAATACAAACTGTAAATTCAACACATTTACTTTATATATGTATGTATTTATATACATATGACAGTCAACAGCAATAATTTTCATGCTGACAGTTTTCTCTTTTCCTTTAAAGGCTGTACAAAGATTCTTGCTGCTCAGCATGCAGGATAAAAATACAGATGTAATACATGCCATAAGAACACAGTACAAGGACCGACCATCAATGCTGCAATTCTCACAGATTATTGAAGCATGTTGCCTATGGCTGCACAGCCTTAGAATTAAATTACTCCTAAGAGAAACAAATAAACGCTGAATATCACTAATTGTCTGCAATGCATCAAAATGAAAAAAAGATGCCATAAAATTCTATATTTGCTCAGGCAATAAAATATCAAGCAAGTCTACTCTCTTGTGTACCCCTTCCTAAAACTACAACTATTTTCCTTTGACCATTTGTTTCTACTGGACTTTCACCCAGCTCACGATGGGTCTGATAGCAGAAGCCTTCTGCTAAAACAGATTATTGATGCATTAATAAGATACAGATAAAAGAACTGGAAATACCCACAAAAACCCCCTGCAAACAGTGCTTCAGAAATCTAAAGAAAAATCCACCTAAAGCATTGATAATTTTCTATAAACACCTTGTGGCATGAGGAGGACAGTTGCAGGTATCTAGTAGTCTTGGTGATCATTATAGCACATGTGAGCGAAGGGACTCAACAGCTCTGGGGGCTCAGCTACAGCAATAAAAGGAAGGCATTTTCTTGTCCTTGCGAAAGCTGTGCTCAAGGATCTTGGTAAATGAAAAACTACTTTCTTTCCAGATTTATGGATATCTAGAGAAACATATCCATGTGAAAAGTAGAGGGCAAAACGTTTCATTTCAGAGACATGTTCACCTAAACCTCATCTATGTCAATATCAGCCTTCTCTCAAGCCTTTGAGCCTGCCAGTGACAAGTGGGTGAAACAGGGGTGCCAGACTAACCCTGCTGGTGGCCCTAGCAAGCTCGGTGGCCTGAGGATATCAGGGCAGTGTGACAGCTTCCCCAGCCATACCTCAGCCATGCCTCTGAGGTGCAAGGGCATCCATGGATAACAGCGACTATAAATCTCCAGGTACTGCTATGAAGCTTCCTTGGCAGCAAAGAATTGCAGTCCAAAGTCTTACTTGTTCCCTCCATTTCCTACCCTCCCATTAGACCACTGCTGCTTGATAGCTTAAACTCCCTTTGTTTTTTTCTAACTTATTTTTAATATAAAACACAACAAAACATCAGAGGATTGCTCAAAATTCATTACAGTGTTCTTAAATTTTCTGAGTTCTTAAAGCACTCAACCATGACATCAACATGCCATCAATTACTAATGAAATTCAATATCAGTTTCAGCAAATAACTATTTGAATGCAAGATTTTTAGTTCTGATTCTGGTGTATGCCCAATGGCCTGATACAGCACAACTGAACGCACTTATACACTGCAAAAAACTGCAGCAAAATAATCAAGCTAATAAAATGACAGCCAACCTCAGGAAGAAAAATCATCATACTTGAACCAGGTCAGAATTCAGATAAGCAACAGGAATAAGATGAAATTTATGAACTCCCTTTCATTAACTGATCAATATATACTATATATATACACTATATACACTATACACAGTTGTGGACTATTGTTAGGTTTTTCATCACTGAAATGCTGCTACCAGTGTCTATAGGGAAAACAATCCAGGCTGCCACAATTCCCTTGGGCTCTTAATTATACTGAGGGTGAGTTTACCCAGCATAGCAGAGAATTGACCTGGCATCTTCCTGATCCTGTGTGCCTCCCTACAAATACATGTATGGATCATGGGATATACAGCACACTGCTTTCTGTGTAGGGTATGTAGGACATTGCCAAATACAAGGGGAGAATGGGAAGATTCCCCCAAACAGAACTTCTAGTCTAATCACAGGTTTTGGAAGTGCATTACCCCTTGTTTAATAGTCTCTACCTTTGACCACAATAGAACTTCCATAACATACGTAATTTTTCTTCAGCCTGTACAGTACCTCTTGTGAAAGACACAAACAACAAGGAGAAAAAATAAACCCTGCAGCCACATCTGTCTATTCTTTGCCCTCATCCTCCCTCAGTAAATGGAGGCTCCTCAATATCAAACTGCCCCAGTATACGAAAATAAAGTACTGCCTATTTTAATGTTCCAGAGTAGGGTGGCCATTGCTTTGCAGCTGTTTGGTGTCTATTGCAGGAGTGCTGTAGCCGCAGCAAGCACAGGTAAGAAAGCTGAGCTGCTCTAGGAAAAGAAAATCCCCATTACAAATCAGAGACATTGATTGTGCATCTTGAGAGAGATCAAGTCAAAATCTCTACATTTCCATAAAGTCAGGAATTCTTTCTATACGCAGTTCAAAGCTTCAAGTTTAAGCTAAAAATCCATTTCTGGCCTTGGTCCTCTGAAAGTGAGAACCATCACTTTCCCTGTGGACCTTTTCCAACTATCATCACTAAATGGGAAGCTTTTGAAGACAGCTCTCACATAGTAACAACAGGACAAGATTTGAGTCTTTGAATCCTAAATTATTTCCCCCCACACTCTTGAGTCCCTCAGAGATCAGCTGAGCTTCAGGACCATCTAGACAGAATGCAGATGTACTCTTGTTAATTGGCCCAGCACGCTATGGTATCACAACTCCTTCTACCAGGACCATTTTTGTAAATAAATGCAGCATAAAGCCTACATATTTTCCTCAGTCCATCCCATTAAGGGATTGGAGCCACTGTAGCACAGTTCTTTCATTTTCTTTTTCTCTTTCTCTCAGGGAAGTGTCTGGGTGACCCAGAGAAATCTCAGTAAATATTTTCTTAAATCTAAACATTGTACTGAAAGCTTTTCCTGCCCTGATTTGTTCTAAACTCAGCAATAAAAACATACCATCCTGCCTAACATCACCATCAATTCAATTTTTGCTACCACTACCATTTCTGGTCCTTTTTCTTCCCACTTAAGACTGTCAAAATGTTTTGCTCTTTTTGCCCCTCCAACCTTTACTTCTTATTCACAGTTTTTTCAACAGAGGCATCAGTGTGCTGAACTTGAATCAGATACTAATTTCTCCCCAGTATCTGACATTTGGGTTAAACACGAGTTAATGAAAAAACATACAAATAATGTTTAATAGCTAAATCCAAAGTTGCAAGGAAATAAAAAAGACCGCTAATCTAGCAGGCTGATCCTTTGCTGATCAATAAAATGCATTCATATCTCAATCTTGATAAATGTTTTAAGCTGTTTATTTATTTGCTAAAACAGAAGAAAATATTATGTCACAATAACAAAAACCAGAAGCAGACAAGTAGCAGCAGTCTCTGTCACTGTGTTGTGTGTCTCATGAACAGAGAGATGCTTGTCTCTAATAATCCTAGCGAGCCTCAGGATAGCTTGTGGTAATCAAATGCGGTTTTTTTTCAACTAAAATTTTCTTCCAAGTTCTGCCTTCATTTTAAGATCATAGGTGAGAATGTATATTTTTAACCATACACCAGCATATACCAGCTAGTATGTGTTTATCAACCCACATTTAAAGCACAAAATGGAAACAGTCAATCATAATATCATATATATGACATATGATAGCTATCCTGTTTCATATATTATAATAGGGTTTTGGGTTTTTTTGACAAGGCCCTGAATGTTTGCTTGAGATGAAGGGTAATAAATCAAAACTAGTCAGAACTTGACTAACCACAAACCTATTCTTCCCTTATTTTAGGATTCCCATCACACATTTCGCTCAGGTGTAACAGACTGTGGTAAGAGATACCCCATGTCACAAGCTTCAGTATCATCCCCTTTCTTCTACACAGAAATCCTAAGTCTGACCCAAATCCAGGAGGAATTCAAATAGGAAACTTTCACACACTGTCAGTTTGGTGAGCTATGAATGGGATCTCGTGTTTCTGCTAAGTGCAAGACTGGAAGGGGTGGGTACGAGAGCAGCAGGTCCCACAGCCTACACCAGCCTGTGGCACAGCTCTTTTCTTGCACCGGCCCTGAGGTCAGCTCTCTACCAGGCTCTGCACAAAGCCTGGGCTCCTCCCAGCCCTGGCAAATGGCTCAGAGATGGCTCCACTTGTGGCAGTACCACGTATTTCATCTCCCCAACACCGGTACTGAGTGTCAATCGCGCTGGTAAGGGCAGTCAAGGCTCTGGGCAAAGCTCAGCACAGCTTTTGGAAAACACTGAAATGCCACAGTGCTTATTTCAGACAGGAAGTCTGCTTTGGTTTCCAAGGTGAAAGGGGACTCTTTTATATAAGGCAGTTTCCATCAGTATGGGCTTTCACGGGAGAACGAAAGCCAATGATGCACCTTTTCCTGCCTAGAATTTCAATTAGAAACTTGGATTTAGCATCGGTACACAAGTTTGAAAGTAAATGGGAAATGGAACGCAAGAGTTTATGTAGAAGGGATTTTTTAAAGTGAAAAGACGTTTCTTTACAGAGAAAGACATCTGCAATACCCAGTAATTGAATAACAAACCAAAAAGGATGGGAGGTTAAATACTCGAAAGAGAGCTGCTACACAAGAGAGTCTGGGCCTTCTTTTGCAATACATAAAAAGAAAGAAGATTCATATTAGCTACATCAAAAGCTCTTCATTATTAGGAACACTGGAAGGAAGTACACTTCAGTTAGTGTTAGGGGTACAAGAATCCCAGGAATTTCTGAGCTTTAGGATGTAACACAAACTTCCTCCCTCATCTCACATAGATCACCAAGTATCAAAGAAACAAAAAAATGCAAGAGGGCAGCAGTTACTAAAAATGAAGATCTGAGCCTCAGTGCCTCAACATCCCATTACAGGAAAAAAAATAATCTCATTATAAGAAATCTGCACAATTGATACACCTTAAATTAGAGCACACTTAAAACAGTGCAGATTTTCTATTAGCAGTCAAAACAATGCATGCATTTATACAGAGAGGTAGGAAATTGGCAAAACATGTCCTGGTTAGAAAGAATAGTATCATTGTGAACAGAATTTATTTCTACAGTATTTTATCCCTCATATGAATAAGACACTTGTGTGCTATAGGAATAGACTGGTAAAATTAGCTCACCAAGTAGGCAGGGAGCTGAACAGGTGGCAGCACCAGGCATCACTAGACCTTACTTATGGAGATGATCTTTATCCCTTCCATACAATTAGATAATTACTCTCCTATGAAAAACAACATTCTGAGAGTGAGGCAAAAATATTTTTCTTGTTTCCCATGGAATCAAAGATTATGGACTGTCCACCATGATAATATTAGTGATTTTAAAAGAAAAATCCCATACAGAGATAGCTCATTTCTGCTAATTTGTCTGCTGGTAGCTACCTTGGCTTTGGTTTCTTTGTAGGCAGGATGTTCTTTTGGAGAAGATGATCATGAACTGCACATACACCTTCATCTTACCCAGAAAAAAGACAAGTTTAGAGTATGCTTAATGCCCCATGTGTGACAGCATTTATAGGGAGCAAATCTCTTAGTCACAGAAGGCAAACCATGACTGGTTTGGGCACATTTTGAATTTATAAAACTGGTTCTTTCTCCAACCAAAGCACTTTTTCCCACTGTGTGTTTCATACAAAACTTCCTTCTTCCTGCCTGTTTATCCCATCCTGCCATATGTTCCAAATGAGAAAGATTTTAATTTCAGCAGTTACTAAAATACTTCCCTGCCTACAGAGCACAGCAGAGCCTTTTCAGAAAAAAAAGAATGTGTTTTATCACTATTATCATTAACAGCTAAAAACTCCATTTGAGAACTCTAAATGAAGTGTTGCACAGAGGACAGGAAAATTCATTCAATTCTACAGATTGGAAAAGAAGCACTGACGGTTTGTGTGGTTATTTTTTCCTTTGACTTAGCATACCATCATGCAAATGGTTAAACAGCAACATGGAGCAAGTTTTAGTAGCTATTTTCAAACAATGAGGCAAATATAGATAGACATGGTTCAGATGATGTCAGAGAAGGGGGTAAAAAAAGCACAAGCGTTTAACCCTCACATAAAACACTAGGAAAGAAGAAGTCAAATAAGACCACAGGCTGGAGCAGAGCTTCTCAAGTCTGGTCTGGCACCAAGATGCTTTTTGTAGCCAGCTGGCTGTACCTTAAAGGGAAAAAAAAAGCCCTCCTGAAGTCACTGTTGCAATGTAAGAAGGTTGGAAATATTTTCTGTGCTGCAGAACTTTAGGCCAGTGCAAATCTTGCATTTATTTTTTGATAATAACTCTGAGGTCTGACACCCTTGAGTCAGGGGAAGTGCCCAAAGCTGAGGGATGATGACTTTTCTATAATGGTACAGTGCTGCATAGCCACTGCATTCCCTGAGTAAGGAAATTGTCAACAAAGTTGAAGATGCAGTACATGCCTGAGTTTGCCTTCAGGGTATTTTTACACCAAAATTGTTGAAAAGCATGTATCTGGCCTGAGTAAGGCATGAAATTATTTCAAGTATAAGCCTGTAAAATACACTGAAAGTCAATAATGCATAGGTAAAGAAAGGAAGACAGTCCTCCTGGGGAGGATGCACAGAAAAGATGTTTGAGTCCACAAGAGAATACATATCTATAGTTCTCCCTTTACTCAGAAACAACAGTGAGTTACATCTGCAAAAGTAATTTCCTGGCTGAAAAAAAGACCAGGAATCAACTTCGATTTTTTGTTTTCTTTTTTCATTAGCTGCTCTTAAAACACCAACTCCGATCCTTACCTGACACAGCAGTGATCTTGACAAACAAACAAAAGCCTAGCATCCCATAAATCCAGAGACAAGGCCAGATAGAACCTCTTCATGTTCATTATCTTAATCAGGAAAGATGCTCTATTAGTGCTTTTTGTTTTCTTTCATATCCATGGCCCCTCATAACTCAACTGCTTTTCTGTTATTCACTCCAGAAAAGTCATTCTGGAGCCACAGGAAATTCATTGATCTCCTCTGGGAGAAAAATCATCTTGGAATAAGCCCCAAGTGCTGCCAGTCAGCCATTCAACAGCACAGGAAACCTCTGCTAGCACCACATTTCTTGCAGTCAGTGCTCTCTGAAAGCCCAGCCATGCACAAGGGAGCTCAGCACACCCAAACACATCTCCATCATCACAGGTTAACTTTCCAGGACAGCTACATCTTAAATCTGGCTGGATTTAAGAGAGGGAGTGAGAAGTGGCTTGGACTGTGTGACAATGATATGTGATGAACAATTTGCTTTGAAGGCAGTTGGAGGCCTCTTCTGAGAAAAATTAAGTAGGTAAGTATAGAGAAATGTTCATCTTGGGAAAACTATCTCTGCTATTAAAAGAATTTGCTTATTCTTTACCTAGCTGCAAAAGTTCTTGAAATAAATGACATTTTTATCTTTCAGCAAAGCTTCTCACTCCAAGGTGTGTGAAAATTCTGGATGCTGGTACTATAATGAACTTGCTGTTCAGATGGCCAACTGCATGAACACCACACACACCAGCAGGAGCTGCAGCACAGGTGGAAAGGTGAGGGTGAGAGACACTTCATGCTACAGTGCACTTTGCTGAAGGGTCAAATTACTGCTTCAGTGCTTATTGTTATTTTCTAAATAAGAAGTAGTGAACACTCTATGAAAAAAAAAGAAAATTATTTAGCATTTATCTTCTGGAGAACAAGAAAATGCTTTTTGAAACCAAAATCTACTTCATATACAATCTCTCTCAGATCAAATTAATTTTCCTCATCCTTGGTTGAACAATAATAGGCTATCAAGGCTGTTGCAATAAAACCCCACATGATAAATTGAAAATTACAGCAAGAAAAAAAAAATCTCAATCTAGCTGGAGAATATCCTAGCTGAAAAGCAGGTTCCATCTCTGTATTCATGACAGAAAGCAGCAATAAATCATGTTTAGAAGTTAACCCAAATCATGCTGAAATAATGAAAGTCTCTAATGGATTACAGACAGGACATGGAAAGAGAAAGCCAGAAGAGGAGAAGGAACATGTCTCCTCACCCCAACAGACCTTGAATTGTGTGCTTCAGTGGAGGAAATGACATGTGTGTATTCTACTTTACTGTTGTTTTCACAACCCATTTTACCATCCTATCGAACTACACCTTTATAGGCCCTGAACTGGTTTTCAGCCACAGCACTAGATTTAAAAATAACTTGACTTTCTAGACCTCAGATGGGAATGATGCTTAGAGCTGTCTCCACTATTACAAGGCACAACTAGGAGAAGAAATTTCCTTATAAAACTCAGGATTAAAAAAACCCTGTTAAAGAAAAATGTTTAACACATGTAACAAAAACTGACGAGTTTTAGGTTTCAGTAATAAGACAAGTATTGCCAGATGGTGTAGCTTATAACAGATACAGCTTATATATTTTGCTGTAGTGTTGGACAGAAAAGACATAGTCATGGCTAAATTTCCTTAAGCAGGGGCATGCAATAAAGAAGAAACCAGCCTATTTTGGTTTTAATGTCTTGGACTTGTTTACAAATCCTGAGGAAGAGGTCAGTGCAATATGATATGAAAAACAGAATGATAAACCAGTCTATACATTTGCTTCTTGATGGAAAGAAAGATTATCTCTCCAGTTCACTCTGAGTTATTGCCAGGATTTTTAATGAAGTGACAACAGGGATGAAAATCTCCAATATATTTGCAACCTTGCAAAGTTAAAACCTAACATTTTTTGTTAACTCCCGTGTCTTTTAATAGGTGATCATGGCTCTTTCTTCCTCAAGGCACAGTTACAGAGCCTGTAGCTGTGGTTATTCTGACTGCAAAGAATCAGTATTGTTATAAATAACTACATAGTCATTGGCTTTCCCTATTATATTTATATTTGCTTCTGCAAATTATTTTGATATAATACAGTTCATAATCCCTCTAATTTCTTTTGATATAGTATAATTTGTCAGCCCTTTTTTTCCTGTGTAGATTATATAGTGTGATAAATATATTGTAGTTTAGGCTCTTGCAAAACATCAAAATAGAGACTATGTGCTATGTATTATAACACTAACTGTAGCTAATGCCTTTATTTGTGTAACTAACTGACAATAGTGAGAATAACTCAGATAACATTGATTTAATGTACCTGTGGAGTACCTTATCTGTATGATAACATTGAAAAGAACCAGGAAAACAAACATCAAAAGGAATGCAAAGAGGAATTTACCACTGACCCTTCTACTATCAAGAACTGTCAAAACACAGAACAGAGGGCCTTGTGAGGATATAAAATACATGAATTTCATCTGCGGTATGACATGTACTTTAAGAAGACAGTTCAAGGGTCAAACCAAGCAAAGGAATTCACAGAACAAGTAAACTGCAAGGAATGTTTGAATATGCATAATTGTCATTAATATGCATTTAATCAATGTAATGAAAAAGAATATAAGAAGAATTTGTTTAAGCTAACTGGTGTGCCTCTGGAAGTTTGCTAAGCACCCAGCACTGTTTACTGTCCCTTTTATCCCTTTTTAAAGTTTTTAAAATTTTATAGAGTGAGCCTTGTTTCTCACAATATCTTTGATATTTCTGAATGCAGCTAAGAACAAGAATATAGACTGTGGTAGGGGAACTCAGCATTTAATTTTGCAACATGCAATTAGTGGGTGTGAAAAGGAAATATCATTCCCCAAAGTATATGGTAAAAGAATGATTAATTTACATAAATCTTGCTGAAGCTGAGCTGGCGGTTGATTGCCTGTCTGATAGCTGCAGTGAGATGCTAGCTAATAGCCTGCATTGAATTCCTAAAAACTGGTCCTTATCTCACCCAGGCAACCCACAGACTGAACTCAGCACGGGGCAGGTGGTGCAGCTGCCCTGTGTTAGAGCTGACCACAAAATAAGAGTTCATTACTCCTGATAACATGCTAACAGGTGAGGCTTTCTTAAACAGAAAAAACACCAAGGTTGGCATTTCTCATTTTAAGTTTAAAGACCCACCTAGTTTTATTTTTCCTTCCTAATACTCTAGAATTTTTCACTTTTGAAACTTCAAAACATGCACTGTCATTACTTCTTTCCCTTGAAGAGGTTAATATAATTTCAAGTGGACTAACAATACAGAAGTGTTTTTAAATTCTATTAGCAATTTAAGGTACAATTTCACTTATAGCCAATAAAGCAATTTCTTTTAAAACAGAGTTATGGCAGCTATGACTCTGGCATAAAGCTTGATCTCACAACAGATTTGGTTGGAAAAAATTAGGTAGGTTAAGAGGAAGGAAGATTAAGTCAAATTCTAGGGAGCAAGAAAAGGGGCAATGCAAAACTCATAACTGGATTTTTAAAATTATTTATGATGGATAAAAACATAAAAGGGCAAAAAGAATACATGGAAGCTGTCAGAAGGCTGACTTCAAAACACCAGTGACATTTATAGAGCACTGGCAAACCAAGTTGCATGAAAAACAGCTGTACATCCTAGCCTCCAAAACTAAAATATTCTGATGATGACCCAAACATCTTCAACAACATTAATATCAAGAACACACCAATCATATAAATCTATATCTCTAGCTATGTCTTATCTGCTTAGCAACTTACTGTGCCATAAAATGGCAATGGGAATTGCTGCCAAAATAAGGTAAGCTCCAGCTCTACAAAGTGCCTGCGAACATTTTGCAAAGGGGTTTGCAGATTCAGTCCTTCTTCCTCATTTATGTCTTGGATAACAAACCAAGGACATAGTTTTCCTCTCAGATTTGTGAAGTACACCAAGGCACAGTGACTTTAGGAAACCTTGTTGCTGACAGACCAAAATATCAAATTTTCCCTTTAATATATTCCCATTTATTCAACAACTAACGCCCATCCATACCCTATTTTTTGGAATTTTTTACTTTTTCTTCCCTGCTTTTTTCATGCGTCTCTGCGTGCCTCATCTGGTAAGGGCAGATAGTCATGGCATGTGAGAGAAGCTGTTTGTGAAAGAAACACTTTCCTTCCTCCACACTGACCCAGAATTTTGCCCTTGCCACTTTAACCACATCCAGCTGCTAAGCAAAGAACCAGAATCCTTTATCTTCTCACTGCTGTTGTGTTCCCACTTCTCTCAGGAAAACAAGACACAAGGGACCCTGAGAAACAAATGCAAAAAACCCTGTATCATGAGCCAAACCTCACAGTGTTGCATTAGCGAAGAGCATTGCCTCTGGATCCCCTTGCTGTGACCAGATGTGCAGGACTGGTGGGAAATGACCCATTTTTAACCCCCCTCACTCTGAGCTGACACTAATGCCACAGCCACTCTTCAGGCAGAGTTCACAGTGAGTATAAGAGCAGACAGCCCTGCCATTTCACTGAAGTGAAAAATCACAGCTCTATGATGATTCCTTCAAGGCACATTTAGCTGAAAGAGCGAACACACTGTGCTTCAGGAGGAGAGCAAAGGCTACATAGGCAGAATGAATGAGCATTGAAGGCAAAAATTGCATTCATATCTAGTCCTACCTATTTAATGGTTTTTTTTTTAACAATACATCATAGAAGCAGACAAGCTCTGGTTATGTATGAGTATCTGCACGTACGCATCTAAAACATTTGCCAGCAGAAGTGCATTTCTGTGAATCCTGAAGCTTAAGAGTGGATTTGACCATCACAATGGAAGGGTGATAACACTGTCTGACCTCTGCTGCCCACCTCCTGGGTGCTGACTGGCACTGACTGTTGAGAATAACTAAAAATAACCAGCTTGTGTCATATATTGTAATAAGGGCAAGGGGAGAAAAAGAGGTGGCATATTTGAGGCTCTTGCTCTTTACCCTTCTGTCACCTTCCTCTTATAAATTTTCCTCTTGAGAACAGAGCTTGTTGTAGAAAGCACAATTAGTACAGCTGATGGGAGCTGAGAACTTATTAATGATTTCATACCAATGACAAACTGGTAATGAGTTTGAGGTTTTGAGGCAGAAGTGGGGAACTAAAAAGAAGAACCTGCCCCACAGAGGACCATATTTAAGGATAGCTTCAGGTTGCCACACAGAACAGACTTCAGTTTTGTAAGATGTAGTCTGAATGAATCCAAATGAGAAAATACCAGCATAAAGAGCACAAAAATATAAACCCCAAAGATACTGACTTTCCTCATTTTTCAGGGTTTTATAGGTTTTTTCATTCTACACAGTTTCTTTCTTTTTGTTTGGTGGGGGATTTTTGCCAAAAATCTCTTTAGTAGTTGCTTACAATCTAAAGGCATAATTAAGATGTGTTTTCTCCATCTTGCTCTGATTGCACCTCGCAAATCATGCACTTCTGGAGTCAGGTCACAGGCAATGCTCCATGTCCTGGCAGCCAAGACATATCCCCAAGAAAAGGTAAATCTCATTTCCCAAAATTACCTACTAAATCCCAGTAGAAGCCCTTACAAATAAATCAGTATTGATTAAAAGACAAGAAAAAATATAGGCTGAAAAATAAATCTGGGTTTTGAACAAGTAAGAGCAAATGTTGAAGCTCAAGCATCTTGGCTGATAATTATTGTCCATGTGTGATTAGCACCCATGAGTCTCCCTAAGGTCCAAGTAACTAATCACAGCTCCAATAGAGATCATTGGGTTTTTCAGTTTTGTTTGGTGGATCTCATCTCTGAACCAATGACCAGTTAGTGCCATCCATTCTGTACTGCTTAATAATGAAAAAAAAAGTTTAGGAGGAAGGAAAACAGACAGTGATGCATCCATATGCAGGGATCAGGAGAAAATCAACAACAGAAGGTATAATCATGCAGGGCTACAGTGCATGTGTGGATTCCCAGGAGAGAAAAAATGTGATCACACCACTTGTGTACAGATGGCTGGGAGTACATCCAGATTCCTGTTCTGTAATCCCAATGAGATCCCAAGGAGTACTGAAGGCAAAAAACATTCAACAATTGCCAGGCACACTCTTGGAAGAACAACATTAGTTTCTCAAGGAAGTTTTAACTAATTTTTTTTTTTTACTGAAAACTGCTCAGGATATTAAAAAAATATAAAAAAAATTAAAGGAAATTAAGTAGAACAGGGGCAACAAACTTACATTCATTGGTTGCTTAATATTCTTTATCACTGACACATGTCACCACAATTTATGTCCTATTTGCTTATGCACTCAGGCAGTGAGGACTACCAGCAAAAGTTTCCTCTTTTCCTTATGCCTTCACTTTATCTGGAAGGCTGCTTAAGCTTTTGAACTCAAGTTTCAGAAAATCTGGCACCCAGGGTATTCTTCCTTTCCCACTTAATCCCAGGCAAACGAATGAAGTCACAAGGTACAAGTCAACACAAGCTCCTGGGCTCTTGCTCCTGAGAGTCCAGATCACATTGCAAGGATTCTGTAAAAACTGGCAATGCAGCTAATCCCAGCAATGCCAAAAACCATCTTACTCCACACCACTTGAATAGACAAAAGCCCAAGGTATTTTTAACCAGCAAATTAATACTGAGAGGAATGAGTCAGCACAAAAAGTTCTTAAGAGGGCTTCCTCATCTAGAAACAAAAGAAAGGCAGAAAAGTTATGATTTGAAAAATGTACAGGCCACAAGGAAAAACAAAATAATGTTTTGACAAGTTCAGAGAGCTGCTAGCCCAATATCCAAGCTGCCACTGGTGTGTGATACCTGAGAATCAGGGATATTATATGAAGATGCTTTCCCTGGCATCCCCCTACCAGCCCTGGGCACTGGGACTGGATCTTCAGGTATCAGCAGTACTGATGGCCCAATCCTCCATGAAATTTGCCTCACTTTTCTTTAAACCCAGGTAATACCTCTGGCATCCAGAGCTGTCCTCTCAGCACATGCTCACTCAATGCCCTGCACAGAGGGGGCCACAAAGGGCTTGGAAACACCCCCTCAGCACAAATAAGGGGTAATTCTTTCAAAGAACTTATGTAAGACCCGGCACTGCCAGATCCTGATTTGATTAATTACTGCCCGAAGATTACCAAGGGCACTCTCTTTCATTTTCTATTTGAGGCCCCTTTTCTGAAAGAAGGAGCTAGGAATTTGAGTATTTTTAATAAGGTACTCTTTATTTCTGCAGCAGTCCCTTGGTTATGCTCTATTATACCACTTGGCCTTTTTTTGACCTCCCTAGTGTCCATTGTTTGACTCTACTATTGCCAGCAGAGCTAAAAGCCTGAACCTTGCCAAAGAAAACAGCCTCATGAATGTGTCAAATCCCAAATTTGTATCCAAAATCCTCGTTTGGGCTCATTAACAGGAAACATAACCACTCAAAGATGTTTTTGGTGGCTTGCAAATATATCTGAGGGAACTCACAGCAAAACAACAAGCTGGCTACCCTAAGAAAACAGTGCCACCACAAATTGAATTTATCCTGAACACTTGACCTTCCTATTCTATTACAGTTGGGACTTATGAGGAGTATGAACTTGGAAACATAACTATCTAATGAGTGACTATAGCAATTTAGGATTATAAACCACATTTCAGAAAAAAGATGAATCTTACCATAGCCACCTTTGGTTTCACCTGAGTGGTTTGTTGGCCAAACTGCGAAGCAAACACCCACAGAAAGCATTTGGTAACTAAGTCGGAAGATGGAGTTGAATGGCAGATTTAGAATTCAATCTTTGTCTGTTAATAGGAACACTCAGAAGCAGTTGACAGTGGTCTTGCTGCCTATCAAAGCTCTTTCTCTTACAGAGAGACAGCATCAGTCTATTAGTATACCCATTAATTTCACAGCATGAAGAGAGATTTGGTAGGATTGCTGTATTTTCCTGTTTCCAAGACAAAGAAAATAATTTTGTTCCTTTTCAGAAGTCCTGTGAACAGGGAAGGTACATGTACAGAGCAGAAGAAACCATTTAACAAGCTTTCAGACTAAGCTCCAGCTGAAATTTTTCCTGAAAGCAGACAGAAACAATGTATTTCTAGCAAATTTTGCAGCCTATTAAAGCAAAAACATCACCCATTAACACTACCAGCAAAGGAGCGAGAAACATTTATGAGGGTGGCCTGGCATAATTCCCCCTATGGCAGGCTTTTCTAAACATAGGAGAGCGAAAACCATCTCTCACTGGGCAAAATAATGCCCATTATGCTTATATTATAAGCCTAATTTAGAGCTGGTTCTAACCAGTTGACAGTAACTTCCAAAATAAATAAATGCAAATATTGCCAACTCTACTGATTATGCTACAAACGCCCTAAATTGAGATGCGAGCACTCTCTTGACAGGAGGAACAGTTCTACCATCTTTCTATCACACCCAGCTCTGCTTTGTTTCTCAGACACCTATGACACCCACAGTCATGTCCATAGGCTGCTCCAGCATCTCACTCCTAAAGCTTCTTTTCAGAAAGCAGTGCCTGCATTAATGTCCATTAGGATCAAAACACCATTAACAATATTCACGTCAAATATTTCAGCATATTTTCTTAATTATTCTCCCTCTAAAAATCATAGAATCATTCAGGTTAGAAAATACCTCTAAGATCATCAAGTCCAATCATTAACCCAGCATGACCAGTGCACCATTAAACCACATCCACAAATAACATACTCATTTGTCTTTTAAATGCCACCAGGGTTGGTGACTCTACCACCTCTCTGGGCAGTCTGTTTCAATGCTTGACCACTCTTGTGGTGAATAAATTTCTTCTTGATTTTCAATCTAAACTCCCCTGGCAATAACTTGAGGCCATTTCCTCTTGCCCTACTGCTTGTTACTTAGAAGAGACCAATCCCCACCTCACTACAACTTTCTTTCAGAAAGTTACAAACAGTAAAGGCTCCTCCGAGCCTCATTTTCTCCACACTAAACACCCCCAGCTCCTTCAGCTGCTTCTCATAGGACTTGTGCTCCAGACCCTTCATCAGATCCATTGCCCTTCTCTGGACTTCTTCCAGCACCTCAATGCCCTTCTTGTCATGTCTTTCATGTCACAAAGCTGGACACAGGCATTGAGGTGTGGCCTCATAAGTGCCGAGTACAGAGAGACAATCACTGCCCTGGTCCTGCTGGCCACACTGCTGCTGATTCAGGCCAAGGTGCCATTGGCCTTCCTGCCCACCTGGACAGAGCTGGCTCTTGTTGAGCTACTGTCAAACCAGCACCCCAGGTCCTTTTCCACCAGGCAGCTTTCCAGTCACTGTCTTCCAAGTCTGTAGTGATGCTTAGGGTTGTTGTGGCCCAAGTGCAAGACTTCACCTTGTTGAGCTGCATTCCATTATCCTCAGCCCATCAATCGAGCCTGTCCAGATCCCTCTGCAGAGCCTTCCTGCCCTTCAACAGATCAACATTTCTGCCCAGCTTGGTGTTGTCTGCAAACTGACTGGCTGAGGGTGCACTCAATCCCCTTGTCCAGGTCATGAAACAAAGCCATTGCTGCAAGTGCCACCTTAATATTAGCAAGCAGATAAATATTTATAATGCAAGCTTTCTTTAACTGGTGTAGATGCCACAGCAAACTTCCATTCTGGAGTAGATTGAATGGGATAAAGCTGTGGATGCAGACACTGGAGAGCACAGGACAACACCACAAGGGAGCAGACATAAGAAGGTTGCGTGGTCAGAGTCAACACTGCAGTCACTTAAATCACTTCACTGTCTGGGGTAAACACCAGAGCACAGTCACAGACTCCCTATTCTATGCATGAAGGGAATTAGACAACTACTAGAAAAGCAAGCTAACAAAAATGAAGAGAGCTCACTAGCTTTATCACTACAACCAAGCAGCTAAAAGGTGTTTCCTGCAGTACATAATTCCTAGCAGTGATTCTGCTCCCAGACTTAGCTTTTCTGTCTTTTTCAATGCAGAGTTGGAAAAAGTCACCTCACTTGGTTGCCCAGAGTTACCTCCCTCCAAGAGCTCAGCAGTTAGGCCAGCAGCTGTGGGAGGGCCAGGCTGCACACCACGCTCTGGCTGAGGGATGGAGATAGTCTCTGCTGAGGGCTGCCACCTCACAGAGGCTGGGGTCCTTCTCTCTGGCCCAATTAATATTTTAGTATTTCTTATCCAACATTAATTGAAATAGGGACTAGAACTTGTTCCCTATTCCCATCTGAGTGGTTTAGCCTTTAGGCTACAGTCATTCCCATCAGCTTGCTCAGTCCCACTCTCCCTGGCCCACAAAACATTATCTCCCAATAATGTGGAACAGCTTCATCTGAAGGAACAAAGAGCCTGCTAACCAACTGCTGGGACACTTGCTTCAGAGAAAGAAGTAGATTCACAAATCCTAGAACAGAATAAATTGGAGCCCCAAACCTTGCCAAAATCACAGAACCAGAGAGTGGAAGGACATCACTGGGTGAGGTGGTAAGCTGGGAAACCTCTCCTTGGAAGATCACAGTTGCTCCTACAGCAGTGCTCAACATGCAGCAACAGGGTAGTGACAGACCTCAGTCCAAGTCAGACCTTTAGATGGACAGAAAATTTTACAAAAGGTAGAAACTGAAGCACGTAATGTCTGCAGAAGCTTCCAGTAGTAGATGACAATTGAATGTACAAAGGATCTAAGGACATCCTTGTCCTTAGTGCATATGATGCACTATGTACCCAAATCTTAACCCAGAGCAGCAAAATCTGAAATTGGTGTGTTTGCCCTGGTTACACCATGACAGAGTATTGACTACGTGTGTTCATGTTTAAAGGTTTTACTCAAAATTGTAAAAGAAAAAAATCCCTTATTTTTCACATTGAAAAAATATATTTTCTAAATAGGAAACAGCAAATTTTTATTTAAGCCACATTTAATGTAGAAGGTTCAGTTCTTAATACATAATTTTTCAGATGAAAGTCAGCTTGAAGACAATTGCAAATTTTTTTCTGTTTTCAAACATTAGTTCCCCTCAAAAAAATTCAGGCTACCATGCCTATAAATTTTCTGATTAGCCTGAAGCACAAGATTTTTGTACTGCTGAAGCGAATAAATGTTTAGCTACTGATTTCAAAGGTAACAGGGCAGCACAACTTCACCTTAGACCTATTTTCACCTGCTTTCAGCAAATAACGCAGCACAAATTTCTATTTTCTCTCCACCAGTTCTTCCACTGCCCTCATTCCTGGTTTTGCCCTCCAGAAACCCAGGTGTGTGATGTTTCCATGGCCCATTAATATTGTCATCACATAAACCTCCCTATTCATGTGCTATCTCATGAGCTGCAGGTAGCCAAGCACCAATTTCTTTCTGCAATCCCTGCAGCTGCTGCAGTGGCAGACTATGAGTTTTAACCCTTTTCTTCCTGGCTTTCTCCTTTTCACTAGTCTTAATGGGAAGAGCTGATCCATACCTGCCAGCCCCTTCAGACACCAAAACATTCACCTGCCCACCTCAAACAACTCATCAGCCTAGTCACATTAACACCTACCAATCTTGAACTGTACCATCACTCTTCATCTCCATTTTCCACCAAGTCTCACCTGCTTCATCTTTGCCTCATTCTCTTTTCCCTCCAGCTGCTACCTGTTTTGAGTCAGATGCCCAGCTCCAAGGTATTCAGCCTTCCCATGATGTAGGAGTATATACAGACGTCACCTTTCTATGGAGATTTCCTGTCTATGGGCATGGAGAACTTTCTCCAGCTCCTGAGCAGGGTCATCTGGGCTTTCATAACCACCTCTGGCAGTTATCAGCTTCTCAAGGTAGTGATCTATACACCAATACTTATGGTAATTATGAGAAGAGATTTTTTTCCACTGGCACAAATAGAAAAAAGTTACTCATCTCCCAATAGTTAGTGAACAGGGCTTTTAAATAAGAAAAAAACAGACTCCAGAAAATTAGAAAAGGATAAAAAATTGTCTTTTAAAAGATGTTTTTTATAAAGAAAAGTATTTTTTAACATTTATAATAAATGAAGGTAATTTATACACTGTTAGAGACGGTTACATGATCTAATAACCATAATGATCTCTCCATACAGAGAGGCCACCACCATAAACTGGGTGATGCCTAACATGCAGATTTTGTAAATCTAGTCCCTGACTGCTAAAATATTATCTCTCTGGCCTCAGTTTTAAAATCTGTATTGGTTCAAATTAAACAGCCTACATTCCCTATCTGAGGTCTAGTGGGGAGAAGAAAATCTACCAGCTTTCCAAAATGTATACTGAATTTGGTTAGGTGATAGTTAATAAGGTTCCTATCCCAACACTCTAGGGATTTTTATTATATCAAAAATAAAGCTGGTGGTGTTTTACTCCTTCAATCATTTTAACATGAAGTAGAAAGCTATCTATGTACAGAGATGCCTGGTACATTATTCCCCATCAGGGTGAAGCACGTGATCAAGTTCTTAAAACAAATATCTTTTCAAGATATGGGTACCAAAATCAGTTTGTTTGTATTTTTCAGTCTGAGATGCATAATTCTCCAGAGACCCAATCCTGATACACTCCCTTTTTATGGCAAGGGAGATCCAGGTCAAATTGCCCTGCAGACAGCAGCTGTGACTGTAAAGCAGATACTTGCTAAAAATACATGAATTTTTAAACTCCGGGGCTATGGAATTCCCAGGGTTGCTAAAGTCATCAGCATTCATGTGAGTGCATTCTGATGGCTCACAAAATGCTAATACACATTCATATGACTATGGATTTCTGTGCAAATTCAGAGAGCAGAATTAATTCAACAGATAACTCCCAGGACAGGCTGGAGAGTGGAGAAGCACTGAGTGTATTATTTAGGAATGCAATACAAATAACAAGGGTCATTTTTTGAAAACCTACCTATCAGTCTTCAGTATCCTAAGTGGATGGAATGATTTTTTTTTTGGTTCCTTTAGTTTATGAGATGGCTTATTAAGGTCTAAAAAACAGCAATAAAACATGTTTTTCTTGAGGGGAAAGAGGTAGTGGGCAGGGAGGGGAAAAGGATACAATCAGGTAACTTATGTCCAGAATCTACCCATCTGTCTTTGCATCTCCCAGTACAGAGGACCACATGAAGATGATCTTTTTCCTTCTCTAATTAGATTTCCAGATTTACTGCCTAAAGAGACAAACTGCTTCCTCATTGTAGCAATCCACCCACGGCAGCACCTAATTCTGGCTTTACCCCAAAACATACCAGACACTTTATACTTTTTTCATCACCTTTGTAGCTGTCAAGATTTGGAGTAAGTTTAGTCTGCTTTTCCCTACTTGCAGGAGGCAGAACCAAGCAGTCAAAATTCATAAACACTTACAGGAGAAGGTCATCTCCTTTCAGCAGGCACTTGGACATCACAGCCATAGGTCTAAGGGGTACCAGGCTGGACACAAGAGTGAGACTCCTTGTGCACAAGAGGAAACACCAGCTTAACTCTGTGTGAAAAGATCACAAAGAGCCTGAAGTAGGTGTCAATCACCCTGTATCTCATGTTATTCAAGTAATTAATCATAATAGCATGTGGTATAATGAACAGACTGCACTAATCCCATTTATACCTAAGTACATTGATTGTAGTTACACAAAATAGAAGTTCCACATAATCAAGGACTTGAGACTTGGGGTACATCACCTTAATAATAACAACCAGTTTATCAGCCTTATTTTTATTCAAGTAGATTCCTTTATTGCACTTTAATTAACTACTATAGATTGTTTCTGTTTAGCATTGGAGCAGGAAATAATTGCAGCTGGCTTCAAACTATTATATCCAAGGAAATGAGGGCAATCAATTTTTCCGTGAAGACAGGTACTGAAACTGCCTGCTGAACAAATTGCAGATCAATAACCATGATAGGAAATGAAAGGGAGATTTGCATTTGCAGGAATCCCAGAGGAAAAGAATGGAGTCCAGAGAGAAATGTATATTTTCTCTAACTTGGTTGTTCATTTGTGTCTGAGCCCCAAGTCATCAGGGACCTGTGAGCTAAACCAAACTGGTAGGCCTGTCACCAGCTGGTTATCTGCCACCAAGAAGATTTTAAGATAGGATATTAGGACAAGTAGATAAAAAATAATTAGAAATATATTTGATTTTATTTTGTTAACCACTGCAACAGCAATTACAAACACATATTTTAATTGGAATATGTGAACAACTGGCATATGTGTGCTTCTTCCTGAAACCTGGTCTGTATTATGGGCAAGTGCAGTACAACCATTAAATAAGAATGTTCAATGGGAATAAAGGCCTCAGTTCCAGGGATCCCCTGTTCCAGGGCTTTCTAAAAGGCTAAAAGGATGCCTTTCCATTCAGCTACAGAAAACACGGTAACTTACTAATATTAACAAATTAATGTATGTAATAATTGGTAAAAGATTCGTGTCAATCACAGAAGCACTGGGGTTTGTATAAACCAGAATACCAAGTTCTGAAGTGAAGCATGGACACTAGATAAAGGAAATTATATGATAAAATCATTCTGTTTAAAATCACCTTGTTATCTTATGTTACATTATATTATGTTATATTATGTTATGTTGTATTATGGTATGTTTTTTCTAATAAGTTGTATCGGCTACCAGCTTACAAAATCAAACTTCACAACAGCCCTTCCTGCCTTTGTGTATCTCAAGATCCAGACCTCCAAAACTTCTCAGGAGGTTATCTACCAGGACAAGATGGTTATCTGTGATTGATTATCGCCTGGAGGCCTGGTGAATTTGTATATGTTTAGTTTAACGCCTGGAAGTCTGGTGAATGTTTATTCACCACTGCTTACCCAGCAAAATTGGGACAGCACAGAACATAAAAATTATTAATTACAACGGGAGACCATACTACAAAAAGGAGCTGCAAACCAGGTTCGGCGGGACATCGATTGGGCAGTGACCCCTCACCTTCCCCCAGCGCCCTGCTTGCTCTGTCTATATCAAATAAAGCAATCTAAATTTTACTAAATATCGAGACTCTTGTCTCTCATTTATAACAATGTATTAAGTAATCAGTGTCCAGAATCACATAGGAAATATCTCCTTCAGCAGCTGAACAGTGGGAAGAATCCCTATGTCTAAGCATTCCCAGGGAAGATGTAGGCTCATTTCCAAGTGCTGCCTTCCCCTACACATATAGTTGTTCTGCTACATTCCACAACTTCCAGATTCCAAGAGGAAAAAAGGCAAGTTATTAAATATTAATTAATTCTCCATCAAAATTATTCACTGTCTCATATGGTCAATAACTACATCTGACTTCCTTACTGTTACCTGTTTTCTAAATGTCAGCATGAATTTTAATTCTGCTTTACAGTAGAAGAAAAACAGTGAAAGCTTCACTTAATTCTAGGCAGTCCAGAATACCTGAGAAATTATATAAATGCTGAGAAAGAGAAGAGTTGCATGAACACCAGAAGCGTACAGAAAATGTGTTTATGTAAAATTCAGTACTACAAAATACAATGCAAAATGGGTGCTTCTTTGAAGTGCACCAGGCCTCCACACTTCTTGAATTAAGTTTTATTATATTTGTAAGGTGGTGGTGTTGTTTAAAAACCACAAAAGTTATATTTTCTCCTTTCTAAACTGTAGCCTTCTCAGGCCATGTGGTTTCTGGGAAGATCACAGAGTAGGAGGTGAGCATTTTCATTTCCTGTAATATTTCATTTACTTAGAGCCATGTTATCTATGGTGCCCTATGGAAATTCAGCCCCATTTACCTCTTTCAAGTCTTGGACAATAGCAGTGAGCCTCTCATTCTCTGCCTGAACGTTGGTGACCACAGCCCTGCTCTGCTTGAGCTCATTCTGCATCTCCAAAATCTTGCCAAGGTAATAGGCTTCCTTGGATGCAGACTCCTGGAGAAGAGTCTCCTCCCGCGTTTCTCCATCTTCGGCCACTTTGCGGTGAACAGAGAAGGATTGTCCAAAAGCCTGCAAGGGGAAAACAGAGCACAGTAAAAACCTACTGAAGCCCTAGGAGAGTTAGCAACAGTACCAAGCAGCTGCATAGCCAGCAGGAATGGGATAGATCTGCAAATCCCAAACTCTGACCTATTAAACACTGCCCCAGCAGCTGAGGGCCAGCATCCCCTTAGCTGAAATGAAGCATCTTGAGGCTGCTCAATCCCCATTTGGGGATTTACGGCCCCCATCCAGTTGACCTCCACTGAGATTAAGATGGTGCTCTGCTAACTGCCCATTAATTAGTGCCAGTGTTTAATCCTCCTGCACAAGGCCAGCCCATAATTCATCAACTCTTTTTTTCTGGTTCCACAAAAAAACCTGCATGGTTTGTTTTGGTTTCAAGAGTATAAATAAGAGACAAACATCACTGAATTGCTTTTTCATTTCCAACCTTTTCTTATAGGAGCGCATTTCCTGGTAAGGAAAAATGTTCCTATAACCTGGAAGAAAATTAATGAGCTGAGAACCAAGCAGTGGACACCTACACCTCTGGATTGCCAAACACAGAATGTGCCAGCCCCTTAATTTCATTTATACTCAGTGTTTTTTGCTTCTGTTGGATATTTAATTGTTTGGGAAGTGTTTGAATATAGAGATAATTTCAGTGATTTTCTTCTCGTTACTGGCTTACATTGATCAATTTAATAAGACAGTATTTCTCAGTGACAATTTCTAATGTTATTTTTGACAGCTCTGGAGCAACCTGAAAGAAGGCAAAGTACAAGCAATGATAGTAGACATCATGAGGATATAATTTAACTATGAAAAATGGGGGGAAACCCAGCAATAATATAAAAAATAATGTAATAAAATAATAGGCACAAAAAGAAAATAAAAATAGCAATAAATACAAAGTAAAATAAAAGCAAAACCTGATTTGAGTGTATTACCTTTTAAAAAAAAGACACTTAGTTGATAATGACATGACCTGATTCTGGAGAAGGACAAAAGAGGGCTTCTAATGTGAAGACCATTTGGCCTGGCACAGGCAGAAGTTATCTCATGTATCTTAAATCAAAGTGAACACATCTGAAAGACCACAACTTTTATTTTCTTCTCCTAATACACAAGAGAAATATTTTAGTCACAGTAACATGCTATTTCACTGAAAAATTATCCCTAAAAGCTTCATTTCTATCCAGTTCTATAAAACCACACATTTGTACCCACTCTAAGCTGTAGCCTCCCTTGCCTTCCCGTCGACAAAACTTGCCAAATTAAATACATTGTTTTACTGCTGCTATTTATAGATTTTCAGAACACATTCTAAGCTTTACCAGCGCTAGAACTAAAGCAGCCCCTTAGAAACTTCAAAGTAAAACTCTCTTCAAAAACTTCTCAGCTTTTAAGTCTACTTCACTTGGAGAATCCTGTGAACTCAGCATTAAAGGATTCCAAAAATATTCAATAATGTATTAACCCAGCTGTCTTCTCAAAAAGCTGTAAGTTACTGAAATAGCAAGCGTCAGCAGCTTGCCAAATAGGATTTTCCAAATAACAAGGAATTCAATTTAATGAAACTTGAGCACTGATATCTGTGAATCTAAGACAACTTTTTCAAGAACACTGCTAATAAATTATCTTCCTCTACATACTTACATTTGTGATACAATTTAATTAGCACGAATCATCTTTAACTATATTAACAAAATTGTATTTAGATCAATAGAAGGCTATTGTTACAGAGTGAGGGGTGAGACAGGACAAAGGACATCGTCCAGATGTTGGGAGCCAAACAAGTATTTTGGAAGGGATAGTAGAAGGATGTAGGTCTGATAACTAGCCTCTAGAAATAGAAAGTTTCAACCTTGAAACGGGCCAAAATGGGATGATTCCAAGATGAGACGTAATTAGAATCTTGTTATGGAAAACATCTGCTCAGGTATATAGTGAGCATGTGCTACCTGCAGGTCACACCTCGGTCACTGATGAAGACAACGAGCCTTCATCAGAAATGAGACCCTCACAAGGATGATTGCCCCCCTAACTCATCAGCAGAGCATGTGCCATGCAACATAGTGACATAGATTTTAGAAATAGAAACTAGAAGGAGTTTTCTACAAGCTTTTTTAGCATATAGTACATAAGTGGGATTGTTAGCCTTGATGCTTTGGTACGTGAGGAGGGATGAGCCCCTCCCTGGTTGGTTTTGCTTATGCTTTATACGAACCTCAATTATATTAAATTTCTTAATGCCAAATTTTGTATATTCTCAAATATATGCACTTTGATTGTATTCATCTCCAATACTTTAATTATATTTATTTATAATTTTTACTATTAAAAATTTGCTGCTACATTTAATCTTGTTGTTTGATAAATTGGGAAAATAGAACAACATTTCTAACACATTCAATGGCTCACTGTTCCTAGTTTGAGACTGAGCAAAAAGCATCAATCAAATAAAGACCCTACAAGACAAATGTAAAGGCCACTTATCCAAGGGTAAAATCAAAACACAGCAGAAGAGCAGGTAAGACTTGTAGGGATGGAGAAGCTCATGAGTAAATGTTACCTACTGGAGAATAAACACCAGTACACAGTGATGACAGCCTTCCAGATGCATACCAGGTTTTCCTTAATGTGCTTTGAAGGTGCATCTAGCACTGTCCCACTGCTAAGTCACCAGTACGATAGAATTTCTTCCTCATTTCTTTGATGACCAAGCCTGTCCCAACTCATCCATATCAGAATATTTAATTTCTTTCTTGAACTGCTATCAAGATGTTAAAAAACAGGGGAAGGAAAGCAAGCAAGCATAGTTCACTTTTGATATTGATGGCAATTATGCAGATCAATGCAACAAGGAGATGAACATGAAATACCTTTTAATTATAAGCAAGCAAAAAGTTCTGCTTCTGTATTTAATAGCTACAGAACACACCAAAAGGTTAAACGCTCCAGACATGTTCACTTAAAGTCTTCCATGAGATCGATCATTTTAAATTAAGCCACATATCAATACTTTTCAGCTGGTAGCCAAATATTTGTTCTATTTTGATTTTATGCTTTAATAATTTGCCTAATACATATACTTATCATTAAAACCTGATAACCTTGCTATGCTATGAAATATTTCAAGTAACTGTGCTCACATGAGGTGGTGATGACCTGGACTGCAAGTTAAAGAAAGTTCACTTGCATTTGGGTCATGAGTTGGATACAAACTGGTTTGCTGAATAGATCTTAAGGTACTGTATATGAGGGAATACCAGCCTGCCATGGAAGCCTGAGTGAAGAAAGAATGGTCTCAAGTATTCTGAATAGGTGCTGTACTATACTGTGCAGATTTACCAGTTAATTACCACTGTTCTTTTCAGCATGGTGCTGCTTGGTGGGACTCCTCATTAAAGCCACTTAGAAATCACTACTGGTCCCTTGTTGGCTCTTGGTTTCAGTAATCACAGTGTGGGACTCTGCTGACCTCTTCCAGATCCAAGTTTGGACTAAGGAGGGGCTGCATAGCCCTTCAGGGCTTCTGTTTCCTTGAGAAACCCCCTCCCACAGTAGGCACAATAGTTTAAATCAGCTACAAAGACTGAGGCAAGTTTACTGCTTCAACAAAGACTGTCCTAACAGAGAGCAGTCAGATTTTCTCCTTACACTGGTCCCAGCACGTCTCTCAAGATTTTATTTGAAAAGATGCTCTTGATTGAGTTGGAAGATACTTTTTTCTATAAATTAGTCATAAGAGTCAAGTAATAAGACACCATTAAACTGTGTATATATACGTACCTCCTGAAACCTCAGAATTGTGTAAAACTACCATGATTTTTCAAAAGGCATCTTAAAATTTGAACGTTGAGAACAATAAAATAGTGATCACTATTTGAGGTCATGATAAAGGGTGGTACAAGTGAGTGCACACAAGGAAGAGGTCAGTTTGATTGTGCAGAAAGGTGTAACTTTGGAGGAAAAACACCATTTACTGTTGAACTCTCTGTAACCCCAGATGGAAATTACAGTGTCTGAAGCAAACAAGCATGACAGAAGTAATGCTGTGAACAAAATGAGCACAGATTTGCAAAGGAACAATAGAAAAATGACTGCTCCAGATGTCATACTTATATGATAAATTTAAACAGCTGTAGAAAGCTAGTGTGCAGTGACATAAAATGACGTCTAAAACAAAAATTATATTTAGCTCTTCAAGAAAGAAAGGAAAAAGAGAAGCTAGATTACTAATTTAGGCATAGAAAGCAGCATACATGCAAAAGATTGGTTTAAAACAAAGTTTTAAAAGAACGGTTTAAAACATACCTACATAAGTAGGTAATGAAGGCTGCTATTTCTAAATTTCTCTTTTATTTTTACTAATGACCTCCTGGGTCTGGAATTCGGAAATGTTTCAGAAAAAGTCATCCTCCTCTGGAATCATGAATAAGCAATAAACATGACCAGGACATGCAGGCAGCCTACCTTTATGTCTTTGACACTGAATGCAGTTTTTTCTGATGCATAATGCAACAGCACTGAACTTGTTCAAATGATTACCTATTTGAGCTGTTAACTTGCTGCAAAGCAGAATGTATTATGTATCAGTTGCCTCCACATTCACAGCACAAAAGTAGGGAAAAAATAGGCTGGGTTATCCAAGAGGGTAGCATATTTCCTAGTCAAACATCAGTATGGCATCACAGATAGAAATCTTTGCTCAGGATGCTACAGGCTAATGCCAGGAACAGGCTTTATTTTGTTGCACAACTTGAATGCCCATTTATCACCAAACATTCCTGTAGTGTCTTGCAATTCTGTGTCTCTCAGATGAGACTTTTTTTAAGTTTACTATACATGGGCTTTTTTCTTGGGGTTTTGTGTTTGGTATTTTTTTCAAAATTCTTTGACAAAAAGCTTGGGTTGTTTGAAATTTTTCTGCTAAGGAACAATCAGTGGCAGACAGAGGTCTGTGAGAAAATCCCCTCTAGGATGCTCTAGGATAGCTGAGCAGAGAAGCAGCATCTGAGCAGGATCTGCTCTTTCCCTCAAACTCAGTTGATACAAAACTGTTTCCTCCATAACTTGTGATGTGGCACCAAATCTAAATCCAACATGTTCCTCAGCACTGCAACAGCAAAAAACACCCTTGCAGAGGTGACTGATGGGTTCTAGTCACATTATAGCTGCTTTCTTAAAACTTTACTAAGTTTTATGCCTCTGAATTTTGTCATAATGTAGACTAAATCTTTATGCAACTCACACGACCTTCTCATGTGCATTTAGGATGGCTGAGACAGGCCAATAGTTTCCTTTTGGAAGCCAATACTGAAATGATTAAATCCTTCAAATGCAAATACTTGGCATATTACAATCCAAACACAGGCAGATGCATGCTCAGTTAATGACTGAAGAAAAAAATTTATAGGCATTGTGTGGATAATGCATGTGAGATGGACATCACATGCAGGGAAGCAGATTAAAAACTCAAAAACATATTGAGAGCACAGCCTGAATCAGCATGGGCTTATAGGCAAGAAAACTAGATCATGAACTTCTGGGTTGGCAGGCTAGCTGAAAACAGCTGATTATCTGATGCCTCCTGTGTTAAGCAAAGCAGGATACTGAACTCTTTTGCAGAGGCAGAAGACTGAGCATCTATCTCATCACTAATTTAGCTTTCAGCTCAGAACACCAAACAAGGTTCCTAGACTTAACCTGTTCTTCAGTCAAAAGGAATGAGATAATTGATCATTTAGAAATTGTACCCAAGCACTTGGCTAAGCACTGGTAGTTTCAAAATTTCCTGACTCAAGATGATCAGTTTTATGCTCTATAGAACACAAGATGAATAGGATTTTTGTGTGTTCAAGTTTTATTTTCTTGATGTAACAATATACCTTTTACTTCATCTTGCAGATGAAGTAAGGTAACAAACTGGGGGTCAGTATGAAGCAAAGCAGCAAACTGTGGGTTTCTTATTTGCACTCAGACAAGCAGTCTGCCTTTTGAAAATAGCAAAAATTAAACTTTAAATGACAGGTTTTTTCAATTCATGGTTTGCTACAGATAATCCAGGAAGCTCAAGTCCCCATTTGAAAGTGTAGAGTATCTGCTGCTGAGTGAAAAAGATATTAGAACAGATCCATTCATGCTCTGAAATAAAAGATACTATAGTTATGACAGGACAAGAGGAAATTGCCCCAAACTGTGCCAGGGAAGGTTCAGATCGAACATCAAGAATTTCTTCACTGAAAGGGTGGTCAGGCATTGGAACAGGTTGCCCAGGGAGGTTGTAGAACCACCATCCCTAAAGCGTTTAAGAAATGACTGGACATGGCACTCAGTGCTATGATTTAGTTGACAAGGTGGTGTTTGGTCAAAGTTTGGATTTTACCTTAGAGATCTTCTCCAACCTTAATGACTCTATAAGGATGGTACAGCCAACTGAGAAATCTATAAAAGATACTTGAAGAAGCTACCACCTAAAGGCAAAAAGCATTTAGCTTTATTTTCAAATACCAGGTTGCTTAATTCAGCTCTCCTCAATAAAAATGCAAATGCTGTTGCAATGATAAAGTCACATAAGTCAATATCTGCATAAAAGATTTCACTTGCAAAATGCACTTGCAAGCCAAGGTGGTGGAGGTTTAACCTATGCCAGAAATGCTAAGGAGATCAGAAACATGGAAAACATAACTAATCCTGAGTCTATTTACTGATGTAGAGCAGACAGACAAATGTCAACAATTCACAGGCTATTCCCCAAGGATGATTTGGGTAAAAGAGTGAACAATGGATGCTTCTGTTTGTTCTCAGTGGATCTCCTCAGTATCTACAGTAGTCTTGAAATTCGTATCTCAGATGCTAATCAACAAAGCCTTCAGAAAACACAGAGAAAATTATATTCAGCTCAGCTAAAGACATAGCCATGCCTCTGCAGTCCCAGTAAACAGTGTGCTGATTTCCATCAACATGAGAGGCCTAAGGCAACCACTCTGCCTTTTTATAAAGAAAAAAACCACTTCTAAATGTGATGGTTAGGAAATACTTATAGACAAGAAGAAAGCACTTCCATGAAAATGAACATTCAATGCCAACATCCATTATGCATCTGCAAACCAGCAAAAGGGGGAGCGACTAAGAACTTCTATTTAATTGCCTTTAACTGCACTCTAGATGGGGATTTCAATTCCCCAGCCCTGAGCATTCCCTCCAGGCACAGAAAACACAAAAAGGGAGAAGCTTGTAACAAAGAGCACCACTTTTCTACAACACAATAAATTAGTTTCATTCTGGTAATTTTAAAACTGCTCTGTTCAGAATTCCTATGGCAAATAATTAAATTATTTCCATAAACAAAGTAATTCACATCTTGTTAATGAAACATAAGCTGGCTTACAATTTTGCACAAATTGCTATCAGACCAACATCCACCTATTAGAAAATTTCAATTAAAACCAATAGAAGCATTACCAGAACAACCATGTAAGACTGTCAGAGATTTTAAATTTTTTAAACAAAATGTGCCTGAAGGCAGAGATTAAACCAGGCTGCCATAGAGGCCCTATTACAGTTGCACTGAGCGCCAAAACTCCATTTTTACAAAAACTTGATTTTTTTACTAACTTATTTTCTTATCTTTTTCTAACTATGAAATGGCTGAAATGATTTTAATTCTATCTCCTGTGTTTATTTGAATAAAGCAGCAAAGAATTAATGCCAAAACCCAGTTCTTTAAGAGTTGTCAGCCTGCTGAGATATTCTAGTTATTACATATGGGGAGCTAATGTGAAAACTCACATTCCATAGTCAGAGCACATTTATAGAGTGTTTTAGGAGTGGTCTAAGCAAAGTCATGCTAGTAGCAAATAATAGAAACCCAGTTGCTTAGTGAATCACCTGAAAGCTTTAAATTACCTGGGCCTCACTTTATGAGGACTTCTGGGATTTGGTCTCATATTTGGAAAGAAATTATATTCTTCTGCTGCAAAACACTTAGCTCTATTTACATATATCCTGGAAGCCACAGAACATCTACTTGATTTAGAACCTTTTCTTTTAATATTTCTTACTGTTTTCTGTCAATTAAAAAGAAAATAAGGTCCCTCCCAAACCAAACCATTTTATAAGTCTATTAAAAAAACTCCCAGCTATCAAAACTGCATTCTGACTATAGGGTAAGTGTTGGCATTTTTGCTAAGAAGCAAAATTAAGGATTTGTTTCTCAAAGAACAGGAAGCTCTTCTTGAATAAGAAAACAAGCAGTATAGTTATCTTGTCTTCAAAGCACTAAAATGCAGCACAAAGAAGTAAAATGTCATTCTCAGGCAGAAGCTTATACTCAGAACAATTCTTTGTCATTCTAACAAAATAAATTAGAAGCTACAGTGGGTAATCTCCAGATTTTCACAGAGGTAGACAAAAAGCTCTATCTCCTTTCAGGTATTTTTGAAACCCACAGGAAAGGTCTTACATAATAAAACCAGCACTATATTATCCTTGAAGTGACATTTAGAGACAAGTGTAAGGACTTGCTCTGCTCTTCTTTGCATTTCCCAACCTTTTTCAAAACAAGCCCTTACAGCTTGCCTATCTCAGTGAGTTGCCAAGTAGATGGGAAGAGAACTGACTACAATCATGAACATCTAAACAGGCTGATTTCTATAGTTGTTGCAAATTAAATTGGAGAATAGAGAGGGTATACTATTATCTAGGGCTCACTGTCATAATAGGCCAGTGAAACAAGCAGCCCTGGAAGAGAAAAAGTCAGGAAAGCAAAGTGAATCCAAGGGTGTCTGAAAGGTTCCCTAGAGAAGAGAAAAAAATAACTGTTTTTTTTTTTTGTTCAGCACAGGTAGAATAGGTTAAGAAAAGGGAGACCTCCTTGCATTTGAGTGAAGGGGGATAGAGTAGAGAGTCAGACCCTTCCCAGCAGTGCAGAGGAAAAGGGCAAGATACAAGGTCGCAATCTGAAACCAAGGAAATTCACACAAAACAAAGGAAAAACCACCCTGAGAGTGGCATGGCAGCAAAATAAGTGCCTAGAATAGCTGTGTACTCTCCATCCTTGGAGACTTTCAAAACTTGACTAGGACAAGACCCTGAACAATAATTAACCTGGAACTTCAGTCAGGTGATGGACAAGATCATCTTCAGCAGCCTCTTGCAAACTACATTCCATTATGATTCAGTGAGCAACTCTGTGCTGGAAGGACTGGTATTCACTACACTTCTCACAGACCACACAGCTGAAAGAGCCACAAGTCATGGTTGGCCGTTTTCTTAGGTATCTTCAATACCAGCCTAAACTGGAGGTGACCAAAAGCAAGACCAACGTGGTTTAACTGTAATAAACAAATCTGATTATTTAAATGGAACATACAGACACGAAATTTTAATGCCAAGAACACAAAGGGACCTGGAATTTTACCTATTTGAGCCACCAGCACACTCAACCAGTTTTACTGCAGCTCTCATATAAATCTGACCCTGAGAGCAAGGCTCAGTCTAAGCCAAATTCACAGTAACAAGGCAAGATAAGTCTTGGGCCTATAGTAGTCAGGGCAGATAAAGGTCTTCCAAAATATGAATTTCACCAACAACTATACTTACAGAATACATGTTTTCTGTATATCCTACTAAAGTAATCATGCTCATTAAATTTAAAGCCTTAATTTGTCTGGCTATACTTATACCCTTATTCTCTAGAGTTCTTTATGTGAATTGCCAGCACAGCAGTTCTGATTACTCCATAGCCGGGCTAATAAAACTCTCTCCTTGTGATCACACGTGACTTGCTTAATGTCAGCATGTGGAAACCAGAGTTGTGCTTAGCAAGTACCTTGGACAATGGAATGCAGAGAAAGAACTCCACATTACAGTTCCTGGAGATGGAGAATAAGCTGGTAGGAGGCACACATTAACTTTTAGAACAATTTTTTAAATCAAATGTTTGAAAGGAAAAAGATCATCCAGAGATTTCTGCTGTTTCAGGCATTCATAAAAACTCCATAAAAAGTTAAGTTGGAAAAATCTCTAAATAAAAGCATACCCTTCAGAACAAGAGGCCAAAATAACAGACCTCTCAGTTATTTTCAAAGGAAGGTTTAATTAGAGTGCTGCCAGCCACAGACTAACCATGGGGAACCCTATGCTTCCATTGGCATTGATCAATTCAGTGTACACAACGGTTTCATAGAATGCTCCTGCAGCTGGGTGCTCCCTCTAAGTGCTGGATAATCTCGTGTCTCCAGAGCAAGTGAGATTTTAAGGTATATGGTGGTACACTGATAATCATGTAACAGCAACAAGAGCTTGCCTACTCAACACCCCCAAAAAAAGTGAGACTCAAAGAATGGGATTGCCATAAATTGTCCCACTGTGATCCTCACAGAGTTTTAATTCATTTTGCATTGGCTAAGAAGAAAAAAACACAAAATACCCAATTCAAAAAAACTGCCCACTTATTCAAACAAAGCAGAGACAAAAATGAAAGGAACTTGGTGCACACTGCCGGCCAGAAGATTATTCAGGAGGAGAGAGGGATAGGTGGAGGCTCCGTGAGAAGGCAGTTGGTCTGGCATTCCTCCAAGCACTGCTGCATCCACATGTTTCTGTCTCAAGCCAAACCAATGATAAATGGAAGAAGGCAGACCATGCCCCATGCTGTGCATTTGTATACCTACATGTTCAACTGCAGCAGGGCTCCAGATTGATCCCATTTGTCACCCTAAGAAAGCAAAAGGCAGTAGTCCAACAAAGATTTGCCTGTACAAACAAGAAATCTGGAACCCATGTCATGTGTACAGTCACAGCTGCCCCAGCACTTCTGCACAAGTGCTCATCTCTCCCTCCACTACTTGCCTTTTCCTTCATGAAAAGAGGAGGCCAGTTGGAGAGAGGACGGGATTTGAAAACCACACACAAAACAATGAGACCACGAGTCAGAGGCAACATCCAGGGTTGCAGGCATGTTTGTAGGATGGACCTGTCTTAGTTCAACCAAAATCTTAGGTAGTTCCCAGCCTTGTTCCCTGACAGTGTCAAATACACATTACTGCCTGATGATGAAAATTCCTACTTGTGAAATACACTGTCTCCCAGTAAGCAATTTGCAAAGGATAACAAGTTTAAGAGGATAATATGCTTTTGCTTTGTCAGCAGCTTTGTTTCAGGGTGACCTGTCTTCCCAGCTGTAAGATAACTGCAGAAGCCTATGCAAATTGAGCATCCATGATTTATCTAGTTCTACTGAAAGAATAACCAGAGATTTCACTGGCTTCAGTGAAGCCCAGATTTTACCCTTGGGTATTTATTTCTGGATGATACACTGTATTCCAGCTCCTGATTCACTCTATTTGCTCATGTGGAAGTTGCCAGCAAATTAAAAACCATTTAAACAACAAACTTTTGAAAAATCAGCAAAACCTGTCACTCTGAGCTCTTTCAGTCACCACCTGGTTTTCCCAGAGGCTTTCAAAACCGCTTCACCAGCAACACCAAGATTTTCCCTCTAGAATCTTGTTTTTCACAACAGCAGCTTTCACAAAATGGGAAGTCTTCCTTCCTCCATTGACACCTATCCATGGGAGCGCAGCCGGTGGCCCGCAGAGCAGAGGATCAGCGGCACAGACAGGAGAACACCTCAGTCAGCAGCAGCGAGGGAGTGCTTAGCTGGCTGGCTAAATCTGTCCTGGCACCGGACATGGGAGCTGTCCTTTTCTTTTCCAGAAATGAAGCTTTCACACGTCTCTGAACTTGATACTTAGCTAACTGTCACCAAACGTACCCAGCACGGGTTGATGGCCATTTGCACAATTGCAACAGCGGAATGCAAATATCAGCGCTTCCTATGAATGAAGGTGAATGATTTCCTGCTTTTCTGAAGAGATTTAAAGCAAAACAATTAACATCAGTGCCAATGAAGTACAAAAAGCCATTTACACATGTGCTCACACACACACACCATAGGAAACAGCAGAACAGGGGTTAAAAAGAAAGTCAGCAGTTACCATAGTTATCAAAGGAAGGTCAGTATCATAGTTGTGATTTCAAGTAAAAGAAAAGGAAGAACAAGTTGACCCAAAGATAAGGTGTTAAGACAATGAAGAACAGGAGTGGAGCCATAAGATACCCAGATAAAGACAACTGTGAAATTCACTCTTCTGGAGGAATGAAATATGATGCACAATATCAAACTCATCATCCACTCCTAATGCACAAAACTAGTTTGCCATAACCAATCAGTAAGACACATGCTAAGGACCTGATGTCCCCTGGCCCATATCACACAAATGCTCCTGAAGTGACCACCTGTGCACACATACCTGTCTTAGTTCTCAAGAGTAAGAATGTATAAGAGTGTGAAAGAATGAAATCTGTAAAAAAGTGGAGCGCAGGTAGGTAAAAGTCAGACATCTGATTCATTCTGCAAAATTAGCATCACCTACACACTCCATAAGGTCTCCAGAAGCACAAATACTTTGTCTTAATCGGGATATGAGTTTTTTTTAAATTTAAAAAGAGCCTACCTCTCTAACCATGAAGACCCACTGTAAGACCTCTTCATTTACCAGAGCTACACTGGTTCACTGGGCAGATAACACAGTGAATACTTTGACAAAAGCACAATTCACAAGTTCCAATTCACTCTCCAATGTTATAGCAAGTTGTGAAGCTAGAAGACTGTGGTCTGGAGTCAGTGACACAACTTTTCTTCCTTTTCATAAGTGTGTGGCCCCTGTAGCACACCACAAAAGCCTGCCATGGCAGACCAACCACCGCTACCACTCCTATGTATGCCTCAGACTGCATAGCTCCTCTACACAATATTATAATTAGAGCAAGCAAAATCAATGTGTATATATACAATATATACTCAGTTGTAAGTCTATGTAAACACATTGTCATGTTCTTGAAATATTATATGCACCTGTGCAAGAGTTATCATTTTATTGATAGAAGATAGTGGAGCAAATCATCCAAGAGACTTTTCAAAGCAAAGCCCATCTTCCAAACTTGACCACTCTCAGTGATTGGTGAACACATCTTATGACTGAGACCCTCTAAGAATTCCAGGTGAACAGAAAGGCTGGTGACACTCACCATGGATGGAAGGGATGCTCTGTGGGATGCTCACAGGATGCTCTGTGCCATTCTGGGCTCACCCAATGCCACAGCAGGCAAGGTCCCAGCATCAGGAGAGATGTGTTATAAGTATGTATTTTAGCATTGTTTTTTTGCAAATATTAAAATGAATGCTGTATGTATAATGTTGGAAAACTTTGCTGTATGAATCCAGTTTCTTTTAGTTCTGCTATTAACAAAATTTAGACATAGTAGTGTGATAAATATATATTTTTCTTGGACTATAACATGGTGATGTAAAAAGCTTTTGTTCATGTAACTAACTCAGAGAGCGGTAAAAAATATAAATCACGAAATTCTTCACATTCTTGGGTTATCTGGATGAAAATAGTGATGACACCAAAACCCCAGGGAAGGAATTTATTGATCTTCCATTATTAGGAAGTACTGACAGGATGGAGCCACAAGGAGAAATTAAAAAATTGTTGATTTACAGGTTGGGGGGGAGGCTGGTTTTGAATAATGCATGAAGGTCTATGAACATGCAACATGTTGATGCATTTAAAGAAGTGTTTTCTGAGTTCGTGTGTGCTTTTAGGCCAAGCACCCAGCCGTTCTAACCTTTTCCTTTATTGTTTTTCTCTTATTGCCTTTTATTAAACCTTTTAAATTTTACCAGGAAAGTGAACCTTGTTTTTCACAGATGCAAGATTGCTGTTACTATAATTCCCATCTGTCATTGGATAACTTAGATACCCCAATGGTTGCTTATATTTCTTACCTGGATCCCAAAAGAACCAGGATCACCTCAGTGCAAAACAAGCTGTAAACAATTTCCATTTATTGTTAGCCTCTCATACTCTGTGTTATGGAACACCTCCATTACTGAAAAAGCATTTCTAATCTACATTTTCAATTTATACTTTCTCATATTTGAGGATTCTTTAGATGAAAAAAATACTATTACAACAAGACACACCTGACAGGGATGCAGCTTTGCTATAGGGATGCTGATTTTTAATTCACTGCTTTACGAAGAGCCTTTTGAGAGTGTCAGAGAAATCCACACTGGCAAGATATGTCAGTTAATTGAAGTATTTTACATCTGAAAGGGACACAGAGCTCCCTATTGACTCTCACTTTGAGGCAATTCCTGAGAGATTTGATGGTTTCTTTTCTGTTTGTCCTAAACTTGAACCTCTGAACTGCAGCACTGTCTATGAGTTAATTTGTAGGGAACACACATCATTAGAAAATGAAGCACTAAGTGAAAATACAGAGTCATCAAACAACATATTTCTTTTGCAATGGATTCATAGATATTCCCTTGAGTCAAAATATAGTTTCAGCAGCCTTTACTGTTGGAAATCTGTAAGCCAGACTTCTAAAAACAGTAGTAACTTCATATAAAATCTGTGTAGATGACATTTCACTTTAACTTCACTCAGCACAGATTAGAAGGAAAATCAGGGAAAGAAGAATAGAATGAACTACTTTTCCTAAATTTCTAGTATAATGTTATCATACATTTCTGCCCTAATGCAAATGCAAAAGGCTGTCAGTATGGAGAACTCACTTACAGTGCTAGATCTCTGAAAAGAAATAGATTAGGACATAATTCAAAAGGAAAAAAAATTAAACTTCACACATCATAATTCTGCTTCTTAAGACAGAAATAGCACAAAGACACTGTGCTGTGTATTTAGATACACATACACCTATCTGCAAACCAGTATTTGTGATTTCAGAACACTTGGAGATAAAGATTGATTTATTGCCAGATGAATTGTTTGCACCTGTTTGGCTACTACAACAACCATTTTGCAAAATCATTAGTCTATGGAACCATACAATCAAAACTATGGTAAGCATTGACCAAAGAAGTAAGTAAAACCACTTGATTGATCTAAGGACCCATAAAGTTAATGAACTACACACCAGTTATGCCATCTTTTCTCCTAATTTGGAAAGTGCACTGAACTCACGGGGCTGTCAAAGTAAGACTCAAGGTCGTCAGCCACCAGGAACCACTGGAGGGATCCCTGGGAAAAGGAACATATGGAATATATGCCAATGGGAGGAAATATATGCTAATGCTAATGACTCTGGGGAAATGCTTATCGCAAGAATTTTCTGGGAAAATCTCTGAATATATATGCAAAAAACAGTACAGGAACAGGAGCCTTTTCTGTCCTCAGCATGCACAGTATTACAGAGGAAATATCCCCTCATGCATCTGTCATTGAATAAAGAATTCCTGCTTTTTAATGCCACATTGGTGTTAAGGAGTTCTTTTAATGAATTTTTGGCAACTATTTTTTTTATTTAGAAGACTGTCCAAAACTCTAAAATTGCTTTGAAAATAGAAACTCATAGAGATTTTTTGGGGTTGCTCAATCCATTTTTACCAACACACTCCAAGTAAATTCACAGAGGTCTATTTGGTAGGAGCATGCTACAGCTCAGCTGGGTCAGCACTGTCATCTCACAGCTGAGAAACACAGGCACATGATGAAACCGTGCCCAGAGACATCACAGGAACAGTAATAAAGGGGAGAGAAATCAAGGATCCAGAGCCTCATCACAGCCATGTCTAGGGTAAAGCTCACCACATATTCTAATGAGAGAGATATGATAAAGATAATGGAAAATGTGCTGAAATAAATAATCATATAGTATAACAGAAGACAGTTGAAATTCTGCCTTGAAAAATTCTTCCAGATAACACCTGGCATACTGCAATTTATGACTCTAAAACTCATGTAGATACTAAGACTCAAACTGAACATGTACTAGGTTTATAAGTAAAAAAACCCCATCAGATGAAGGGATTAAAAGAAGAGCAAAATGTTCAAGTGTTTCAAATATCTGACTTCTTGGAAATACAGCAAACAATCGACACAGCTCTGCTGTCATAGCAGTATATTTATTATGAGGCTAGTCCCAATGGGTGAAAAGGTTAAATGTCTGAGCCACTGTGAGAATTACAGGAGGCAGGAAACTATTTCATTAGATCCCAAGATAACCATGTTTCATTGCTGACCCTGGCAATGCAGCACAGAACAAATACTAGAATGACAGGACACAGCAACCCTCACTGACAAAGAATAGGTAGGTGTATTTGGAAAAAAAAACCAGGGATTTGAGCTTTTAACTTCAGTAAAATATAAGAGAGGAAGGTCTGGGGTTTTGTCAAGGTCAGAGTAAGAAGAAAACATCATGTGTTTTCTGTGTAGAAACACCATAATGCTATTTGCTCAATGCTCTGTGAGGCTGGGCTTCTCATAACAAAAAAAACACCAAAAATCACAGAAGAAGTAGCAAGATTTCATCTTGTGATACCAGCATAAAATTTGCTTCTATTCAGATTGAGATTACGTGTTCAACATATAGCAATGTTTTACAGCCCCATGCTATGCAGAACATTAGACCAAACTTTTGTAACAGATATTAAAAATTGAATGATTCTCAGTTGCAACCTACATTGCTGAAAGCATTTCCTACATAAAAGACTTCAAATGGTGGCACAGAGAAGTGCATTTCTAATGAAAAAATAATTTATTTGCTTTCTTTTAGAGGGGTCACCAATGACCCAAAAGCCTGGCTAGCAACACTAATCCCTCGCTGTGGAAAAAGGTAAGTTAAATATCTAGAAACACATTACTCACTTGATCTCTCTAAGAAACAGCAGCACTGCACAAATTACCAGCCTGTTTCAGCAGGGACCTGGCCAAGTCCCTTAAATGGGCTGAAGTTGCCACTCAGGTCCTGTCACTGGCCACCTTCTTTGTCCACCACACCACTGAAAGGAACCCAGTCTTTTCAACTGTATTGTGACTACCACTGCATGAAAGAGGGGACGGGGGAGGAAATCGCAAAAACAAAAAAACCCCAAAGAAAAGCAGATTTTTCATTTCTGCTTTGCTAGAAGTAACTAGTTATAAACTTTTGCTTTCATTGTTTCACTGCAAGGTAGTTGGAAACATTCAAGTAATCTACACGATTCAGTGCTATGAAATTACCCAGAGGATGGTGACCTGACCAGTAATACTCCGAAAACACAGATTAAAAGGTCTCCATCCTTTCTCTTGTTCTCTCAGAAAAAGGGCAAGATAAATTCTCATTTAGAAGCACAGACAGAAGTTGAAGGAAATTCAAAGAGCCAGAACAGCAACACCTAATGTGCATGCTCTCCCTACACACCACTGGAACAAATAACCCAAATGCAAAAACTTTGTGACAAACCATATCATTAAATACAGAGAGCCAGGGATCATAAGCAAAGCAGAAATGAGAAAATTATTACTGAAATAAAATTAGATGCCAATCAAGTTAGAAAAATTTCTAACTGTACCAAATTTTGTTAAGCGTTTAAAACAGGGAGACATGAGTGATTTGCAATGAAAGGGTAAAATACAGATCAAAATCAAATTGCTCAAGGAACCAAAATAATGACCGGATAGGGCTCAATTCAGAAATGTAAGCTAATAACTGAAAATGAGCTAATAAGAAAGACTTGATGAGTCCTGCAGTGTTTTAAAGGCTTTGCTATAACATCAAGATTGCCTTAATGCTGCACATCCCTCAGATCCCACATTTTCTTACTGCTCTTCACAAAAAAAAGGGACTGCTGGGTGTCACAGTGTTGTTGCTAAGTAATTGATTCAGCCATAAATGAGAAGCAGCCTAGTCTGATAGCCAGACCTCCAGAAAACAATGATAGGACAGATTTGGAAACAGACAGGGATCTGACCCAATGGATCCCAACCTAAGCTGCAGGAACTATTGGTCAGAGAGCTGAGCAGCCTGAACTTTCAACCAATCACAAATGCTTGCCCAGGAACATTAAGAAAGGTATTTGAAGTGAAGTTGGGAACAATAAAGTGCATTTTGTCACATGGATCATAGAGTGCTGTGTCTCTGTCTCAGGCACAGCACCAGTCGAAGTCACAGCTGGGAACTGCAGCTGCATCAAGAACAAGAGGGAACATGATTAAAATGAAGACAGCTTCAAACTAACAGAAGGATGAAGACACCTTTTAAAGGTGACCATTACCCCAGCAGATAGAAGGAGCTCTCTTGTGTGAATTTGCAGATAATTTCTGAAAGATTGAAATATTTTACAAGAAGACTGAGATGAACTTCTGCATGTTTTTTTCAAAAAGATGAAGCGATTATGTATCATGATATTGTTATAAATGAGAGACAAGAGTCTCGATATTTAGCAAAATTTAGATTGCTTTATTTGATATAGACAGAGCAAGCAGGGCGCTGGGGGAAGGTGAGGGGTCACTGCCCAATCTGCGCCCCACCGAACCTGGTTTGTAGCTCTTTTTTGTGCTATGGTCTCCCGTTGTAATCAATTTTTATGTTCTTTGCTGTCCCAATTTTGCTGGGTAAGCAGTGGTGAATAAACATTCACCAGACCTCCAGGCGTTAAACTAAACATATACAAATTCACCAGGCCTCCAGGCGATAATCAATCACAGATAACCATCTTGTCCTGGTAGATAACCTCCTGAGAAGTTTTGGAGGTCTGGTTCTTGAGGTACATAAAAGCAGGAAGGGCTGTTGTGAAGTTTGATTTTGCAAGCTGGTAGCCGATACAACTTATTAGGAAAGACATACTATAACATAACATAAAATAACATAATATAAGACAACACAACAAGGTGATTTTAAACAGAATGATTTTATCATATAATTTCCTTTATCTAGTGTCCATGCTTCACTTCAGAGTTTGGTATTCTAGTTTATACAAACCCTAATGCTTTTGTAATTGACACGAATCTTTTATCAATCATTACAATATCGTATTGTATCTATCACGATAGATACAATAGATTCCGTGACTTACTCAAATTAGGCAGTAATAGTGCCCAACCCAAAACAAACAAAAATGGGAGAGTCAAAGTGAATGTACTTACCACTGGTTGAAGCCCACAGTGTCACTACAGATATCTAACAGAGCTAGAGAGACCGCAGTTTATCATAGAAAGCAGCTCAGACAGCAGTTCTGCACTACATACAGCTCTGCAGTCTGGTAAGTGCTGCAGCAGGTAAGAGATTGCATCCTAAATACACAGGATAGTCTCAAATCCAATAGAACAAGCCCAAAAGCTTTCCACTTCACAAACAGTTTCACTTGCGGCTAAATCACTATGACCACATTAGTCAGACATAAGCTTTTAAATTCAACAGAAAAAAACTACTGTGAAATTTTATTGCCTGTATTTAAAAGTAAACTGAGAAAATTGATACAACAGTCTCTTCCAGCCTTCAGATTGCTTCATCTCTGAGCAGTCCTGACCTTTTAAAAACTTATCTGAATAAAGCTCATTATCCATTCTCTTCCCATAAATTTAACACTAAGAACCTTCACTGGTAACTACTGAGTTGATTCCAGTTATCTGAAAGTAAGAGTTTAATATCATAATTATTCTGACACTGTTGATATCTTCAAAAGCCTATCTTTCAGCTGAGATATTAAGACAATTCAACAGCAAAGAATGTTTTCCATGTAGAAATCAGTTATCCATTAGTTTCACAGAAGAGAGTTAAAAGTTAGACATTAGTTACAAGTAAAAAAAGAAATAAGAAACTATATTGTGTAAATGTTGGAAAACTTTCTCTGTAACCACACTCATTCTGCATCACCTCTCTGCGTGCATCAGTCCTCTTCATTACTCCACTAAGTTAATTATTCATTAACTAACAAAAATTCTTCTTCCTCCTCAGATAGCTGAAACTTGGAGATACCACTTCAGTATGAATAAATTATAACATATTGACAGGAATATGGTGTTCATATGGTCAGGAGGATGGTGAAGATAGACTAATGCCCAATTTATACACTAAGTAGGTACCACAGCAATCATGGCTTTGAACATCACCACATCATTTTGATAATGGTTTTCAACACTGAAGACAGTATTTTTGAGCAATAAAAAAATTAGCTCATATTGCTCATATTAGCTCAATATTGCTCATTTTTTAAAGAGCAGCAAGTAGCTACTTTGTGCCTCAAAGTATCCATTTTGTGCCTCAAAGGCCTTTGAATTTTAAAAGCCAGGCAGTCAGTGCTTTCTAAATATCAAATCTCCTGCAACCTAATTTCAAACTGGGCACTCATAAGTAATTCATTGCTGTTGTTATTTTGGAAGCTTCCTGGAAAGGTAAGTATTTCCCCTCAAAAAATGGAGTAGGAACCCTTCTCTATCTAGGACACTTCATACTTTTAAGTGCAAAGAAACATAGTAACCTTTCAGTTCGAAGAGTCTGAGATCTGATAAAGAGAAAAAAGTCCAAAACCATTCCCTGACATTAATTTTGACAATCTGTGGCTGTGTAGACATTTCCACATTTCTCAAAAGAGGTGATACCATTATTATACTTGGATTTTGTTGTTCAAGTTATCGAATTAGATATGGCACGGTTAATTTTTCAGCCTGGTGGCTTAATTTGCTATGGAATTTCTGTTAAGGGCAGTCCCAAAATAGAAATGTTGAGCCTGTTTTTAACTAGACACATGGCATAAACGTTATTAACAGCAGTGATAGCCCATTACAAACGTTTACACACTAAAGGAATAGTTATATGCTCTTTAAGTGAGATAGCAAAAACCATTTTGCTTACAAAGAAAATAAGCCAGAAACTCTATGTTCTCTCTAATTACAGAAAAATTTTACTTTGTAAGTAGTTTGTGTACATCGTCACTTGATGCTGCAATTGTCTATTTTTACTGACTTTTCAAAATGTCTCCAAAAAATCCACAAACCTTTGAGGGTAAATCACATATCAAGAAAGATAGAAATGTTACTGTTGAAACAACTGCAGTCCCAATAGGCAAAAAAAAAAAA